>LR749578.1:2320208-2385545 GCA_902729485.2 Mus minutoides
GAGCCTCACTCAGACATCTTGGACTCAGGGGCTGGGGATGTGTCTCAGTGGATAAAGTGCCTGCCTAGCATGCACTAAGCACAGAGTTCAATCCCCAACGCTGCATAAAACCAGGCGTGGTGACACTCGCCTATAATCCCCACACTCAGAGGGTGAAGGCGGGAGGATCAGAAATTCAAGGTCATTTTCAGCTAAATAACGGAGTTTGAGGCAGCCCAGGAGATAATGTACCTCCTAAAAGAGAGCCTGGACTTTATGGGAGATCGTATTTAATTGTTTTATAAGCCAAGCTTATGTAGAAGAAAGCTGAATGTCACAATGGGATGAGGGATATAACTACTCATTATGAGACAAGGTATCACCACATAGTCCAGGCTGGCCTTGAACTTGGAACTCTTCTCGGCCTCCCTGTGCCGGTGCATTAGATATATACCTCATCCCGCCATTCCACTATGACTGTTAACACGTATAACAGGAAAAATCACCATAGCTGGTTGTATTTGGTCTGTATTGTGGCTTTGAAGAAGGAGTAACTTTAAATTCAAGAAATAATCTGTCTTTTATTTTAGTTACATAAATGAAAAATAAGTTGAAAATGGGACATTCATATAGTTGTGTGCTCCTCAAAATTCCCATTTATGGAGTCTCAAAAAGCAGATAGATTTCTTTTTAGCAATTTATCAAATAAATCTGAAAACACCCGAGACAGTAAGTCTCAAGTGGAAAATTCCTTTTCTCCTGAAAATTTAAGCAGATATTTTATAATAAAATTAGATGTCATAATCGTGCTGTTATAGGTCTGTAATTAAGGCTTATAAACACATGATTACACTATTTGGTTTAATTGCTTCTTTGACAAGAAACTCTTAAGCATGTAAATACACGACAAAAATAAGTCAGCAAAGATGCCATGTAAATGGGCCTCACTCAGAAGGACCTACAAAGTAAAGAAACTCAC
Organism: Mus minutoides; assembly: GCA_902729485.2. Taxonomy (NCBI): domain Eukaryota; kingdom Metazoa; phylum Chordata; class Mammalia; order Rodentia; family Muridae; genus Mus; species Mus minutoides. The sequence continues at coordinate 2,321,167 of LR749578.1, forward strand.
AATTAAGAATTAAATCTCTAAAATCTACACAAAAAGCAAACCAAGGTTTTATGGAGATGGTGACCTACCGTGCCTGTGTACTAAAGAGTAAATTCTATTCGGCTCAGTCCTTGATAGATACACACTATTTCCATGTCGAGCTAACTCTAATTACCAGCAATGTCAATACAAGGTTCGTGCCCAAGAACACAGAATAGCTACTGGACTTGAGGATATTCTTGCCTTTCTCCCCCTAGGGGACTGAACTTGAGTTTTTAAACACTAAGCAGGCCTGTGCCCCTTCCTTCTCCCCTCCTCTCCCCCTCTTTCTTGCCTCTCTCTTCACCCTCCTCTCCCTCTCGCCTTTTCTCCATCCCTCCTTCTCATTCCATTTAGAATTACAGCATGTCCTTGGGCAAACTGCAGCAACTGACTTTCTTAGAAAGTGCAAAACACATCTGAGCCATGGTAAGAAACTTACTACTTGACTCAGCCCATCTTGCTAGGAGGAATCTCCCATTTCCTTTCTGCGGTTCTCAGAGGCCTTCATTATGCCCAGATTCGTCTGCATCTCCTGCCTCCATTCGGCTCTCTTGCTTCACACCTTAGCTTCTACAGTATGTCACCCACCATCTGTATTCCTTCATTGAATTCTTTAAGTCTTTTCAACGATGAGGACAGAGACAGTTTCATTTATTTCTTCCTATTCCCCAAGCCAGATGCACAGTCTCTAGCTTGGAGAAGGTGTTTGTATGTGTTTATTGAATTGAATTATTGAATGTGATCCTCTTGTTCATCACTTCCCATTCTGTTCAGACAAACACACACACACACACACACTCAGAGACAGACAGAGAGAGACAGAGAGAGACAGAGAGACAGACAGAGACAGACAGAGACAGACAGAGAGAGATACAGAGACAGAGACAGACAGACAGACAGACAGAGAGAGGCAAAGACAGAGAGGCAGAGACAGAGAAACAGAGAAAGGCAGAGAGAGGCAGAGAGAGACAGAGAAATGGAGTCTTTCCTTCCTTCCTTCCTTCTTTCCTTCCTTCTCTCTCTCTCTCTCTTTCTCTCTCTTTCTTTTTCTTTTTCTTTTTTTCTTTCCTTGTGAAAAGGCATCTAACAATCAACTTTAAGTAAAGAAAGACATATATTTGTGTTCTTGGCTCCAGAGGGTTCAGACCAGGTCACGTGACCCGTTGCCTGGGGTCACAGCAACATTGTCTCCCATGGTCGAAAGTGCCACTCACCACACAGTAGCTGGAGATTAAAGAGAGTGTGAGGGTGGGGCTAGGGTCTCCATATGCCCTTCAAGCATATGCTCGCTATGCCTGGCTTTCCCTGAGTAGACATCACTTCTAGTTCTTAATAGTCCTCTGCCTTCTAATAGCACTGGGCAAGAACCAGGATAGCAATCCATGGACCTGTGGAACACTCATGACCCAAACCTAAACTGTATAAGGTTGTGTCTCAGGATCCTAAAATGATATGACTCTTAGTTGTTGCCTTTTCCTGGCACATATCTACTCCTTGAGGTGCTGGCATCTCAAAAGTCCCTGAGCTTCTAATATGTATTCCTTGTTTGATCTTTTCTTTATATTTTTCTCACAAGTAAATCACCTTGGTTTCTTTTGCTCAACAAATTAGTTGATTATCTTCTGGGCTCTACTTGACTTTTCTTGTGGTCACCATTAGCATCAAACCATGAGAGCCAAAATCGCAATTTTCAGAATAGCCATAGGATTTTTGTAGTCACTCATAAGAACCCACACATTTGCCCAGTAAGAACTACAACTTGGACTTTGGACCTTGCTATATGTTCTTCCTCCAATAGCAGAAGCTTCTCTAAGACAGATGCATAATCATGCAAAAAGAGGAAAAGCATCCTCTACTAATGACTGGATGGCAACAAGTATTAAAAGAGGTCTTTACAGAAAAATACATGCTCATGGAGAGTGAATTAGTATGAGTTAATGTGGTTCCTATATCTTTTACTGCCTAATGAATTTCTGCAAACAGCAATAGGTGTTCTTATCAGCCAGAATCCAATCAGAAAAAGAGGGCTTACTTCAGGTCAAGAGAGATAATTTGACATTGAGGTACTGGTTATAGAAGCACTGGAAGAATTAAAAGACATAACACTACCTACCAATGAGTAGTAGGTAACAAGGATGCAGCCAGGGCTAGCACAATGGCTCAGTGTGTAAATTATTAGCTGTGTAACCATGAGGACTGCAGTTCAGATCCTTAGTGCCCACGTAGATGCTTGACAGCCATAGAAGTTCTCCTGGAGTCTCAGGGCTCTGGAAACCAGAGATACCTGGAGCAAGCTTACAAGTAGAGTAGCTAAATCGGGGAGCTCTGAGTTCAAATGAGAGACCTTGTCTCAATACATATGGTGGAAAGTTATCCAAGAAGATACCAGTGTCAACCTCTGGCCTCTACAAGCACATGCACAAAGATGCACACATAGGTGCTCCCACATACCAGCAAACACATACCTGAAAAAAAGAAATGGGGGGAAAAAGGCAAGCCAGAAGCACTATCTAGGACTTGAAAGATGGTGTTTCCAGAGAGCAGACATCATCTGATGGTCACTGGAGTCACAGAAAGGAGACCTGCATTCAAAGATCTGAACTACAAAGTCCCTGGCCCAGCTGTCAGTAGAGCCAGAAGAGGAAAGAAAAGAAACTAAGATTCCCTTCCCTTCACCCCAAATTCCAAAGCCAGAATCCAGAGCTTTCCATAGCAACAGAGCAGCTTTGGTGGGGTAAAGTGGTCCAAGCCATGATCAAGAGCCATGAAGCAAAGAAACACTAGCCAGATCAGAACAAAGACTCTAGCCGACCCACCATCCATTCTCAGGTTTCTCCTTTTGATTTGTTAGCTACCTTTTAAACGTGGATGGATGGACCCTGAGAACAGAGCCCCAGTAAAGACACATTTACAGCCCCTTACATGTAATCATACTTTACTGCATATAGCTCTCATACAACCAACATTTTTATTGTCTTCATAAAAACTAATGCTGAGGAGGTCTTAGAGGTGTTGTCTCAGATAGACATTTGAGTACAGGGTTGCCCTGCTCTTGACCGTTACAGGAATTATGTTAGTGTCTGTGATGGTTTACATTGATTGTTAACCTCACAGGACTTATACCTTGGAAACAAATTTCCATGTATGTTTGTTAGGGATTGTCTAGACTACAGTAACTGAAGTGGGAAAATTCGCCCTAGGTGTGGGCAGAACTATTCCCTAGGCTGAGACACTGGAGCACACAATAGGAGAAAGTGGGCTGAGAATAGCTTTTGTCACTCTCTGCTTCCTGTCTGCGGGTGCAATGAGCAGGAGCCTCCTGGTGCTGCTATCATGTTTTCCCCAGGATGGACTCACCTCAAATGTGAGTTCTTCATTAGCTTACTCTTGTTAGGGTATTTTATCACAGTGATGGGAAGATGACTAAGAGGGTATGCAGGTGAGACAAGAACGCAGACTCTGCCGTCCGTTTGACTGGAAAAGCTATCTGCTATGCTCTCACAGATACAGACCCTGTTCTCCTTTTTAGCACAGCACATGTTTGAGATTCTATTTCATCAGACAAGACAAACAGACGAGTTGTCTCCTTGCAATCTTGTTCAACCTTCCACCAAGCTGAGCGATATTACAGTGCTTGCTTGGCTGGGACCCTTAGATCTCCTTCAAGGTCCACCCTGCTCTCCATGTATTTCTTGAGCACATTTGTTTGTTTGTTTGTTTGTTTGTTTGTTGCATGTTTCTCTCTGTAGCTGAGTATTCCAGGATCTGCTTTCCTTTCAACAGAACCACTACACTTTGGATCTGAAATGCCCCAGGAATCCTTGGCTTATTCTATTCTTGGTGCTAATTGGAGGTAGGTTAACCACCTAATACCCTGGGGGGTAGCTAGACATCTCTAGTTATTGAAGGTAATTCTTGGAAGGAGATAGTAGGACCCCGGCTCCTTCCTTCTCTTTCTTTGCTCCCCTCTCACTATGAAGTACACAAGTTGTTCTGCCATCAAAGCAACAAACCGAGCCAGGCAGAGACTGAAACTTCAAACTCTTCAAAAAACAACTTTTTTTTCTCTTATTAAGATTTACTTGTCTTGGGTATTTTATAATAGTTTCAGAAAGTTAGTACAAGCTTAAGACAAAATTGCTTTCCCTCTAGAATCATCCCTTCATTTTCTCTTATCAGCTAGGATGCTCTCCCTTATTCCAAACCTATTGTCCCTGGGGCCTGTCTGCACTTCTGTCTTCTTCCCTTTCCCTCTCAGCCCTTACTACAGACCGAAGCCTCCTGCCTCCGCTGTGACCTTCAGCCAAGGGTATCTCTGTAACTGCCCATCACCCTCCCTGCCTTTCTCTCGTGCAGGACCACTCCCACCCCACCACCCTCATGCTCTCTCACCTCCAGACCAATCTCCACCTCTCAATGGTTCTTGAAACTCACCCTCCTGTCGTCTGAAGCACCAGAGAGGAAAAGCTCCTTTATTAAAAATGAACATGTACATCATGACCAAAATTTGAAATGGGTAAGCTTGCTGGCTTTGTTATTTCCTAAGACAGAACTTGCCTGTGGTCCGCCTTCTGCTCATCCTCTCTCCTTACCTCACAGCAAGCATCTTTCTCAAAGCACCAATCAGGGCAGTGAATCCAGGTTAAAGCAAGCTCTGTGACAATCAGGCCCCAAAGTCCTCCAAGTCCTAAACCAGGTAGCCAAGGAAGGGGAACGTGCCCATCAATTCCAAGGTGGGGAAGCTCTATGGAGATCTCTCTGCCTCCCATCTTAATGAGTTTAACTGCAGAGATGGGCAGCCAGCACATTCCCGCTGAGCATAATCACCGCGATGGGGCACCTGGGGAGAGATTGTCACAAAGATAACTGGGTCTCACCTTATAGATGAGAGTAAGGTGGTGACTTGGAAAAATGAGGTCTGGTTGAGATGGGAAGATTGCTGGGGTTCATTTGTCCTCCCTCTTTGTAGAAGCGCACACTGTTGTGGTTTTAACTAAGAGCACGAGCCCCAAGCACAAAGTAGAGTCACTTTTGGAATCACAGAATTATGAGACCCAGATGAGACCGAAAGGGTCATGCTGTCCATGCTTCCCCGCCTCCAAACCCGACAGGCTGGGCCTCCTGCTAATAGCCTTGGAAGGACAGCTTCCTACCCTTTTCATCAGAACCTCGGGAGGTCAGCACACAGCACATAACCAAGGGCTGCCTGGGCACAGACATGCCCTGCAAAGGATTATTTGTGTGTGTTTATTCTGGCTCTTCTCACTTAAAAGCCACAGTCAAGGTCAGGGTCAGATCCCTTACACAGGCCACTTAGAGCAGCAGACTGAAATGTCAGAAAATCATCGGGCAGCGTGAATACACGAAAGAACACACAGGAAAATATATTGAATCATCTTGTGCAAATTCACACTTCACTGAGGAGCTTGACCTCTTAACCATTGTCAGGCTCTTCCTAGGAGTGCAGAAGGGTGGGGTGGGCTTCTCCCCATGCCCCACAAGCAAGAGGATGGCCTCAAGCAAGGATTGATGGAGGGGGTGCTGGACAGGTAGTCTGAGCCCTTTAGAGGTGACATTCAGACCCTGGCAAAAAGCAATCTGCTAACAGAGCAGGCTGAGAGAACGCAGGGAACAAGGGAACAGCAACCTCCATTTTGTTTCATTGTTTCCTTTGTGTGAATACAGCATCACTGTGAGCTCTTGTGTGAGAAATGTACGTGCAAACCAGGGAGGGGTATCATAGAATTTCTCATGGCACTACCCAGATGAGCAGGCATCTTCTAATGAGCTTACGCACATCCCATGTAGACAGAATACAGAACCCTATGGAGGAAGTAGGCCAGCTCCCTGAGAATTCTAAGAACGAATATTTCTCTCTAAGTCATCCTTAAACAATGGGCTTCATGTATCTGAATTCTCGGAAGGAGAGTGAGTAGCCCAACCTTTCCAAAACTAGTCTATGGTCTGTCCTTTTTTAAAAATAAGGTACAACTTAGATTATATCTCAGATGCCCCTCAAATTAGACAATGTGTCATAAAACAGAGGGGTTATATTAAGTGAAGAAGGGGAAGTACTGGCGTATTGGGGTGGTTGTGGGGGGGTGGTGAGTGGGCTCAATCTATTTCATTGTATATATGCATGAAATTCTCAAGAATAAGAAAAATTTATTAATAAAAATAAATATATAAAATCTTTTCAAAGCGATAGATAAGCAAGGAGAATACACCTCAGACTATATTTGACTTATAAAACCTACATTTATTTACTATTTGGCCCTTTTCAGAACATGCTAATTACTGATTAGACCACTAACTCTACAATTCCTGTATTTATAGAACATACTCAACAAATATGAAGACCATTTCATCAGTCAGCCAGCTCAGCAAACTCTGACCTGATCCCTGATATCTGCATTCTAACAAATAACAAAGGCGTGCGTGTGACCCAAGAAGACATTACATACTCTTTACACTCCTACCTCTTTGAGTTATTATTATCTCATCATCACAGCCACCACCATCACTACCACCACCACCATCATCATTCATTCATTACTAATTTATGTATCTTGTCCTTTACAAATGTTATTCTTACAAACTGGATTCTTCTTTACATATTACTAGATTCATAAAGAAATTCTATCTCATCTCCAGAGATCCAACTCTGGCCTTCTCTTCTCCACAAAGCAAAATATTCGTGTTTTTCATTCTTTTTTCTTTGGAACGAAGTCAAGTAATTCTCATTTTTGTACCATATTGGTTGCCCAAAGAGCAAAGAGAAAGTGCTTATATCCTATAGGAACTGTTCTTGTCGTTTCCGTAGCTCTTCTCTCTGAGCAACAGATCATGTCTCGACCCCTTCACTTTCTTGATGCTTACAACAGTGTACATGGCAGTGGTCAGTGAGAATCTGCTCATCAAATGACACATAAATGGTACATTTTCAGGTTCCGGGGACACTAAATCACCAGAGGAATGTGGCAACGCTGAAGTTACTCATGATACCCATACCACTTTTTCAACAGGGGAATATTATGATCTCATCTTAAGTGACATGTAAATAAAATAGTAATGTGAGAAAAGATGAACAGCCAGAAAGGTAGTGAGCATCTCTGTAAGAAAATACAACCTCTTACTGCTTCTATAATCATCACCCTTTTACATTCAAGAGCATCTGCAGAGAATGCGCACAAATGAAATCTGAGCTGGGTGCTTTCTCGCACCCTGCTCTAGCTGGCGCATCTACTCTTTGGTCACCTAAAATTTCAGATAACATGGTAAGTAATAAATTCTCAGACAACTACAACTCCTAAAAGACTAACATAAATAAAAGGAGTAGCTTTGAGTCTGTTGTGGTAAATGTCTCTAGTTCCTGACCTTGGGAGGCTGAAACAGGGTAGTCATGAGTTCAAGACTTGCTTGAGCTACATATCAAGACCCTGTCTCAAATACAATTAAAAAAAATTATATTAAATGTAATATTTATATGGAATCTTGTCAAATGAGAGCTTGTTACTGCCCACAATAGGATATGGTTCTGCAATAACCATAGCGAATTATTTCCTTAATGACAGGAACCAGTAGAATGTGTACTGGAAAAGTTCTAGAGACCAATCCACAATACAAAGAAAGGAAAAATGTTTGTGAAGTCTGATAAAAGCTAGCAAGAGAGAAGAGAAGGGGGAGTTGGCTTCCTTGATCCAGGGAAAACAGCCACGATGAGCAGGTATTTCAGTTAAGAGAGGAGAGGGACAGAGTAGGTGGGAATGTGGAAGCCTTTCTTGTTGGGGATCCAAGACATCTTCTTGTTGCGAGGTTTGAAGTAGACCATGTGGAAAGACTGACTGCTCAGACTCAGAAGATGCTAGCTAGCTAGAAACCTTATTCCTTACTCCTAATAACTGGATGGGGTCAGGTGAGCGCAGAGCAATAGGATGTGGCCAGAAGCAGCACGTACCACTCCATGACGGGATGACAGGACACCCGAGCTACCTTCCCATATCATCTTCTGCTTATGGTCATTGGCCTATGGGTTAAAACTGAAATCGTCTCCACACGAGTGAAGTCTCCATCCTGGACTCATGGCTTTGAGAATACTCAGAAAAGCTGGAAGCAGAGAAATAGCCATATTTATTAGGGTAGAAAAATATATATCACATATATACACTACATATATATTATACTACATAATTACATAGTAAATATGTATCTACTGTGCTAGTCTTTTGAGTTTTGAAGTTGTTGTGGGTTTTTTGTTTGTTTGTTTGTTTGTTTTTGTTTTTGTTTTTTGTTTTTTGTTTTTTACAACAGTGGTCCTATATTTATTTGTTTAGAGTAGGGAGAATTTTCCAGAAATGGCTAACTGGTGCCTGAATTTGCTTTAGTGTAGAAGGACGGGCGAGGCAGGAGGAGGAATCTATCTGGGTGGCCTTGGGCAGATATACCTGGAGAAGGGCTGCAGGCTCCGGATCCTCTTCCCCCATTGATTTTTGCTGGGGGCAGCAGTCTTGAACTCATTGATTTTTATTGCTGATTAAGTCATGTTCTCGTCTGTCAGCAGTCATTCCATTTTCTTTCATCTGTGTTTTCACTTGCTTGAAGCTTCTTCGCAACAATGGGGATTTTCACTCCACAGCTAGACGTTCCAAAAAGATTGACAATGGCTTCCTTCTGCATGGTGGTGTTCAACCTAGACTCTTCCTTCCTCCTCTAAGACAGCTGCTCTCAAAACGATTGCCTGTGAGACACAGAAAATTGTCAGAGGTACCTGATCTTCATAGAGGCTGTGAGTTCCATCTAGAGGAAGCTGGAAACCTGCTGGAAGTTACCTTAATTCCGCAATGTTTTCACTTCCACAGAATGAGCTGTGAAGACACGCAGGACCCAGAGCAAGCTTCCCAGCAAACAGAAACTAGAAAGTCCAGGCAGGTGGTAGCTGGGATGCCAAAGCAAAGCCCACTTCCCTTGAAAATACAACCTAATGTGACCCAGAGTGCTTAGACTGGAAAGGCGATCTCAGGACAGATGGGATGGAATCTTTTGTTCTCTCTCTCTCTCTCTCTCTCTCTCTCTCTCTCTCTCTCCCTCCCTCTATCCCTCCCTCCTTCTTCCCCTCCCTCTCTCCTTCTCTCTCCCTCTCTCTCCAACAAGCAAATGTAACAAGATGGCTGTTGATGGAGAGAGAGCTAGCTCTTGAAGAACACCTTCTACAATACCTGTGTACCAGGTTTGGTCAGCTGTGCACATGGCGCAACTGATGTCTGTCAAGCGGGCCACATGCTTCCTCTGATCAATCTGTACATGTTTAATGGTTTGACTCAGAGACAGGAGGCTGGGGAAAGCACATGGAGACGAGAGAGACTCTGAGCAGGGCAGGATTTGCTCATGAGGGTTTTTTCTGCACCCTGTTTTCCTCTTTGCCCTTGTAGGATAAAGTGAGACAAGGGTGAGGGTGGAGCCTTGCCCCCTGTACTGCACCCCCTTGTGCATAATGCCTAGAAAGATGGTATTTGGTACCACCTCTATTGCCCCAGAGGAGAGTCAAAGAATCTGAACAGATTGGAAGCTTTGGGTAGATGGGAGAGCTGGCTTCCATTTGTGCCAGATGTAAATTCTGTCGCCATGTTTGGGGCAGGTAGGCCACTGTGCATCTTTGCTAGGACTTGTGACATGCAGGGGCATGCATTTTATGGTCTCTTTGTCCTTTCCCCCTAAGAACAGGCAAGCCAGTATGTTAGTTCCTGAACAGAGCGTTACAATCTGCTGTCTTTCAGAAGACCAATGCCAACGGCAGCCTAGTCTTAGATGCAAGGATGGTGGCCTAGATAGAAAGGTGGACCCTTAGGGCTCATATGTGTGCAGGTACATGACTAGATGTTGTGGTTTGTGGTCGGTGTTATTTCATATCTTTGTGTGTGTGTGTGTGTGTGTTTTTTTTTTGTATACTCAAGCATGCATGGGCAGTTGAATTGTGTGTCTTCTGAAATTTTCCTTACCAGCTCTATTAGCTTTAGGAAAATCAATCAGGAAAGGATGGCAAGAGTTGGCAAGTAAGAAAAAAAAATGAATATCCAAAAGATGGCACCCAAGATAAACAAGCACTGGAATCCTTGCCTTGTTCTCCTGGAACCCTGTAGAACATAAACAACGCAGTTCCTGGATCACCACTTCTCTAATAGAAGTCCTAGCAGCAATCATGGAGGCCTTTGTCAAATTCCATTCTCCTTTTCTCCCTAAACATGGCACATGCATTTAACTTCAGGCCAGAGACTAGTCTGCCCACCATTCCGAATCCCTACTGTCCTGTAAACCAGAGTGGCCTCTTCTTTCCTTGATGACACTCAATAAAATAACTCACATCATTCTTCTGCACACTGTCTGGCTTCGATAATTAGCCATGTGGACACTGGTGCCTTGTCTTAAGCATCTTTTGGTCTCTCTACACCACAGAAATGATAGCACTGATCAACTACTGGACTGGAAATATTCTTCCAATAAACGGATGCATTCTCAGGAAGGAAGAAGGAAGGAAGGAAGCAGCAACTTCAGGTTTTAGACCACCACTGCCAGTCAAAACTTCCTCAAAAACCATCATATCCTTTAGCGGACAAATCCCAGAGTGCTTTGCTGGTCCTTGCCCTACCCACTGTGAACCGATTGGAAAGCTTTCTCCTGGGTTCCCTCATGCCCTCGGCTCTAGTGCTAGACATGTTCGCAGCTGAGCTTTGGGTCGCGAGCCCGTGCAGGAGCATTTTCCTACGTGTCCTTTTCCATCTGACTCGAAACTAATCCTTCTTGACTTCAGATCTTTGCACAAACTCCTCCTGTCCTCACTGGGGAGTTGTGGGCCCAGAGCAAAGGTAGGAAGAAAAAGCTCCAAATCTGCACGTTTTATTTCATTGGTACATGTATTTAATCCATCTGCAAACTGTTCATTGGATAGCATCGTCGGCTTCTCTCTCTGGGAACACTAAGGTATGTGTATTCAACAGTGGAAAATAAACATAAGATTTTATTACAGAGTGCCACAGCCGCTCCTGGCATGAGTAATTTGTGCACCTGCATTTTTAAAATGTTTCAAAGTTTTTCCCCTCGGTGCATTCCCGGTAACACACATTAGCTTCCTGGCTGTCATAGTCTGGTTCTTGTAGCCTTATGTTATTTCTACCCAGGCCATCCAGAAGTCACTGTGTTTAACAGAGCAAACATGGTGGGCGACTATGGAAGTCACCAGCAATTCAGATTATCCTTTTGTTTTGTTAAATTCCTGCCTTCAGGGAGGGACCTATTGCTGGTGTCAGTGCCAAACACCAAGGGAAAGGAAACAAAAAGTTTCTTGGGACAGAGGTGGGATTGACCCCCACCCCACCCCCTGCCACGTTATTTTCCTTGGAGATTGCTTTTTTTAAGCACTGGAACAAAATCAGTTGACTGGGATTTCTCCACAAATACTGTGACCCCAGTCTAAACCATTTGGAACTGGGATGCCAGTCAGAAGAGAGACTAACCTGGGAAGCTTCCGGAGCACAGCCACAGAAAGGAGGATCTGTCGTTACTGTGACAATATCCCTGCTTTCTTAGGCTTTCTGCTCTTGTGTGGTGTGTGTGTGTGTGTGTGTGCAGTGATTCTGATTTTTGCAGGTGTCTAAAGTCATCTCAATGTGCACTGTGCTAGCAATCAATTTCCCCTGTGATGTCTGTAATCTCCTGGAAATGTCTCTGATTCCTTCCAATGTCCCCCACAACAGCCCCAAAGGCTGGCAACTCCAGTCATCTCAGGCATGTTAATACTTTCTTGAGTCATATTGCAGCGTATAGTACTCTTCCCTCCAAAAGCAGGTCTCAGAGGAAGACGCTAATGGCCCAGTGCTACACCAACCTGATCATTAGAGTCCCCGTTTCTCTAAAAGACACCAGGCAGATAACTTGCTAGGAAGAGTAGTTATTATCTCTCCAACACTGCAAATGGAGACACAGTGAATGCCCCTGATAGAATTGCTGGATGTGAAGTCTCCATTGTTAAGTGTGACAGAGAGCAATGCTACCCTTGGTCATTTAAGTAATACTTAGTTTTCAAACACCACCCACAATCTGCCTAGATGCCCTCTGGCCCAGGAACAAGATTGAGTCCACTAGCAATTTCAATGGTTTAAATGTAAACTTGCTCTGTCTTAGTGTGATGGGTCTTTTGCGATGTTAGGTGGCATTTTACTGGAGAAGGTCAATGTCCTTGTCGTGACTGTAGGCAGCATCTGTGGGTCACCTCTATGTCTGTGAGTTTGACTATTAAAGAGATTTTTAAGATTCCTTCTTGGAAGACGGAAGAAGATGATACCTTCTGTGTTCCTTACACTGATACTTATGGTCAAGTCCTGAGTTTAAATTCACAGAAGGGCTTCTCAGAGTCCTCTAAAACTTCCAAAGCAGCTGATTTCAAATCCTGCCTTAACTAATGTATGCAACTTTGTCCAAAGGCAAAAACTGAATTGTGATAGAAATTATAACAAACATATACCACAGAAGCACACACTACACAATCATACATAAAATATGCACCACAAAAATACATACATCCACCATAACAAATCTACCACATATATGATACCTCCTATACCACATGAATTACACTCACTATACTTTACACCCAGCATGTAAATCATACACTATACACCATACTCACCCACATTTATCCCGAACATAATCTCTACATATACACTGCACAAACATGCACATCATACCACACCACACCACATGCATAAACCACACATACATTCCATTCCATACACACACCACCCATCACATCCCCATGCTTTATACATGCTATACTTGCTTGGGGAAGAAATCAGGTTCATTTTGAGTCTTCTAGACTGTTCTGTGCCTTAGTTGCATACTGATGTCATTCATGCATACTGTCTGCATTTTGGAAGCAGATTGGGACTCTGTGGAGAAACATGATGGGAGCAATAGTGCAAGGGTCTGCCCCAAATAGCAATTCAGGAATTCAGGCTACTTCTACCTTTGTCACTGTCACCCTTACTATGTGATCTTAAAGGTTAAAGAAAAAAAAGTGTTCCCAACTTCTCACTTCCTTGTCCCCAAACTTCCTCCTCAACACAAAGGAACTTGGAAGTATGACCTACACCAAATCTCTGCCACCAATTCTATTGCCTACACCATCTGGATATTTCAAGTGGGAATATCCAGCTCCAGCCATAGTCTGTTACCACTTTTCTGTGTCTTCGAACAGGTGGAAGACTTGCAGAGGCTTTTCATCATAAGCATTAACACAGTAGCATGAACCAGAGCTAGTGACAGCTTTGTCTTTGGCATGCCCATGTCTTACAGGTGCTGGGATTAAAATGTCTACCCCCAAGACTGGCTGACTTGGTGTTGACAGTAGTATTTTTGTGATCAGGAAAAAGGCAACATCAAAAATAGATTATAATATTTTAGAGTACCAGTGATAAATTGACACAAACTTCTTAATAAGTACAGAATAAATTAATAAATACTAGTATTTACACATGTTCATATGCATAACATTATTTATACCCATTTATTTATTTTCAGTGTTTGTAATAGTATCATATTATTAGATTGCTAATGGTGTATAATAGCATACAAGAACAATATAATAGCATACTGAAGCTCTATAATAGCATTCAGGAATGACTTTCTCTCATGACCCATTATTTATGTACTCAAGCTTTCTTTCAATATGCCTGGTCCTTAGCAAAATAAATTTGCCATCTTGGCCTACACTGTCTAACATGTTAATGATTTTCAGTCATTCTGAAATATTTGTTTTATTTGTGGCTTCCTATTTTTAGATGAGAAACAACAGAGCAATGAAGCCTCTTCAGAAACTCCGTGATGTGGAATTTGAACCACTTGGATGGAGGAGAAGCGTTATTGTCTAACGGCACCAACACCATAGGTTTGTGGGTATTTGCTCCATTGTGCCCAAAATAAACTCGGTGTCTTCTTGGTCTCTATTTTGAGCATGCTGAACTAAAGGGGAGTCTACTTCTCAGGAGAATAACCAAGCCAAGGTTGTCATGTTCCATCTTTGTGATGAGATGCAGGTTTGTCACCAAAAGGCCAACTCTCCATCTTCAAATGCAGACTATAAGCAGAGCCGAAGAAGCGCTGGCTAATGATGCCTTGGAGCATCTCCCCCAAGGAAGAATCTGTATGGTACTCTGGGTGTTAGCCAGCATTTTCCATGTGGGCTCAGACCATGCTCATGCTCTTTACCTCTTGATCATGTCCCACAGTATTTTGCTGTCTAAAGCATAATCGAAAGGTGGCCCATTGTCAGTGTTCCCTATGATTTCTACCTGTGTACCATGGCTGACTTATTTCCAAGCCTCTCAAAAGTAAACACAATCCCCATGAGTTCTGGGAGCTCTGGAGGGAGATACTGACTCAGAAGAATGGCTATTCTTCTGGGTATCTGGGAAGTTCAGGCATTGCTCTGACTTGCTTCCCTTTTATTGGGCAGCCATTGTCTTTTGCCTTTTGTTAACAGTTTGTGTAAAGAATAAGGATGGCTTTCTGCCTACCTTTTCTAACATTTTTGGTTAGGTGTGCATGTGTGTGCGTGTGTGTGTGTGTGTGTGTGTGTGTGTGTGTGTGTGTGTGTATGTGTGTGTGTCCCCAGGCTGAGCTTAAGAAATCTTAAGACTTCTAGGTTTTGAGTGGTAGTAAAGAGTCACTACTCACTAACGAATCCTGGTGGACTTCAGTTTGGAGGCATTCCCTTCATTTCCAAGTATTAAAATCTTACTCTTCCCCCCCCCCCTTTACTGATATTCCCGTGGCTTAGCAAACTTGAGTGACTGCCATAAACTGGCCAAAGAGAGCCAGATGGATAAAATTTAGTGTCTTCAGTCCATGTTGCTGCTCTCAGGTAACCAGTCGCTGTAGAGGTGGTAGCTTTGAGTAACAGGAGGTTCTAAGGAAGACGCTTCTAAAACTTAAGAGGATGTAGTAAACACATGATATAGCAAGCACATCTGCTTCTTTCCTGCTGCAGTTCAAGGGGTCAGACATAGCATTGAAGACCTTCTTGTGTTTGGTTTGGTTTTGCTGTGACTTCCAATGGAGGTTTGGTCTGTCCAGTGTATTCACCATGCTCAGGATTTGCAAGGGCACATGCTCTCATGGGGAGCAGAACCACCCAGCAAGGTGGCTCCAACATACTCTTGGCTAAGAAATGTACAAGTGGCATCACCCTAAATGCTCATCTCCAGGCATGCCATGGTCAGTGTTAGGGTTCTGCACAAAAGCCAAGTGGGGAGACAGGTAGCAGTGTCCTCAACCGGAGGATGATCAACTTCTCAAGGTACAGTTGTGTAGCTTGCTCTTGATGTAAACGTGTGTGGAGAAAGGAACTGAACGGCACTCCCAGCCTGAAGAGATTCCGTTTCATCATTTGTACACATACATTCACGATGTGCTATATGTTATATATAATTTACTAAAGCATGCTTTTTAAAAATAGATTTGAGGAGCACGGAGACCCCAGAAGCGTATGTTATTGTACTGGGCTTGAGTTTCTCTTTCCCACCCACAAGGGACCTCTGAGGGTCTATTTGAGGGCATGAATATGGAAAATTCAGCTCCAACTTCACCCACCCCCCACTCCCTGAACAGCACTGCAGAACTATGAGATTTTGAAAGAGCAGATGCAAGAGACAAAATAAGTATAAAAAGAATTTGGGGAATGGGTCCTAGGAATCAGCACGTTTCCTATCACTATCAGAACACAGATATTTCCAGAGGTACCGTACATCTGGATGGCTTCATCCTGCCAATTATTTTTTCCAAGCAATTATTTTTACTGCCTTCTCCTGAAAATGCCAAACTCTCCGATGAATGAAGCTTTAGAGATACTCACTCAAGTTAATTGATTCCAATTACTCAGACCTGCTTTGTCCCCACCACCCAAAACATGTGAAAGCCAAGGGTTCGTTTTCTTTCCCCCTCCCCCAGTCTCTGTTTGTAAAGGAGAAAAGCAGGGGAGAAAGGGAGGGAAACAAGCAAGAGAGGAAACTGAAGCTTCATGGGGTTCTTTACATTATACTGGGATTCAGCCAAACAGAGATGGTAACTGAAGAGACAAGGGAAACAACCCAGCTTTTGTCTGCACCCTTTATCTGTATGGGCACTGAAGAGTCACACACATCACTGGCCTTCCCCTTGAACCACTCTGAAGACATTCTGTTGGCCTTGGTTTGCTGAATGTACATGCTCGTCAAAGAATGTTGGATGGATTATTTATAAGACATTCACTTCCAATTAGTGTTACTTAAAATGTGAGCTTACACTTGGCACACACCACAGCAGCTGGGTCTGTTCATAGTCTGGGCCTTTGGGGGAGTCGGGTGTGGTTAGGTGCCTCTTACTGAGCAGTTGTGAGGCCCGTTAGCCAGAATGGCAATTGGGAACAGCCTTGTCTTGACTCGGATTCTTAGTTTAGCGGTACATCCCTATTCATGACATGATAAAAGACAAAGATGGGGACATTTTCAGTGTCCCTGAGAACAATGTATACAGGCTCAGAGACTGCTGGGCCATTTTAACCTCTGGTGCCTGCTGGGAGAACCGATCCATTTCACTTAGTAACTGTGACTGTCTCAATGGAAACCAACCCCACATTATAACATCATGGAGTCTAAGAGCCACTGGCTTCTAATTCCAGGATCTGATATGGTAAGTAGACCTTTTAATGTTGAATTTACCCATTCTTAGCCAGTCAAATTAACCAAACTAAAGGATCCTTTTACTGAGACCTTGTTAACTGGGGTCAGGAAGGCGGCTGGAAGGTATAACAATTAAGATAAGAAGCCCCACCTCTCTCAATGACTGGGCAGAAGATGGAGCTCTGGCTGCTGGGTGTTTAGTTCAGGAAGCAGGGAACCACAGAGGAAGGTTGGGATGGAGACCCTGGGCCACAGCCCTAGTGTCTTTGAAAGCAATGGAAAGCCTGCCTTTGTTGCTGAGCCTAGAGCACAGCAGATCCTGGAGCACAACCTATTTCATGGGACCTACAGCAGGACCCTCTCTCTAACTTGGAATATACATGATCCAGGGAGGATCCATACTGCCTATTACTGGCCTGCTGTTCCATGTTACCAGAGGACCTCTTCTCTACACAAGGCCATCACCAAAGCAGAACTGTAAACACCCAATGCACTGGTTCTCCTGGTTGAAGTTTAGTCTCTTGCAAGGAAGTGCCGAGTTTTTAGCCTGAGCTCTAGTTGCTAAAAGTCACTAACATAAAACTTCCCTGCTTCTGGCATTGGCTCTAAGCCCCCTAGAAGATATGACAAAGGTTTGGATACATGAAGGGCCAGTAGCTTTTGTCCTTCGCAGAGCTGTTCCCTTAGCAGTTTTGCAGCTTGGCTGTATTTGTGGGCCTGTGGAGACAGTGAGCTGGTAGAATCTGGGAGGGTGATTTTGTGAATGTCAATCTGGAACTCAGAACTAAGACTGGGTGAGATCTTTGCAGACACAAAGAAGGAAGTCAGAGGGCATTCTGAGGCAGGTGTCTTGGGGAGCACCGTGTCAGGAAACCACAAAGATCCTTTCTTCTGGGTTAAAGGACAGTAATCTTGTCTCAGGAAAGGTGTGGCCAACTAAATCAACCTCAAGACATCACATACCATTGAATACAAAATGCCTAAGGTTGATGTGCTGGGGAGATGGCTGACTTGGTAAATTGTTTGTCTTGCAAACATGAAGATCCACATTCAATCTTCCAAGGCCAAGTGTAAAAATCCATGAGTAGCAGCACATTTGTGATCCCCGCATGGAGAGAAGATGGGGACAGGTGTGGACCCCAGGGATTGACTATTCAGCCCGTCTAGCTTACCTGGTGAACTCCAGGCCAGTGTCTCAAAAGAAGAAATGGACAGTGCCTGAGGAAAAACAGCTGACATGTCTTCTGGTACACACACACACACACACACACACACACACACACACACACATGCACACACAAACAGGCATGCAGGCACACACTCACATACATCCAGGAATCTGAGGTGTATGCTTCCCCTGTACTTGAAGCTATTGCTTCCAATTAAACCCTCCATGAGCTTGAGATCTAAATAAACAAAACAGAAAAATTTAAAAAAAAAACTGGCAGAAATGCAGAGAGAAGCATTTTTCTGCCTCTAAAGGAGTGTGTTTGTCAAGCCAAGTGTTTGGAGCCACGTGATAGGCATACAGTTTTATTTCTTATCCATCAGAAAGGTAAGGAAAGACAAATGCCACTAAAAACACTATAAGAAGGACTTCAACGGAACAGAGCAGTTTTATTGTGAGGAAACATAGAAAGAAGACTTGGATTAGATTTACAAGAAGGGAGCTTTCTCTCTAGCGATTATTCTCAATCTCTTTCAAAAGGATTTTCCTGGGATTTCAAAGTAACTATAAAAAGACATTATGCATTGATATATAAGTAAGATGGCCCTTTTTCTTCTTTTATACTTTTGTTTGTTTGGCGAAAGGGCATGCTCTATAGCATGATTGTGGAGGTCTGAGGACACCTTGCAAGACTTGGTTCTCTCCCTCCAAAATAAGGGTCTCATGATGGAACGCCAGTTGTAAGGATTGGTAGCAAGGACTTTTACTTGCTGGAACATCTTATCAGTCAGAAATGGCTCTTTTTTAAAGTTAAAAATGTGTGCATAATAAATTTTGGCATTACTTAGTATGAAAAATATTTTCCTGGTGTCTTCCTATAAAATTACCAATGCCTTCACATTGGAAGTAGCCTTTTCTGAAGTGTGTTAAGTCTGAGCTGTTCTCCTCATTCATTATTGAGATAAATGGTCCACAATAACTTCCACCTCTCAGTATGAAGCAAAAATAGGTGTCCTGGAATTGCAATAATGTCATCCCTTACTATCTCTGAGGAATTGGTTCCAGGACCCCCGTGGGGACCAAAATCTAAGGATACTCAAGTCCTTCCTAGAAGATGGTATTGGATTTGCATACTACCTACCTCTACCCTCCATATACTTATGGTTGTCTTTAGATGACTTTGAATACCTAATACAATGCAAATGCTATGTAAAAACTTGTATTGTTTAGGGCATAGATGCAGGGAAATGAGTTTCAGTGTTCAGTACAGGTGCAATTTTAAAAGCTATTTTCAGCGTGTGGCTGAATCCAATGACTGGGAAGGACTAGATGCACTTCTCTGGTGTTGACTGAATGGATACTTGTGGCACTCCTTGTTACCATCCTTGTACTTCCCCTAGGAGGTCAGTAAGGCCAAGTGCTCATTCATGGAATAAATAAATATTCATCACTACTGTCAGGGATACAAAAAGAAATGGGGCCACAGGTTTTTGTTCTCTGAAAGAGAGGAGTTTAGTTAGTGAGGCCAGACTGACATACAAACAACAGCTCATAACGTTGGACTCTTCTAAGCTTCATCAGTCCCGGGGGAAGTCAAGACAGCACTGACTCTGTGATTCAATTAAGTACCAGGCTGAAGGCTTTTAGGGGTATATCACATAGTAAAACAAAACTCAGGTATGTGTCGAATATCGTGGTGATAATCTTGGAAGAGTCCCCAGAGACAGATCACCTGCATCCTTCACTCTTGGTACCAGAGCCAGAACTGAGACATGCAGAAGTCACATAGAATTCCAATGTTGCTGGGAATGATCTGGACTCGCACATGTAATTCCGGACTTCAGTTCCTGGGTTCCCACTCGAGGTCACAGTTAAACATTTCTTCCTTAGTCTTACTCAGTGAGGCTCTCAAACAGAACCTCAGAGCATATGGTGGGAAGAAGATACACATTCGATGCCAAGTGTTGCCTCTGACTAGCCACATGCACTTGGGTGGGTTGTGAAATGGCTGCAGGCTTCAGACTCTCTCGCATGCTAAATGAGATCACTTGGCTTCTCCATTGCTCGCCCGCCGTGCTTTATACCACGGTAACCCACAAGCAGAGAACACTGCCTGAAAGCTTAGGGCAGCCATTTAGAAATATATCATCAAGCAGCAACTTTCCCAAAGTAAGTGATACCCTTAAAGCATTGCGGTTTGCCCGTGTTTGTGATCTGTGTGACTTCTACATTTATGATAATGTGGCACAAAATGGCCAGTGAGTATCAGACGGAAAAGTCCATTTTGTTTTAACATGAAAATTATTCGTATGAACATTTCTTACCGCTGGTGAATGTTGATTGCCAGAGTTAAGGACTAAGTTTTCTGAGGCTACAGCTGTGTTTTCCCATAAGTTCCTGTTCCTGATTTCCAGACTGAAAGTAGGCTTCTCCCTCACACTGCTCAGTGACCCTGAAAAATTTGGGGATGTTTGAAAATGGAGGAGAAGCAGGAAGAGTGACAGAGCTGCTGATAGGAAAATGACTGTGCAGAGTCTAGGAATGAATTACAGGCATCTCACAGATGCAAACAGTGAAGCTGCTTTTCTAGATAGTTCTGTGAACCATCAATCTAACCTTCATCTAAAGGAGATACGCTTTGGTTTCTAACCAACTTTTGATCCTTTGCCTTAAATCTTTTCTGGAAAGAAATGGGCTTTGAATAAATATTTGGATTTAGGAGAAATTAACTGAAATATCTCTGAAAAATTACGATACGATTGCATTCAGATGCAAATCTTTTGAGTACCGGGAAATGTTCTTTCTCTCTCCAGAGCCAACACCAAAGAAAATGGCTGTCTTTACTTGGGATCTAATGGTGGCTCCCCTTGCCTCTTGGAATTATGGGTGAATTGGAGTAGAAAGGGTTGTGCTGGGGTTGCAGAAAGGGTTGGTTCTCATCCAGTCCCTGGACGGTTATCAGCAGAGACTGGAAGGTCAGCCAAATGCCTCATCTGCCCTCGTCGCAGAGTCGTTCTCCCCAGTGCCTTTTCCAGATGGAAAAGTACTCGGAGCTTTTGACCATGCCCCAGAGGAGAGTCTGAATTTGATACAGGGAGACTCTTGAGATTTGAAGCAACCGAGCCCACAGGAATTGAGCTGTTTGTTAGCGTCTCAGGCAGCTTATATGTGTAGTCAGCATGTGATAAGAACATGTCAGACGCACAAAACATGCCTAATTCTCCACCCAGAGAGAGAGGGTGGGTGGCTAAGAGATTTGTGGAAAAAAAAGAGTAACTCGTTAGAGGCCAGTATCTCTATCCAGGTTTACCTTTCAAACCTGAATTTGGAGAATGAGAGGTCTTGATTAATCTAGAAGTTTATGGAATTTTATCTTACCAAATGGTTTCAATGCTGGCTTCATATTAGAATAACCCGGCAAGGTTTTAAAAATTACTGATGCCTGGGCCCCACTCCAAAAGTGATGGAATGAGAAACGTTAATGAGAAGCTGGGGCGGTTTTGTTTAAGTCCCTGGTGGTCTGACCCAGTGGAAAGGTAAACGGTTCTTCTCACTGGGCAGGTACAATGGCTTTCCCAGAATTCCAACAGGTTGGTGCCTTGCTGGGCAGAGAAGCCAGGTCTCAGAGTCCAGCAGGACTCACTTTCCCACACAGCAGCATCAACTCTCCGCATGCTCTGTGGCCCGTGGGATAACTTGCACTTCCCCGCTGGGAAAAGGGAGCAGCCATTGACCCCTAACCCCCTGCAAACAAGTGCTTCAGCACCATGGGAACTTTCCTGGTCCTATTTGTAGAAGTGGTCCAACCTTGGCTGATTTTCCAGGAAGGAATATTAGGAACAGAGTCCCATTAGTAACTGCCTATAAGAATTACTTGTAATGCCTGGGAATATTCTGGCCATAAATTATCCCCCTCTGCTTTCAGTTGCTGATGCCTAAAGGTATCTGTCTCATATAGGTTGAAGGGAAGGTACATATCAGAACATGTGAAGTCAAGGAAGGATCCCCCTTTTCTCTCCACTGGGATAAAGAAAAGATTGAAAGCTTAAGGGCCTAGCAAAGTGTTTGACCTTAATAGTTTCTAAATATATGAATGGCAAGGATTTCTTTTTATATAATTACTGTGTGAGAAAGTCATGCTGGGTCTTATGTGCATTCTCTAATGTAATTATTACCCCAAACTTATGAGGTGGTTATTATCCTTGTATTGAAACAAGGACACCGATGCGCTCATTCTAATTATCATACCTACAGGCTTAAATTGAACCAGAAGATCCTATTAGCAGGGACTAACCCCTCTGCTTTATGTACAAGGGGATGGGCCTAGGGAGGTGGAGCGACTTTCTCCAGGGACTTATAACACATTCAATGGCTTATCAATGATTCGTGCTGTGTTACAAATTAATGAACCAGTTGCTTTCAAAACTGAGAAAGGAAAGGCAGGCTCCTGAATCACTCAGCTTAGTGTTCAAGTCCTGCTCTGACATCTTTATCCCCTGGCAAGTTCCGTAATCTGCAAGAGGTGCTCAAATTCAGAAGGGAAGTATCAACGAAAGGAAAGATGACTGAGAAGGGTAGGAGGAGAGTGGTAAAAATGGAAAGAAAGAAAACAGGGAAGAGGATGGGGAGATGTGGGGGAGGAGCCTCGGGCAGCAGAGGGATTCAGGGACTGACAGGAGTGGCTGAAAGTGCCCCGCTGAAGGTCTTCAGCCTGCTGGGGTTGCTTTCCAAAGGGTGTTTTCTCTACCCCATGGTTGAGGATGGGAGAGACAGCTTGGAACGGGAACGGACACCAGGAAGAAGGAAGGGTTTACTTGGTTGTCCCTACAGAATAAGGAAAGCACAGTAGCTGGGTTTACTCTTGAGGCATTCATTGGCAAGGAGGACGCAGGAAGAAAGAGGGACATGTGTGAGGGAAGTCTCTAAAGGATGGTGGCTTCCCTACATGACTGCATTAAAGAGCAAGGTAGCCCTAAGAGGTATGAAATGGAGAACCTTCCACCAGGAGCATGTACCACTTTGAAGTGTTACCCACCAAAAAGGCATGTCATGGACTATAGTTTTTGAAGGAACGACAAGGACAAAACTGGTCAGAATAAATCAAAGAATGTGATAAATCTGTCTTGTGACCCTTGTCTGAGGCAGAGCACATGTCATTAATTAATTCATTTAGCTACCTGACCAGAGCAGCCTCTAAGCAGTGCCCACCTTAAGGGCCCCATCTAACACGGAGATCTTTGAAGATAAAAAGCACTTTTAAGTGCTGACTCTGACCATGACCATAGATGCTGCTAACTCCACAGGGAAAGAAATAAAAACACATATTCAAAGTCCTCCGATACTTACAAATGCCTCTTTGAAGGTGGTGTCCTCTAAGCCAGATAGGCAGATGAAGGGGAATAACAAAAGTGAGCAGACAGTGGAGGGGAGTAGAAAGGCAAAGGCCACAGGATGCTTCTTCACTGCCAAACACTGGACAGGGTAGAAAAGGCTTTAGTGTGAAGAAGGTGGGAATGTCAGGGGCGAAATGGGGTGGGGCGGGGAGGGATGGGGCGGGGCGGGGCGAGGAGGACACTCAGAAGAGGAACATCATGCAGAACTCTAAGAAGAATAAACCAAGGCTCACCGAGGTTGGACCATTTGAGAACAGGATCATGCCTTACTGAAGGAGGAGTCAGTGCCTCAGGGAAGAACAAAAACAGTGGGCATGCAAAGGCATCAAGCACACGTGTTTAGACGGCCTGAGAAAACACACAAGGAATATGATCAAAGTACACTCTATACATGAAATTCTCTAAGACTATATAAATATAACGTTAAACACCGTTTTATTAAATTGGCCTGTGATTGCTATCTGCTTAGTAAAATTTTAGGAGTTTGGTGGTTTTCATAATTTGTTGGTATTATTTCCGAAACATTCCTCGAGCGCTTGTGAATCCAGGTAGTAAGGATGGGCTGCATCTTCGCTCTCGCTTCCCGCTTGTGGCACAGGTGCATTTTATATTTCTCTCTAGGCAGGCCTGTATAGTCTTACAGGGAGGCAGGGCCGTATGCTTCAAGTCACTGGCCTTTCCTGTCCTAATGAGGTCAGGTCCCCAGAATACCTCTTGCTTGGTTATTTGGGCACATCCACAAGAGAGAACAGTTGGGCAAAGATGTGCCTAGATTAGGTGTTCTGAGCACCAGCCCCACTGCTGAGACATTGGTTTCTCCTCGCTGGCTCTCAGTCTTCTCATCTATGGAACAAGAATTACTGTGTTTTCTAAAGCTGCGAACATAGGTGAGAGGTATAAGGAAAACCCTCTGCACTAGGTTATATTCATGCTGAAAACAAGCGAGCTATTGTCACAAGGTTGTTTCCTGTTGTTGTGATAAACACCATGGCCAAAGGCAGTGTGGGGAGGAAAGGGTTTGTTTAGCTTGCGTGTCCTGGTATGATCTGTCACTGAGGGAAGTCAGAGCAGGAACTCAAGCAGGATCAGAGGCAGGAAGTGTGGAGGAAAGCTGCTTCCTAGCTCATTCGCTCTGGCTTAGCTCAGGGATCTTATGTAAGCCAGATCCAGATGCCTGGATGCACCGCTAACAGGGGTCTGGGCTCCCCATCATCAATTATCAAGTAAGAAAATGCTTCAAAGACATGGCCTCCTATCGGTCTCAGTAAGACCTTTCTCCACTGAGAGTCTGCCTTCCCGGGTGTGTCAAGTTGACAACAAAAATTGACCTCCACAACTCTAGTGTTATTCATGGGAATGCAAGGAACTTGTTCCTCCTTGAGGCACCTCAAATCGCACTGAGCACACTGCTCTGGGTGCCCTCTGAACACATGGCTGGGGTGCTACCCGAGCACACTGCTCGGGGTGCTGTCTGAGCACAGGGATCTAGGTGCTGCCTGACCACAGGGCTCAGGGTGCCCATCGCAGCATTTTTCTCTTGCCTTTCTGATTATTCTAGTTTCCCTTTCAAAATCTCGAGGGCTGCCCTTATTGTTGAATAAGGGCAGTTAACTGAGAGAATTCCTTTCTCTGTATTTTAACTCTTTAATTCATTCCACCTTCCTATTGGGGTCTTTAGGGTTAATTATAAGCAGCTTACTTCTTGGAGAGTCCGTTAATCACGATGTAGAACATTGGGAGCAAGTACCTCAAATGCTCTTCATCTTAACATCTAATTCCCAGGAAAGCTGGAAAACTATCATTTCACTTGTGTAAGGCCACCTACAGTATGAGGTAATTATTAAAGCTGATTGCATATCAGGGCCTAAATATAGCACCATAGTGCCCTACTCCTCTCCTGCTCCCCTCACAGAGGATGATTCAGCGGCACCACCATGTATTTTTTGAAGAGTAAAGCTTTGTGCTAATTAATTATATCAATATCAACATGTTGATATTGATATAATTAGCACAGTGGATGACACTGATATAATTAGTACAAACATTTACTCTTCAGAAGTAAGAGGCAGTGCATATGCATATAATAACTCTAATAACAGTATCTCTCGGTAACAGCACTGCTCTCTCTAAGGGGCTTCTGAAATGTGCCACACAGCAGAGGGATGGAACCGAGTCCTCTCTGAGGGCTTTGGTAGCAGTGCTAAGCAAAGCTGAAGGGGTTAGGTAGTAGGAAAAACTGACCCGAAAAGTAGTTCTGACCCGAAAGGGGAATTTTCTCCATAGATATCAGTGAATCTAAGGAGTGACCAATAATTATAAAAAAAGGAGAAATACAAATCGCATGGGGCTAGAGAAGGCTCAGCAGGAAAGAGTGCCTGCCACTCTTGCATAAACCAGAGTTCAGCTCCTAGTACCCTGTCACACGGCTCATAGTCGCCTGCCACTCCAGCTCCACTGGATCTGAGCGCCTCTGCTCACCTCCAAGGCCACCTCACTCACCTTCACATAGTTATGTAGAAAACATACAAAGTGAAAGATAAAATGAAATGTCTTTTAAAAATTTTTCTATCATTCTGTGTATGGACTAAATAAGTTTCACATTTATCATAAATCTATTTACAGCCACATGGCTTAAATTCATCATAGCACATATAAAAAAGGAACACAGCCATATATATATATATATATATATATATATTTGCATGCATGCATACATATATATTCTGAGAAATGGGCTATTCGTTGAATTTGTTGTAGAAACTTAAAAACCTAAGATGGTGACAACTCAGAACCTATGGGACCACCTTTGTGTAAGCTGCAAGATTGCAATTGGATTGCAATTGAATAGGGCTCCTTTTCTTTCTTTGGGTTCATGTTCAGCTCATCTAAAACCACAATTATTTTGTTTAAAAACAACAACAACAACAAAAAAGAATTCAGTACAAACAGCGACTTCAAGACCCAAAGTGCATATTCAGACCTCTTTTTTGTGATACCTCCGGTGTAAGAAGTGTAAGAAGACGGCAGCCCCCTAACTGGGAGGCATTCATCTTTTGTTTGATAATGCAGATTATCACTTTGTCACATAGCTGAGGCAGGAGAGAGGGTTTTGGGGGAAGTGTGTGTGGTACCACGAGAGGAGAAGAACATGGCATGGTGCCTAATGGTTTCAATGGCACTCTGCTGCCAGCAGCCAATAACACCCACCTTCCCCTACTGTGTTTGTGATGGGAGATATTAATCTCAACTAATTTCTTATTTCTCTATTTCTGAGTACTAGCTTAATAAACTTCACATTTTACATGTAGAGAGTTACGTGGCTTTGAAGTCATCAGAGTATACCTAACAGCACACATGCAGACCTGCACAGACAAACACTGGTGCACACAAGCAAGGCTCCACTGTGCATATAGAGAAAAAACACCCGCCCAGACGACTGGGAAAATTGGTTGCATTTTACAAACACTGACCTGCTGGCACACATCTGAAAAGTGAGCCGGGTTTTATGGACTGCCAGGAAGGAATGTTAGCTTTCACTCTGCTTTCCTCTGGGCACTGACTCCTATAATGGAGCATCCCAGATGTTCCGAGTCTTAGGGCCTCTTTGGACAAGAAGATTACACAGCAGGAGGCAACATCTGGGGAAAATAGGAGAGATCATGAGAGATGTAGAATGTAGATGTGTGTGCCTGGTTGTGATTCTTAAATATGTTTGGGAGGGATTTTTTTTTTTTTGGCAACCCCCATGGCAGGTTTTCATTTGCCATTCTGGGAGCAATAACAAAGACTATGCCAGCATTTCTTCTTAAGGCTGGAGTTACTAACTTTTCAGTCTTCTAAAGAAACTCGACTTTTTTCTTGCACTCATGCAGACTTTAAATTTCAGATACAGACTGACCTCCTCTTTAACACAGAACATACTGTTTTAAACTTCTTGATACATAAAACCACTCTTCTTTTAAGTTCAGTAAAGAACTCCATTGTGGATGCTGGTGAGCACAACTAGGCTGACTCAGATTGGAGTGAGCACCTTCACAGACAGGTTGGGCTCGGGGGGGGGGGGGGTGAGTTAAGTTCTGATGCTTATAAATTGTGTGATTGTCTTATTTCATTGTGACATGGTAATTGAGACTAATGTCCATGTTCCCCAGCCCCTGTTATTTTTGCTTGTGAGTTCGGTTTTCCAGTTCAGTTTGAATACAGTAGAATTGGGGAAGTCCATTCTCAGAGGCACACATTGGAACCATTTGCCTTGTAACCCCAGCTCCTGACTCTTGGCTGAGCAGGTTCCAGAAACACACGGAAGTCATTTTGCTAGCACCGTCGTGACGTTTAATAGCTTCCTAACAGGGCATCCAAGGTGAGACTCTGGAAGTGTTTTGCCCTCCTTGTTTCGTGCTGTAACGGCACCAAAATGTAATAAAGCAATTATCATCCCAAGCACAAAGTCATACTCAGAAGGTACCTTTTCTAGCTTTAATACCTTGATTGTTTTTTTTAAATGTTTGATAGTAACTGAGAGACTTCTTTTAAAACTTCATGTCATTTATTTAGCTCTCTCTCTCTCTCTCTCTCTCTCTCTCTCTCTCTCTCTCACACACACACACACACACACACACACACACACACACACACACACACACCACAGAGAGAAACTGCAACAGACTGACAGAGCTCTAGATTTATAGATACCTAGGCACCTTCTGACCCCTCAGTTAAAATTCTAAGTGGAATTGATCTGTAACAGCAGATATCAGCATACTCAAGGATTGCTTTGGGGACAAAAGGAACGGCAGGTAGATAGTGGTAATGCCCTCAGCAGCAAGCACATCCTCAAATTTGGCAGCCCCTCTAAAAATGAGAGGCTGGGTAGATGTTATAGGGTCTGGTAGAAATGTGAAGTGCTTAACTAGAGATGTTTCACACATGAACACAAACATCTGATTCCAACTCCACGTTTCTCCTGACGGAGGTCTGCCATGTGTATTTCGCCAAATGAAAAACGTAAATCAAGAGAAAAGACAATGACAAATTGGGTTCCATTGCTCTGTGATGTAGGCTATGGTTTGCAGCTGTGCCCTCCTAAGTCATCTGTGGGCTATATTCAAGCTTATGTGTTCTCCGGGCCATTTGAAATAAGTAAGAAATGGCAGCCTGTCTTCATGCAACACAAAGTAAATGGTATAGGGCCCCTGCCATTGAATCAGGAGGTGCTGGTGGATTCTGACCTTCTCTACAGACTGTGACCAAATCTTGAGCTCTGTCAGAGGTGACTCTAGCAGAGCCGCAAGCATCAATCTCATCATTTACTGGTGAAGAAACCAACCCATTGATTCGGATGCTTAAAAGTTAAAGCTAAGATGGGGAGGAGCTATTCCGTTCATAATAAATAACAAGGAAGATATATGAATTAAAATAAGCACCTTGATGATTTAATGCCACTATGAAACCAATAGGCTGGTGATTCAATCTGATACCCGCAAATTTGTATAATCCTCCGGGTAAAACAATTTAATAGGCTGTCTCTTTTATAGTTACAAAAGGCCTTTCATGTGATCAATTATACATAAGAGTACAATAAATGTAACTTTCTTCATACTAATCCCGTCTAACTTAAATTCTCCTGTTGGTCTTTGGAATGTATGTAGCACTCCCAATAAAGTTCTTTAGTTCTGACTTTTATCAAAAGTTAATTTTCCCAGAACTTCCAAATAAATGCTCAGTAGGAAAGCCTCCTCGTCCCCCATCACCCTCCCCTTCCCCTCCTCCCCCTCCTCCTCCCTTCTTCCTCCCCCTCCTCCTTTCTCTCACACTCAATAAAACTATTCAAACAATACACTTCCTTAGGAAACCGCCACCTCCTCCCAGTCTGGCCCCTTCCCACACACACCAGTCCTGCCTTTGGTCAACCAGTGGGCAGTGGGGGGTGAGTTTGATTAGCTTTCTCCTGTTTAGTTTTGATGAAAAGGCAGCCTAACCCTGTGTTAACACTGTCCCCAAGGCCACAAAAACTCTTTAAGTGATGTAGATTGGCAGTCTCCACTTTAGTGCAGGTCTCAGGAGGTTCTTGGACCCACCCAGAGTGCTATAAAATCCAAATTCCCATCTGTTTTATTATATGTTTAATTGGTTTGCTCCTCTATGAAACAGGAAACTAAAATGAACCCCATCATCACGTGCCACTTAAGTTAGGGGCAAAGGTCACTTTAACTCTACTCTAAAAGTCTGGGTGAAGAATAAAACATGGCTGTGCTTGATGTAACTTTAGTTGATTTGATAAATATTTGGGGTTCTGCTTGTATTAAGTTCTAGGAATTGTTCTGGGAAGTAAGAATTAAGCGTGCTGTTTTAAGCAACAACCAGCTGCTGAATACTGACTGTCTTTATTCTATGGTATAAAGTAAACCGGTGAATACAGAGCAACGACAGAGAAAAGACTAGAGAATGGCAGTGGAGAGAATACAAAGTTTAGGGCAGGAGATGCTTTATGTCCGTGGCTTGAGGCATATCCTTAGAAAGCTCCATACATGTAAAAAGTTTAGAGAAATTTGGGCTAAACCACTGATGTGAAGAATATGAGAACGTGTGTGTGTGTGTGTGTGTGTGTGTGTGTGTGTGTGTGTGTGTTTACTTTACAAAAAAAAAAAAGCTTTAAAAACTTCCTCTAAAGGTTATTTGTTGCTTCTGGGCCTACTTAGGCTTTTGGCTTTTCCAATGTAGTTCAGTAATAAATCTGGCAGCTAGCACCAAATCGCGACTTGAAAAAATGTTTTGGAGTGTTATACATAATCTGCTTCAACTATAGAAAAGAAAAAGACATATGCTAGAGCACTTGGAAGCAACCAAGGATGAAGACTTCAACTAAAAGAAAGAATATGTCCTCAGAAGGGCATCTCTGAGCCCAAGAAGTGAGACGTCCAGTGTGCTATGTGAAAGGTAACTACTAAGAAAAGCCGCGTGAGCAAGACAGAGAGAACAAGACGGAGTGAGTGAGTGGGCAAGCCTTGAGTTCTGCTAAGAAATCTTTCTTTTTCCTGACTATTCTATCCTAATTGATGATGTAGTAGAAAGTAACACAACCCTGTGCTAGAAACTGGCCACCACCAGGAAGAGGAGCTCAGGTCTGCCACTGATGTTTCAGAGAAAATTGGATGTTGGATGTAACAGAGTTACGGTTGCATTATGATGCAGGGCTGAACCAAGAGGCAACTGAGATCACTTTCCAAATCTGCTGGGTCTACCCATAATCCAAAGCCAAGAGCGATGTTCCATTCCCCCACCTGAAAAGTTAAGATATTAAAATGTACTTTGTATAAATAGCAAAAAGCATACACAAAATATTGCATGGGAAGACAGTTGATCCAGTGTGTGGAATCACATATTCTTCCATGGTGTTAAGTGCATGACCAGAAAGAAGAGAGAACAGTCATGTTTGCTAAGAATTAACTGCTAATTTTCATCTTTGGTATATGAAATCTGATATAAACAGTGTTGGTGAAATAAACACCCTGGCCTATACCATGTTCATTTTCCTGAAGAACCATGTTATCCCACAATTATTCTCACATATTGAACATAGAAAAATGAGACCTTAAGTTGTTGAGTCCCTGTTTGATGAAGGGTGCAAATACTGGATAATTGCAAGGATAGTAAGGTACACTGTACACTAAAGTGGCATAGGGATGTCAGCAGACATATAGTCTCTTTAGGACACCCTCATTTCTATATTGTAATTATTCCCAGAACTGCTAGATAACAACACAGGCATAAACTTGGGGGAATTTCAGAGAATTAACATGGATATTTATCCTACCACTTACATTCCTTAAAAAAATATTTTAATTGATGCAATGATGATGTATGGTGATCATGTTCAACATATTTTGAAATATGCATACATGGTGGAATGCACTATATTAGCTCACAGACAGCATTTTTATGGTAAGAAAATCTACTCTTCTAGCTATTTTCTTTTTTTTTCACTTTTTTATTTATTAGTTATTTTCTTAATTTACATTTCAAATGCTATCCCGAAAGTTCCCTCTATCCAACTCCAGCCCTGCTCCCCTACCCACCCACTCCCACTTCTTGGCACTGGTGTTTCCCGGTATTGGGGCATATAAAGTTTGTAATACCAAGGGGCCTCTCTTCCCAATGATGGCCAACTAGGCCATCTTATGCTACATATGCACCTAGAGACAAGAGCTCTGGGGGTTCTGGTTAGTTCATATTGTTGTTCCTCTTATAGGGTTGCAGACCCCTTCAGTTCCTTAGGTACTTTCTCTAGCTTCTCCATTGGGGGCCCTGTGTTCCAACTTATAGATGACTGTGAGCATCCACTTCTGTATTTGTCAGGCACTGGAATAGCGTCATAAGAGACAGTTATATCCCGGTCCCTTCAGCAAACTCTTGCTGTCCTATGCAGTAGTGTCTGAGTTTGGTGACTGATTATGGGATGGATCCCCAGGTGGGGTAGTCTCTGGATAGTCCATTCTTTCATCTTAGCTCCAAACTTTGTCTCTGTAACTCCTTTCAGGGGTATTTTGTTCCCTATTCTAAGGAGGAATGAAGTATCTACATGCTGATCTTCCTTCTTCTTAATTTTCTGTTGTTTTACAAATTGTATCTTGGGTATTCTAAGATTCTGTGCTAATATCCCCTTATCAGTGAGTGCATATCTAATGACTTCTTTTGTGATTGGGTTACCTCACTAAGGATGATATCCTCCAGATACATCCATTTGCCCAAGAATTTCAGAAATACATTGTTTTTAATAGCAGAGTAGTACTCCATTGTGTAAATGTACCACATTTTCTGTATCCATTCCTCTGTTGAGGGACATTTGGGTTCCTTCCAGCTTCTGGCTATTAAAAATAAGGCTGCTATGAACATAGTGGAGCATGTATTCTTATTACCAGTTGGAACATCTTCTTGGTATATGCCCAAGAGAGGTATTACTGGATCCTCCGGTAGTACTATGTCTAATTTTCTGAGGAACTGCCAGACTGACTTCCAGAGTGGTTGTACCAGCTTGCAATCCCACCAGCAATGGAGGAGTGTTCCTCTTTCTCCACAACCTCACCAGCATCTGCTGTCATCTGAATTTTTGATCTTAGCCATTCTGATTGCTGTGAGGTGGAATCTCAATGTTGTTTTGATTTGCATTTCCCTGATGATTAAGGATGTTGAACATTTTTTCAGGTGGTTCTCAGCCATTCAGTATTCCTCAGTTGAGAATTCTTTGTTTAGGTCTGTACCCCATTTTTAATAGGGTTATTTTTTTTCTGGAGTCGAGCTTCTTGAGCTCTTTGTATATATTGGATATTAGTTCGCTATCTGATTTAGGATTGGTAAAAATCCTTTCCCAATCTGTTGATGGCCCCTTTGTCTTCTTGACAGTGTCTTTTGCCTTACAGAAACTTTGCAATTTTATAAGGTACCAATTGTCAATTTTTGATCTTACAGCACAAGCCACTGCTGTTCTGTTTAGGAATTTTTCCCCTGTGCCCATATTTTCCAGGGTTTTCCCCACTTTCTCTATAAATTTCAGTGTTTCTGGTTTTATGTGGAGGTCTTTGATCCACTTAGACTTGAACTTTGTACAAGGAGATAAGAATGGATCAATTTGCATTCTTCTACATGATAACCACCAGTTGTGCCAGCACCATTTGTTGAAAATTCTTTTTTCCACTGAATGTTTTTAGCTCCCTTGTCAAAGATCAAGTGACCATAGATAGGTGTGTGGGTTCATTTCTGGGTCTTCAATTCTATTCCATTGATCTTCATGTCTGTCTCTGTATAGTACCATGCAGTTTTTATCACAATTGCTCTGGAGTACAGCTTAATGTTAGGCATGGTGATTCCCCCAGAGGTTCTTTTATTGTTGAGAATAGTTTTTACTATCCTAGCTTTTTATTATTCCAGATGAATTTGCAAATTGCCCTTTCTAACTCAGTGAAGAATTAAATTGGAATTTTGATGGGGATTGCATTGAATCTGTAGGTTGGTTTTGGCAGGATAGTCATTTTGACTATATTAATCCTGCCAATCAATGAGCATGGGAGATCTTTCTATCTTCTGAGATCGTCTTCTATTTCTTTTTTCAGAGACTTGAAGTTCTTGAGTTGGAATTAAGTCCTCTTGAAGGTCTGATAGAACATACAGATCTTTCACTCCCTTAGTTAGAGTCGCACCAAGGTATTTTATATTATTTGCAACTATTGTGAAGGGTGTTGTTTCTTTCTCAGTCCATTTATCCTTTGTGTAGAGAAAGGCCATTGACTTGTTTGAGTTAATTTTATATCCAGCTACTGCGCTGAAGCTGTTTATCTGTTTTAGGAGTTCTCTGGTGGAATGTTTGGGGTCACTTATATATAATATCATATCATCTGCAAACACTGATATTTTGAATTATTCCTTTCCAATTTGTATTTCTTTGACCTCTTTTTGTTGTTGAACTGCTCTGGCTAGGACTTCAAGTACTATATAGAATAGGTAGGGAGAAAGTGGGCAGCCTTGTCTAGTCCCTGATTTTAGTGGGATTGCTTCCAGTTTCTCTCCATTTATTTTGATGTTGGCCACTGGTTTGCTGTATATTGCTTTTATTATATTTAGGTATGGGCCTTGAATTCCTGATCTTTCCAAGACTTTTATCATGAAAGGATGTTGGATTTTGTCAAATGCTTTCTCAGCATCTAAGGAGATGATCATGTGGTTTTTTTGTCTTTGAGTTTGTTTATATAGTGGATTACATTGATGGATTTCCATATAATAAACCATGCCTGCATTCCTGGGATGAAGCCTACTTGGTCATGATGGGTGATCATTTTGATGATTTCTTGGATTCGGTTTGCAAGGATTTTGTTGAGTATTTTTTGCATCGATATTCATAAGGGAAATTGGTCTGAAGTTCTCTTTCTTTGTTGGGTCTTTGTGTGGTTTAGGTATCAGAGTAATGGTGGCTTCATAGAATGAATTGGATAGAGTACCTTCTGTTTCTATTTTGTGAAATAGTTTGAGGAGAGAGTTGGAATTAAGTCCTCTTTGAAGGTCTGATAGAACTCTGCACTAAACCCATCTGGTCCTGGGCTTTTTTTTTTTTTTTTTTTTTTTTTTTTTTTTTTTTTTTTTTTTTTTTTTTTTTTCCTTTTTTCTCCGATTGGGAGACTATTGATGACTGCTTCTATTTCTTTAGGGGTAATGGGACTGTTTAGATTGTTAATCTGATCCTGGTTTAACTTTGGTACCTGGTATCTGCCTAGAAAGTTGTCCATTTCATCCAGGCTTCCTAGTTTTGTTGAGTATAGCCTTTTGTAGTAGGATCTGATGATGTTTTGGATTTCCTCGGGTTCTTTTGTTATGTCTCCTTTTTCATTTCTGATTTTCTTAATTAGGATACTGTCCCTGGGCCCTCTGGTTAGTCTGGCTAAGTGTTTATCTATCTTGTTGATTTTCTCAAAGAACCAGCTCCTGGTTTGGTTGATTTTTTTGAATAGTTCTTTTTGTTTCCACTTGGTTGATTTCAGCCCCAAGTTTGATTATTTCATGCCTTCTACTCCTCTTGGGTGAATTTGCTTCCTTTAGTTCTAGAGCTTCTAGGTGCACTGTCACGCTGCTAGTGTATGCTCTCTCTACTTTTTTTTTGGAGGCACTCAGGGCTATGAGTTTTCCTCTTAGGACTGTCTTCATTGTGTCCCATAAGTTTTGGGTATGTTGTGGCTTCATTTTCATTAAACTCTAGAAAGTCTTTAATTTCTTTCTTTATTTCATCCTTGACCAAGGAATCATGGAGTAGAGTGTTGTTCAGTTTCCATGTGAATGTTGGCTTTCTATTATTTATGTTGTTATTAAAGATCAGCCTTATTCTATGGTAGTCAGTTAGGATGCATGGGATAATTTCAATATTTTTGTATCTGTAGAGGCCTGTTTTCTGTGACCAATTATATGGTCAATTTTGGAGAAGGTACCATGTGGCACTGAGAAGAAGGTATATCCTTTTGTTGTAGGATAAAGTATTCTGTAGATATCTGTTAAATCCATTTGTTTCATGACTTCTGTTAGTGTCTGTGTGTTTCTGTTTAGTTTCTGTTTCCAGGATCTGTCCATTGGTGAGAGTGGGGTGTTGAAGTCTCCCACTATTATTGTGTGAGCTGCAATGTGTGCTTTGAGCTTTACTACAGTTTCTTTAATAAATGTGGATGCCCTTGTATTGGGAGCATAGATATTTAGATTTGAGTGTTCATCTTGGTTGAGTTTACCTTTGATGAGTATGAAGTGCCCCTCCTTGTCTTTTTTGATAACTTTGTGTTGAAAATCACTTTTATCTGATATTAGAATGGCTACTCCAGCTTGTTTCTTCGGACCATTTGCTTTGAAAATTGTTTTCCAGCCTTTCACCCTAAGGTATTGAGTGTCTTTTTTCCTGAGGTGGGTTTCCTGTAAGCAGCAAAACGTTGGGTCCTGTTTGTGTAGCCAGTCTGTTAGTCTATGTATTTTTATTGGGGAATTGAGTCCATTGATGTTAAGAGAAATTAAAGAAAAGTAATTGTTGCTTCCTGTTATTTTTGTTGTTAAAGTTGGGATTCTGTTCTTGGGACTGTCTTCTTTTAGGATTGTTGAAGGATTACTTTCTTGCTTTTTCTAGGGTTTAGATTTTGTCCTTGTGTTGGTGTTTTCCCTTTATTATCCTTTGAAGTGCTGGACTAGTGGAAAGGTATCATATGAATTTGGTTTTATTGTGGAATACTTTGTTTTCTCCATCTATGTTAATTAAGAGTTTTGCTGGATATAGTAGCCTGGGCTGCATTTGTATTTTCTTAGGGCCTGTATAACATCTTTCCAGGATCTTCTGGCTTTCATAGTCCCTGGTGAGAAGTCTGGTATAATTCTAATAGGCCTGCCTTTATATGTTACTTGACCTATTTCTCTTACTGCTTTTAATATTCTATCTTTATTTAGTGCATTTTTTGTTCTGATTATTATGTATCTGGAGAAATTTCTTTTCTGGTCCAGTCTATTTGGAATTCTGTAGGCTTCTTGTATGTTCATGGACATCTCTCTTTTTAGGTTTGGGAAGTTTTCTTCTATTATTTTGTTGAAGATATTTGCTGGCCCTTTAAGTTGAAAATCTTCATTCTCGTCTATTCCTATGATCTATAGGTGTGGTCTTCTCATTGTGTCCTGGATTTCCTGGATGTTTTGAGTTAGAATCTTTTTGCATTTTCTTTGATTGTTGTGCCCATGTTCTCTATGGAATCTTCTGCACCTGAGATTCTCTCTTCCATCTCTTGTATTCTGTTGGTGATGCTCACATCTGTGGTTCCTAATTTCTTTCCTAGGGTTTCTATCTCCAAAGTTGTCTCACTTTGGGTTTTCTTTATTGTTTCTACTTCCCTTTTTAGGTCCTGGATGGTTTTGTTCAATTCCATTACCTATTTGGTTGTGTTTTCCTGTAGTTCTTTAAGGAATGTTTTTGTTTCCTCTTTAAGGACATTTACCTCTTTAGCAGTGTCCTCCTGTATTTCTTTAAGCGAGTTATTAATGTCCTTCTTAATGTCCTCTACCAGCATCATGAGATACGATTTTAAATCTGAGTCTTGCTTTTCGGGTGTGTTGGGTTATCCAGGATTGACTGAGGTGGGAGTGCTAGTTTCTGATGATGGTGAATGGTCTTGGTTTCTGTTATTAAGATTCTTATGTTTGCCTTTCACCATCTGGAAATCTCTGGAGTTAGTTGTTATAGTTTTCTCTGGTTGGAGCTTGTTCCTCCTGTGATTCTGTTAGTCTCTGTCAGCAGTCCTGGGAGTCCAGCTCTCTCCTGAGTCTCAGTGGTCAGAGTAGTCTCTGCAGGCAAGCTCTCCTCTTGCAAGGAAGGTGCACTGAGGTCTGGTGTTCAGACCTGCCTCTTGGCTAAAGATGAAGTCCATATACAGGTCCTGTTCCAGAAGATATATTGCCCCTGCTGCCTGTACTCTCACCTGCACAGACTGTTCTCTGAGGGACTCAAGACCCAAGTTGGCTTTCTCACGAGCTCTGGCAGGCAAAGCCCTCCTGGGCAGACACCTCTCCTCAGGGTGGGAAGGTGCCCGGATATCTAGAGCCGGAACTGGGCCTGTCCCAGAAGCTGTGTTGCTTCTGCACTCTGCTCAGTCACCCTTTGCAGTCTGAGAGCTGATCTGTGTAGACTGGGCAATCTTATTCTAGCTATTTTCAAAAGTATAATTCAGTGTTGAATTATTAACTATATGCACCATGTTACAGGTTAGAGTTCTGAAATGCCTCCCATCTAACTGAATTTTCTTGTCTTTTATGTAGCATCCCCACCTCCTCACTAACCCTTGATAATCACAACTCTATTCCCACCCCCACGCCTTGCATTCACTTTTTTAGATTTCACATATGTCCTAGTTTATTTTCCAATTGGTGTGATCAACTACTATGACAAAAGCAACTTAGGAACACAAGGATTGCTCTGGCTTACAGACCTAGAAAGTTACAGTGGCCAGAACAGAGGCTGTCACATCATATCCACAGACAGGAAGCAGAGTGCTGGCTGGTCACATAGTATCCACAGACAAGAAGGAGAGGGGGCTGGCTGGTCACATGGTATCCACAGACAGGAAGCAGAGACTGCTGGCTGGTCACATAGTATCCACAGACAAGAAGGAGATGGAGCTGGCTGGTCACATGGTATCCACAGACAGGAAGCAGAGAGTGAATAGGAGTGAGGCGTGGGTATGTAACCCGGAGGTCCACCCCAGTGACCCACTTCTTCCCAAGGTCCCACCTCCTAAAGGGTTCCACAAGCTCCCTAAATGGTGACACCAGCTGGGGACCAGGGAAGTACTCAAACACAGGATCCTCATTCTGCTCACACAGGACTTTTCTCATGCAAACCACAACAACACACATGTGAGATCATAGACTATTTTAAATATTTTTGTGTCTGGTTTATTACATAATATATATTGCTTCCACATTATCTATATTGCTACAAAGAGCAATTTTCTCCCTCTTTTCTTTTTAAGATTGAAATGCATTTATATCTATATAATTTTTATTATGTATACCTATATCTGTCAGAACAGGGACACAGTTCTAGAATGAAGTCTTGTGAGGAAAATTCTGAGTGCTTATAAGAAAACGCCAAGAATAAAAGACAGGAGTGTTGTGACCTCAGTTTCTTCAAAACATGGGATTGTTTTTGGACTGTGTTTTTGTGTCTCTCCCAGGTGTAGTGGATAGTAATGAACTAACTTTAGATTATTTATTACATTTGGCTATTTTGTTTGTTTATATGCCATTATGAAAAAAAATATGTTTTTGCAGTATGTGACTTTCCCACCACATGCAGCTTGCCCTTTTGATTGTACATTTTACTCATGTGAGTCCTCTTAACCCTCAGAGTATAAATTGTCTGATGCTCTAAATGAAGTTGGATAGTGCATGAGACCTTAGTCTACCTCTTTTATCGGTCCCATTCTGCCAGGTCTGACTACCTCTAGAAGAGTAAACAATGCAATTTTGTGTGTGTGTGTGTGTGTGTGTGTGTGTGTGTGTGTGTGTACCACATTCTTTTTAGTCTTTAGGTATCAATGAGGCATATCTTAGCTATTTTAAGTTCTGCTGTAATGAGCTGGAGATTGTAAATATCTCTTCTACATGTTTCATTTCCTTTTGAGATATACCCAGCAGCCCAGTAGCTAGATCACACATAGTACTGTTTGTAGCTTTTCTTTTTCTTGGAGAACCTCTCATAGTGTTTTTCATGATAGCTGCATTAATCTATGTTCTACAACAGTGTTATTGTTTTCCTCCTTTTCTTTACCCTGGCCAATCCTTGAGTGACATATCTCACAATGGATTTTGTTTAAGATTTAATTTGTTTATTTATGTGTATATATACATGTATATGGATACATGCATGTATGTGTATGGATATATGCATGTGTATGTATAGATACATGCATGTGTATGTGAAGATGCTCATCATGACCAGAAGAAGGTGGCAGATGTCCTGGAGCTGGAGTTACAGGTCGTCATAAGTCATCAGAAGAGATGCTGGGAACTGACCTCTGACATTCTGCAAGGGAGCACAGGCTCTCAACTGATGAGCCATCTCTCCAGCTCCCTCACAGTAATTTTGATGGGCATTTATGGACCCTGGTGGTTTATTATGCTGAGCGCTTTCTTGTGCACCTGCTTCCAATCATACATCTTAGGTTGAGAAGTGTCTTGTTCCCCCTTTCTCCCCCAAAATACTCATTTTTTGAGCCAGGAGGCAGTGGTGTACTACTTTAATCCCAGCACTCAGGAGGCAGAGGCAGGTGAATCTCTGTGAGTTTTAGGCCAACCTAGTCTACATAGTGAGTTCCAGGACAGCCTGAGCTGTTAGAAAACCTTGTATTGATAAACAGAAGGAGGAAGAGAAGGAGGAGGAAGAGGAGGAGAAAGAAGAGGAGGAGGGAGGGGAGGAGGAGGAGGAGGGCACGAGATGTCATCTGACTCAGTCTTCTACTAGTCTTCTCTTCGGGTTGCTCACGTCCTGTTACTGAGTTGTTGAGATCCTTGTGTATTTTTAGTGTTAACTCCTGATCATGAATCTAGTTCACTGATATTTCCCTCCTGCTCTACTGAAGCCTTTATTTGGATGAAATTCCTTTTATCTATTTTTTTTTTAATTTTGTTGCCCAAGTTTTGGGCTTTAGACTTTAAAAAGGCATTAATCAGACCAATGTTAAAGAGCTTTTCTTCTCTTTTACTTTTTATTTCATAGCTTTATAATTGCAGGCCCTCAGCTTAAGTTTTTCATCCATTCTGAGTTGATTTTTACATGGTGTAAGACAAAGATCTAATTCCATTCTGTTTTTAAGTTTTATTACATGTATTTATTCACTC
The DNA here is from genome assembly GCA_902729485.2 of Mus minutoides. Lineage (NCBI taxonomy): Eukaryota > Metazoa > Chordata > Mammalia > Rodentia > Muridae > Mus > Mus minutoides. The sequence goes on from LR749578.1 coordinate 2,361,351, forward strand.
ATTTATTCTGTATTGAGATGGGTGTGGGCTCATGCATCACATGGCATGTGGGTGAACATGAGGGAACAACTTGTGGTACCCAGTCCTTTCCTTTCACAAGGTGGGTTCTGGGGATGGGAGTCAGGTCAAGTGGTAAGAAGTGACTCTCCTCATGAGCCATGTCTGGCCCTGGTCCCCTTCTGCATGTCGGTATCCATCATTTATTGAAGGGCACATCTTTTCCTGAGCACTCTTGGCAACTCTGTTGAGAATTAATTCCCCGTAGGTGAGTGTGATTTGCTCTGTTAGTTTATGTGTCTCTCCTTGGGCCAATAGCACTGTTTTCATCACTGTAGATTTGTAGTGTAGTTTGAAGACAGGAATTGTGAAGCCTCCAGCTATGTTCTTTTTTAATTAAGAATGCTTTTTTTAGTTTTTTTTCCCTTTTTTAGTTGGGGAGAAATGCCATGCAACTTTAATAGAAATTGCATTAAATTTTAAGATAATTTTGAATAGAAACAATATTAATTGTTTCAGTTTGTGAACATAGATTTCTTTACATTTATCTGTTTGAGTGTGTGGTGTTTCAGTTTATCACCTTCTGGGTTAAGTTTACTCTTAAGTGTTATTTTCCCAACTTTACACTGTTGCTGTTAACATAAATGTATGAGCTCCACTATGATGCTTTCATACGTGTAGGTATTATACCTTAGTTATATTTACCCCTCTCCATACTTCTCTATATTCCTTCCTACATCCTTCTCCTTACTTTCATGTCGTCACACACACACACACACACACACACACACACACACACACATACACACACACACAATTGATTCTGCATGAGAGAAAATACAAGACATTCCTTCCATTGTTGGCTCTCCCCTCCCTTGAGCCTGCTCCTTTCCTTGAGAAGTATTACTCTTGAGTGACCACTAAATAATTACTTAGAAGTTGTTTGTTGAAGTATATCTAGTTATTTACCACAACAATACTCAAGCTCCCTATGCATTCCGAACCTGTATCCTAGCAATCATAATTTCTGTGGGTCTCTCCATCTAATCTGAGTATCTGAGGGTGGAGACTCTCTAGTTTCTTTCAGTGTTTTCAGCTTTGTCACAAAGACTGGCACACGGCATAAGATGGAAGAAAATCTGTTCAGTGAATGAGTGAAATTACTAAGACACGTGGCTTTTGTGAGCGAGCTATAGACGCTGTGGGGGCAGCTATGGCAACCATTAGAACTGAAGCATGAGAAGAGACAGGACTTACCAGAGAATGGGTTAAGAATGTAAGGCTTACCTTCTATCTCAGAGGTCAGCTGGGAAAGATTTGGTCCTTACCTTTCTAAATCCAGGAAATTGCTTCCTGTGGCTCTTGACCTCGGAAAGGCTAAAGTTCACTAGTAAACACCATCTTTCTATTGAGAACTTGATGGATGGGTTCCGAAATGAAGAAAGACAAACAATGACTTCCAAAACTCATGACTGCAGGTAACAGTTGGAGAAACCCCCCAGCCCATGAACAGCCTTTCCTGCAGGCGTGGAACACTGGTGCTCTAACTCCTATGGGAAGAGCCAAGTACTGAAAGTGTGAGTAGATTTTCTGTGAAGATGAACATGTACAGAGCTCAGAAGCTGAGTCTGTGCCAGGTAATTGGAGCCTGAAAAACGGTAATCCTCAAGGGGCTGATGATAGAGAAGAAATTAAAGCCACACACTGAAAAGCGAGAGGGGCTAGGAGTGGCTGGGTTGAAAGTGCCTACTACACAAGGACAAGGACCTGAGACCCCATTGCCTAGCACCCACATGCAGCTGGATGTGGGAATGCATACCTGCAACCCCAGCACAGGGGAAGGAAGCATACACAAGCAGACCCTGGGGACTCAATGACCAGGGTCAAGCCCAAATAGTGAGTGTCCAGTTCAGTAAAAGATCCTATCTCAGAAAGTAAATTGGAAGACAGTAAAATAGCTCTGCTTATAAAGATGCTTGCTGGCAAGGCTGATGACCTGAGTTCAAGCCCCAGAAACTAAAACATAGAGGGATAGAAAGAACAAATGTCACGTGGTATCCTCTGACATACACATTTGCCACAGTGCAAATGTGCACACACAAATAAGTTATTTTCAAATATAAGGTGCATAGTGATCTGGAACTGCTTCCTGTTTCCTCTCTACTTCCTGACTGTGGCTGTGATGTGTCCAGTCTAACTCCTGACTGTGTTTGTGATGTGTCCAGTCTAGCTCCTGACTGTGTTTGTGATGTGTCCAGTCTAACTCCTGCTTCTGCAAACAGGCTTTCCTCTGGCAGCTGCCATCATGATGAACTGTTGAACTTTGCAACACTAAGCCAAAATCAGCCCTTTCTTCCTTAAGGTGTCTTTTTCAAAGTATTTTATTGCAGAAATGTGAAGGCTACTAAGGCAGCATCTGCTTTGGCTTACTCTAAACTTGAGGGCTCTGAACCCCTCATGCCCTTCAACCTATGACCCTTAAAGTCATGCCCCTTATTGGAGAAGGTACAACAATCAGATGACATTTGTGTGTCTTCATTCATCCCAGGATCAGTTACTTTGGGATAGTTTTGAGGTGAGTGAACTTCCCTACCTTCCTATCCTAGCAAATCAATCTCCATGGCCACTTAGGCCTGTTTCACTGTTCCAGGGAGGTTTGTTTGTTTGTTTTTAATTAGATACTTTCTTTGTTTACATTTCAAATGTTATCCCCTTTCCTAGTTTCCCCTTCGAAAATCTCCTATCCCCTCCCCCCTCCCCCCTGCTCCCAAACCCACCCACTCCCACTTCTTGGCCCAGCATTCCCCTATAATGGGCATAGAACCTACACAGGACCAACAGCATCTCCTCCCATTGATGACCAACTAGGCTATCCTCAGCTACATATGCAGCTAGAAACATGAGTCTATCTGTGTGTTTTCTTTGATTGGCGGTTTAGTCCCAGGGAGCTCTAGGATCACTGGTTAGTTCCTATTGTTGTTCCTCCAAGGGGGCTGCAAACCCCTTCAGCTCCTTGGGTACTTTCTCTAGCTGCTTCATTGGGGACCCTGTGCCCCATCTAATGGATGACTGTGAGCATCCACTTCTCTATTAGTCAGGTATTGGACTAATAAAGAGTCAGACACTCTCAGGAGACAGCTATTATCAGTCTCCTGTCAGCAAGATCTTGTTGGCATCTGCAATACTATCTGGGTTTGGTGGTGGTTTATGGGATGGATCCCCAGGTGGAGTAGTCTCTGGATGGTCATTCCTTCAGTCTCTGCTTCACACTTTGTCTCTGTAAGTCCTTCCATGGATATTTTGTTCCTCTTTCTAAGAAGAATCAAAGTGTCCACACTTTGGTCTTCCTTTGGCTTGAGTTTCATGTGTTTTGCAAATTGTATCTTGGATATTCTGAGCTTCTGGGCAAATATCCACTTATCAGTGAGTGCATATCATGTGTGTTCTTTTGTGATTGGGTTACCTCACTCAGGATGGTATCCTGCAAATCTAACCATTTGTCTAAGGATTTCATGAATGCATTCTTTTTAATAGCTGTGTAGTAATCCATTGTGTAAATGTACCACATTATCTGTATCCATTCGTCTGTTGAAGGACATCTGGGTTTTTTCCAGATTCTGGCTATTATAAAAAATGCTTCTATGAACATACTAAAGTATGTGCCCTTATTATAAGTTGGAGCATCTTTTGGGTATATGCCCAGAAGTGGTATTGCTGGATTTTCTAGTAGAACTATGTCCAATTTTCTGAGGAACCGCCAAACTGATTTCCAGAGTGGTTATACCAGCTTGCGGTCCCAACAGCAATGGAGGAGTGTTCCTCTTTCTTCACATCCTCACCAGCATCTGCTTGAGTTTTTGAACTTAACCATTCTGACTGGTGTGAGGTAGAATCTCAAGGTTGTTTTGATTTGCATTTTCCTGCTGGTTAAGGATGTTGAACATTTTTTTTAGGTGCTTCTCAGCCATTCAGTATTCCTCAGTTGTGAATTCTTTGTTTAGCTCTGTACCCCAATTTTTAATAGAGATATTTGGTTTTCTAGAGTCCAACTTATTTATATATATATATATATATATCTTTTCCCAATCTGTTGGTTGCCATTTTGTCTTAATGACAGTGTCCTTTGCCTTACAGAAGCTTTGCAATTTTATAAGGTGCCATTTGTCTATTCTTGATCTTACAGCATAAACCATTGCTGTTCTGTTCAGAAATTTTCCCCCTGTGCCCCATATCCTCTAGAAAAATAGAAATAGTCATTAATAGTCTCCCAACCAAAAAACTCAGGACCAGATGGGTTTAGTGCAGAGTTCTATCAGACCTTCAAAGAGGACCTAATTCCAATACTCCTCAAACTATTCCAAAAAATAGAAACAAAAGGTACTCTAGCCAATTCGTTCTATGAAGCCACAATTACTCTGATACCTAAACCACACAAAGACCCAACAAAGAAAGAGAACTTCAGACCAATTTCCCTTATGAATATCGATGCAAAAATACTCAATAATGTTCTGACAAAACTGAATCCAAGAACACATTAAAACAATCATCTATCATGATCAAGTAGGCTTTATCCCAGGGATGCAGGGATGGTTCAATATACAGAAATTCATCAACGTAATCCACTATATAAACAAACTCAAAGACAAAAACCACATGATCATCTCACTAGATGCTGAGAAAACATTTGATAAAATCTAACATCTGTTCATGATAAAAAGTCTTGGAAAGATCAGGAATTCAAGGCTCATACATAAATATAATAAAAGCAATATACAGCAAACAAGTATTCGACATCAAACTAAATGGAGAGAAACTTGAAGCAATCCCACTAAAATTAGGAACTAGACAAGGCTGCCCACTTTCTCCCGACCTATTCAATATAGTACTTGAAGTCCTTGCCAGAGCAATTCGACAACAAAAGGAGATAAAAGAATACAAATTAGAAAGGAAAAAGTCAAAATATCACTATTTGCAGATGACATGATAATATATATAAGTGACCCCAAAAATTCCTCCAGAGAACTCCTAAACCTGATAAACAACTTCAGTGAAGTAGCTGGATATAAAATCAACTCAAACAAATCAGTGGCCTTTCTCTACACAAAGGATGAACTGGCTGAGAAAGAAACTAGGAAAACAACACCCTTCACAAGAGTCACAAATACTATAAAATACCTTGGTGTAACTCTAACTAAGGAAGTGAAAGATCTGTATGATAAGAACTTCAAGTTTCTGAAGAAAGAAATCAAAGATCTCAGAAGATGGAAAGTTCTCCCATGCTCATGGATTGGCAGGATTAATATAGTAAAAATGGCTGTCTTGCCAAAAGCAATCTACAGATTCAATGTAATCCCCATCAAAATTCCAACTCAGTTCTTCACAGAGTTAGAAAGGGCAATTTGAAAATTCATCTGGAATAATAAAAAACCTAGGATAGCAAAAACTATTCTCAATAATAAAAGTACCTCAGGTGAAATCTCCATCCCCAACCTCAAGCTGTACTACAGAGCAATTGTGATTAAAACTCCATGGTACTGTTACAGTGACAGGCAGGTAGATCAATGGAATAGAATTAAAGTCCCAGAAATGAACCCACATACCTGTGGTCACTTGATCTTTGACAAAGGAGCTAAAACCATCCGGTGGAAAGAAGACAGCATCTTCAACAAATGGTGATGGCTCAACTGGCAGTTTGCATGTAGAAAAATGTGAAGTGATCCATTCTTATTTCCATGTAGAATGCTCAAGTGTAAGTGGATCAAGAAACTCCACATAAAACTGGTGAGGTTTTCCTTAGAAAGTCACATCAGCAATGGCAGAGGTGTGACCCTCATAACCTGGAGTGGCACTTCTTTAATATGTCTTTCTGTCTTCTTGTTAATGTTGTTAGTGTTGTCCTAACAGGACTGGAGCTCTCATGCCATGGGGTGACTGGCTCTGGAAAGTAGAACTGAAATTCAAATGAGAAGAAAGGTATTCATTTTATTTCGTATTACTTGGCTCTTGCTGGGAAAGAGAGGGCACCTGGACACTGCTGCTGAAAAGCAGAGGATATATTTAAAGTAGTCAAGAAATGTCTTGAAGAACATCCCAGGATTTATTCCATTGAACAGCATGGCCTATTCTAAGTATGATTAATGACACAGACTTTGATAAATGGTTAGATCTAGGATAGTAGTTAAAGTAGTAGTAAAAGTATAAAACGGGAACCAATAAAGTGGTGAAGAGTTTGGGGTCCCAGCACGATGGCTCACGGAGAAGGGCTTCCTGCCAAGGCTTGTGATCTAAGTTTAGTCCCCAGGATTCACACTGTGGGAGGACAGAATTGACTCTTAAAGGTTTTCCTCTGATATCTACATATGGAGCATGACATTTGAATGCCCCTACCACTTAACCCATGTCTTAAGTGCGGCGTGCGCGCGCGCGCACACACACACACACACACACACACACACACACACACACACACACACCAAGAGAGACCAAAATGCAACTTTTAAAGAATTTGGGCTCAGATATCTTATTGGATCTTGATCCAGACTTCTGTTGCTTTCTAGGCATGAATGACCCTTGGAATATGGAATAGTATTTTATTTTCCTCAAGCTAGACTCCCCTTTCACTAAATGAAGATAATACCTTGCAAGCAGGAGAATCTGAGTTCATTTCTCCAGCACACATGTAAAAGCTGTTTCATGGTTGTGTGTGCCTGTAATTCCACCCTAGAAAGGTGGAGAAAAAAGGGTCTTGAGACTTATTTTCAGCTGTTTTAGTTGGATGAGTGAGCTCCAGGTTGAATGAAAGAGGCTATCTTAAAAATAAGGTAGATCTAACTCTCCACCCAGCCAGAACTTGATCATTCTTCTCCACCCACTTGTATATCCTCTCTTCTGCCCCTCCAACCTGTGTTGTCCATATCAGACACAGAAGTAACAAAAGAAGACCATGTGCCTAGACAATATTTAAGATCAAGCTAGAATCGCCCCTGCAAAAATTGAGTTCCCTGGGCACATGGTCTTTTTTTGTAGACATGTTTGCTAATGAGAATTACCTAGATGAACTCCAGGAAACAGAATTTTAAAAATAAAAGTATAAGCTTTTCTCTAAGATCCAAGAATATAAAGAAGACACAAACAGTATGAGGAAATCAAGTAGAAAGAGTATATGGAGGATAAACACAGAGTGAAGGTCAAGGAACACAAGCATAAGGTTGATAAAAGTGACAAAGACTATCTAGGATGTGAAAATGGAATTTAGTAAAGACATTGAGCAGAAATGAAGTGGGAGATGGAATGGAAAAACCCAATAGCTCCACTAGAAACTCAAAAGAAAACCTGAGAAGTCAAGTGATTCAAGCAGAGGACTGAAGACAGAGCACAGAATCTAGAACAAATATGAAAAAAAGTAAGACTCGGGAAAGGAACCCACAGGATATGCAGGGTATCATAAAAAACATCAGAAATGTAGAATTATAGGTATAGATGAGGGAAAAGAATCCAAAGTTGGTAGCATAAACCAAATCTTCGACAAGATCATAAAAGAAAAGTTCTCCAACTAGAAAAGGCACAACCACACAAATACAAGAATCATGTAGAATACCAAGTAGTCATGACCAGAAAAGAAAACACTAAGTATGCATAAGAAAGAAAGTACAAAAACCAAGTCACTCACAGAGGAAAACATATCAGAATAGTAGCTGGATTCTCAGTGAAAACTTTGAAAGCCAGAAGAGCCTGGAACAATGTGTTTCTGAGTCCTAAGACACCATTTTGACCAATGTAGATTAACATAGCCAGTGAAACTGTCTGCCATAGTTGAAGGAGAAAGAAAAACTTTCCATAACATAAACAAACAACCTAGAGAAATTTATATGCAACACACCAAACCTAAAGAAAGTACAGGAGGCCATGTTTCAGGTTGAAAGGAAGAATGAACATAGCCAAGAGAGCATGGGAAGAAATGTGGGGCTATTATTACTAAGACACAAAGGTATCGCCTGGAAAACAAACAATAACCCAAAACAAACAACATGACACTTCACACACATGTTCCAATAATAACTTTATATATTAATGATCTAGAATTTTCAATCAAAAGACACAGAATAACTGAATGGATCAATAAGGAAAATCCATCCCTTTGCTGTCTACAAGAAAAACATCTTAGTGTTAAAGTTGGCTATAATCTTAAAATACAAGGATAGACAAAAGTGCTCTAATCAAACAAGACCAGGAAGAATGTGTAACTAAATAGGTTTTAAACTACAAAATAATCAGAAGAGATACAATTCATTCTAATCAATGGGACAATTAACCAAGAAGACATTGGTATTCAAAAATATATATGCACTAAACTCTGGTGGACACAATTTCATTTTTTTTTAAAAGTAATACTGTGCTAGGCAACAGTGGCACAAGCCTTTGATCTAGTGCTTGGGAGGCACAGCTAGTTGGATCTCTGTGAGTTCAAGGCCAGTCTGGTCGATAGAGCAAGTTCCAGAACAACTAAGGCTACACAGAGAAATCCTATTTCTAAAACAAACCAAAGCAAGATTAGCATCAATACATTATCAAATACTAGGTGATTCCAATATTTCACTTTCTAAAATAGAATGGTCATCTGGACAGAAAATAAACAGAGAACCATTAGATATAAATGACATTATGCATTAAATGGACTTAAAACATACTTGCAGAGCATTTCAACCAAACACCAAAGAATAAATGTTCTACCCAGAAGCACATGAAAGCATTTCTAAAATAGACCACATCCTGGGACATAAGTAAACATTGCAAATCCAAAAATGTCGAGATAACTCCTTGTGTCCTATCTGATTATGATGCAATAAAATTTAAAATAGTCAGAAAGCAAATCTCTAGTAATATACAAACTCATGAAGATCAGACAAATCATTATTGAATGATGAATGGGTCAAAGAAGAAATCAAAAAAAGAAATTTAAAAAGTCCCTGGCACTAAAAGAAAATGAAAACAAACCAGGAGGGACACATTGAAAGCAGTCCTACAAGGGAAATTTATAGCTGTAAGTGCCTATGTTAAAAAATCAGAAACAGCACAAGTAAATAATGTAGCAATGCTACTGAAACATTTGGAAAAACAAGATCGAACCATATCCAAACCCAATCATCAACAAAAACTGACAAAAATCAGAGCAGAAAATAACAAAGTAAAGGCACAAAACAACGCAAAATAAAATAATATAAGGGCCTACCAATTCCCCTTAAAGCCATAAACTGTATCTCATCCCCTGGGCTCCATTTTCTGGCCCGTAACTCCAACTGCTTTCCCAGAGGCCACACCAACACCAGGGACCACAGGCCATGTTGGTTCTAGGAACCCAAGAGGCCAGCAGCATTGGCAGCCAAAATTCCAGAGGTCAGTCACAAAACCCACTGGAAACACCCTACTTGTCAACAGAACCCTAGACCCAAAGACAGTGAGAAGACGTAAATCAAAGGGGAAACAAAACAAAACAACCCCAAACCACCCATCTAACAAGAATAAACTCAGAAATATTCCCCTTCACCTATGATAACACCATAACTCAGATAACTACAGGCCAGAGTAAGAACATAAGCAACAACATCCAGGGCAGTATGGGACCACCAGAACCCAGCTATCCTACCTACTACAGCAAGCCCTGGATATCCCAACACAGCTGAAGCACAAGAAAATGACCTTAAATTTCAATCATATGAAGATGATAGAGGCCCTTTAAAGAGGAAACGAATGAATCTTTTAAATAAGTGGAAGGAAATACAATCAAACAGGTGAGGGAAATGAGAAATGGTCAAGGTCTAAAAATGAAAATAGAAGCAATAAAGAAGACACAAATTGAGGGAATCCTGAAGATTAGAAAACTAGATAAGAGAACAGAAATTACACATACAAGCATCATTAACAGAATATAAGAGATGGAAGAGAGAATCTCAAGTGTAGAAGATACAATACAAAAATTAATGCATCGGTCAAAAAAATGTTTGATTAAAAAGTCCCTGATATAAAATATGGAGGAAATCTGAGACACTATGAAAAGACCAAACCAAAGAATAATAGGATAGATTTCCCACTCGAGGGCCCAGAAAATATTTTTAACAAAATCATAGAAAAAGTTTCCCTAATCTAAAGAGATATTATAAAAGAAGCTTACAGAACACCAAATAGATTGGACCAGATAAAAAGTCTTCCCCTTCACCACCACATACATACAAAACAGTAAATGCATAGAACATGAAAGACTATTAAAAGCTGCAAGGGAAAAAAGCCAAGTAATATATAACATGTAAAGGTAGACTAGATTTATACCCAACTTCTCAACAAAGACTCTAAAAACCAGAAGAGCCAGGGCAGATGTGCTGCAGACTCTAAGAGGTCACAGATGTCAGCCTGGATTACTACCCACCAAAATTCTCAGTCACTATAGATGGAGAAAGCAAGATATTCCATGACAAAGCCATATTTAAACAATATCATATTCATAAATTTAGCCATGCAAAAGATACTAGAAGGAAAACACCAACCCAAAGAGGTTAACTACACACAGGAAAAGACAGGAAATAAGTAATTTCACACCAGCAAAACACATGAAGGGAAACTGCCTGCAGGCACACACACACACACACACACACACACACACACACACCACTTCCACCACCACCACCATCAACAACAAGTTAACAGAAATTAACAATCATTGATCATTAATGTCCCTCAATATCAATGGACTGAATTTCCTAGTAAAAAGACACAGGCTAACAGAATTGATGTGCAAACAGTATCTAACATTCTGCTGTGTACAAGAAACACACCATAGGAAAAAATATAGATATTATCTCAGAGTAAAAGGGCTGGAAAAAGATTTTCCAAACAAATGGACACAAGAAGCAAGCTGCCTATTCTAATATCTAACAAATAGACTTTCAACAAAATTAATCAAAAGATGGGAAAGGCCACTTCATACTCATTAAAGAAAAAAAAAATCCATCAAGATGATGCTTAATTCTGAATATCTATGCCCCAAATGCAAGGCTACCCACATTCATAAAAGAAATATTGCTAATGCTTAAATCACACATCAAATTCCACACACTAAAAGAGGGAAACTTTAACACCTCATCTTACCAATTGACAGGCCATCCAGACAAAAACTAATCAGAGAAATAGTGAAAGGAACAGATGTTATGGCCCAGATGGACCTAACAGATATCTATAGAACATATCACTCAAACGCAAAAGAATATACTTTTTTCTCAGCACCTCACAGAATCTTCTCCAAAGTTTATCATACAAATGGTCACAACGCAAGCCTCAACAGATACAAGAATATTGAAATAACTCTCTGTATTTTCTCAGACTACTGTGGATTAAAGTTGGACTTCAGCAGCAGTAGAGACAACAGAAAACCTACAAATTCCTGGAAACTGAACAACCCTCTAGTCAATGACCACTGGGTCAAGAAGAAATAAAGAAATTAAAGACTTTCTAGAAATGAATCTACAACATCCCCAAACATATGGGACACAATGAAAGCAGTGTTAAGAGGAAAGTTCATAGCAGTAAGTGTCTCTAGAAATAAATTAGTGAAATCTCATACTAATGATTTAACAGCACACCTAAAAGTTATAGAACAAAAAGAACGGAACACAACCAAAAGGAGTAAATGGCAGGAAATAATCACACTCATGGCTAACAATCAATAAAAATAGAAACAAAGGAAACATTAAAAGAATCAACAAAATAAAGAGGTGGTTTTTTGAGAAACTCAGCAAGATAGACAGACTCTTAGCCAAACTAAGTTAAAGGCTGAGGGAAGGTACCAAAACTAACAAAATCTGAAATGAAAAGGGGCAACATAACAGGAAACACAGATAAAATCCAAAGAATCATTCGATTTTTACTTCAAAACCCTATACTCCACAGAATTAGAAAATCTTCAAAACAAAACAAAACCAAACCTATTTTCTTGATAGATACCACTTACCAAAGTTAAATGAAGATCAGATAAGCTATCTAAATAGACCTATAACCACTAAGGAAATCAGTCACTAAAAGACTTCCTACCAAAAAAGTACAGAGCCAGATTGTTTTGGTGCAGAATTTTACCAAATTTTCAAAGAAGAGTTAATACCAATACTCCTCAAATTATTTCACAAAATAGAAACAGAGGACATTACCAAATTCATTTTATGAGGCCCCAGTCACTCTGATACCTAACCCACACAAAGACTAAACAAAGAAAGAGAATTTCAGAACAATTTTGTTCATGAACAGTGATACAAAAATACTCAATAAAATATTTGAAACTCTATTCAAGAACACATTGAGAAGATTATCCTCCATGGTCAAGTAGGCCTAATTCCAAAGATGCAGGCATGGTTTAACAACAACAAAAGAAATATCTGTCAATCTAATTCATCAAATAAACAAACTAAAAGAGAAAAAAACACACAATCATCTCATCAGGTGCTAAAAAAGCCTTTGACACAATCTAATACCCCTTTATGATAAAAGTCTTGGAGAGATCATGGATACAAGGCACATACCTAAACATAATAAAGAGAACATACCCAAAGCCAGTAGCCTACATCATATTAAATGGAGAGAAACTTTAAAGTTATTCCACTAAAATCAGGGACAAGACCAGGTTGCCTACTCTTTCTTATCTATTCAATATAGTACTTGGAGTTTTAGCTAGAGCAATAAAACAACTAAAGGAGATCAAGAAAATACAAATTGGATGATAATATAATATAAATAAGTGACCTCAAGAATTTTACCAGAGAACTCCTACAGCTGATAAACACCTTCAGCAAAGTGGCTGAACACAAAATAAACTAAAAAAAAAAAAAAATAGCTGCCTTTCTATATACAAATAATAAAGGGGCTGAGGCAGAAATTAAGGAAATAACACCCTTCACAATAGCCACACATAATATAAAATATCTTGGGGGTAACTATAATCAAGCAAGTGAAAGACATGTATAATAGCAGCTTCAACTTTTTGAAGAAAGAAATTGAAAAAGATATCAGAAGGTGGAAAATTTTCCCATGCTCATGGATTAATTTAGTAAAAACAGTTATCTCACCAAAAGCAATGTACAGATTCAACACAATATCAATCAAAATTTCTACATAATTCTTTACAGACTTAAGAGGACAATACTCTACATGAAGTGGGGAAAAACCCCAAGATATATAAAACAATCATGTACAATAAAAAAAAAATCTTCTGGACATTTCACCATCCTTGATTTCATGCTGTACTACAGACACTCATAAGAAAAACCATATGGTACTGGCATAAAAACAGACAGAATGATCAATGGAATCAAATCAAAGACCCAGAAGTAAATCCTCATACCTACAAAGACTTTACTTTTATTTGTTTATTTATTTGTTTGTTTGTTTGTTTGTTTGTTTTTTGGTTTTTCAAGACAGGGTTTCTCTGTGTAGCCCTGGTTGTCCTGGAACTCACTCTGTAGACCAGGCTGGCCTTGAACTCAGAAATTCGCCTGCCTCTGCCTCCTGAGTGTTGGGATTAAAGGCAGGCGCCACTTTATTTTTGACAAGCCATTATACAATGGAAAAAGAAAAGCAACTCCAACAACTGCTGGTGGTCTAACTGAATGTCTGTATGTAGGAGAATACAAATAGATCCCTGTCTGTTACCTTGCTCAACACTCAAGACCAAGTGGACCAAAGACCTCAACATAAAACCAAATATAGAACCTGATAGAAAAGAAAGTGGGGGATAGTCTTGAACACATCGGCACAGGAAGGAGCTTTATATGTTTTATATATCTTGGGTTTTTCCCATAGAACACTAATAGCTCAGGCACTAAGATCAACAATTCATAAATGGCACCTCATGAACTTCAAAAGCTTCTGTGAGGCAAAAGACACTGCCAAAAAAAATAGAAGTCTACAGAATGTGAAAAGATTTTCATCAACCCCACATCTAACAGAGGGCTGATATCATTGATATCATTCATATATATATCTATATGTGTGTATGTGTGTGTATGTGTATTAAATAAACTAGAACAACAAACCAAAGAACCAAATTAAAAAATGGAGTACAGACCTAAACAGAGAATTCTTAACAAAAGAAATCTCTAATGGCCCAAAAAAGCACTTAAAGAAATGTTCAACATCTTAGTCATCAGGGAAATGAAAATCAAAGAGACTCTGAGATTCCATCTTACACCTGTCAGAATGGCTAAGATCAAAAACTCAAGGAACAAGTCATACTGGTGAGGATGCCGGAGGAAGGAAACACTCCTCTATTGATGGTAGAAGTATAAACTTGTACAGCCCAGGTTGAAAATCAATTTGACAGTTTCTCAGAAAATTGGAACTAGTTATCATTCAAGACCCATACAACAAGGACAGTTGTTCAACTATGTTTGTAGCAGCTTTATTTGTAATAGCCAGAAACTGGGAATAACCTAGATGTCCCCGAACTGAAGAATGGATAAAGAAGATGTGGAGCATTTACACAATGGAGTATTACTCAGCCATTCAAAACAACAACATTATGAAATTGGCAGGCAAATGGATAGAAGTAGAAAAGATCATTCTGAGTGAGGTAACCCAGACCCAGAAAGACAAACATGGTTTGTACTCACTGATAAGTGGATATTAGCCATAAATTAGAGGATAACCATGCTACAATCCATAGACCCAGATAAAGTAAGTAACAAGAAGGCCTCAAGGAGGGACTGGTGAATCTCACTGAGAAAGAGAACTAGAATGGACAGGGTGGGTGAGGGGACTGGATGAGGGTGGGAGTGGATCGGAATGGGAACAAGCATAATCAGGTATGGGGAAGACAGAGGAAAAGAGTATTTGGATAGACAACCAGAATCAGGGAAGGGCGGCATCTTTGGGTCAAGCTAGAAACCACCAATCAGACACAGGCCCTTTGCACAAATATAACAGTTGTGCATCTTGGTCTTTATGTAGGACTGCTAACAACAGGAGCAGGGGATACCTCTGACTTTGTTGCCTGCCTCTGGGACCCTCTCCCCCTACCGGGATGCCAATCAAGCATCAAAAGAAGAAGGTACACATAGTCTTACTGCTACTTGATATGCCAATGCCGGTTGATATCCATTGGAGACCTCTCCATTTCTGAAGAGAAAGAGAAGAGGAGTGGGGGAGGACTGGCAGGAGAGGAAAAAGGCTGAAACTTCAGTCAGCATATAAAGAAGTTAATTAATAAATACAATATAAAAGTCAAAAAATCCATGAACTGGTTCTTTGAAGAGATAAACAACCTTGACAACCTCTTGAACCAACTAAGCAAGAGAGAGACAGAGACAGAGACAGAGAGACAGAGAGACACAGAGACAGAGAGAGAGAGATTGAGAGAGATCAAATTAGCAGAGTCAAAACTAATAAGGAAACATTACAACAGATACCAAAGAAACTCAGACTATTATTAGGTAATATTTTAAAAACCCATACCTCATCAAGTTTGAAAACCTAAAGTAAATGGATACATTCATTTAGCCAAACCACCAAAATTAAATCAAGAAAAATCCAACAACCTAAGCAGATCTGTAATGAAATATTAATAAAAATCCTCCAGCTAAAAACTTCCAGGACCAGATAGAGTCATAGCAAAATTCTACCGGACAATGGAAGAAGATCAACAGCCTTTTAAACTATTAAAAAGAGAAAAAGAGATGGAGGAGCACCCCAAAACATTTTCTACAAAGTCAATATCATTCTAAAACCAAAACCAGGTAAAGAAACAATAAAAATAGAAAAATAAATAAAAAGAAAAAGCAAAGAAAGCTACAAGTCAATATCCCTGATGAGCATAGATTCCAAATTGCTCAATAAAATACAAGAAAACATGATACTGACATACAACAAATCCACCATGATCAAGTTGTCTTTATCCTCAAAGTGCAGGGGTATTTTGACTTATGTAAGTCATATGTAAGTCCACAAAATGGACTAAAAAAAAATCACATGATCAACCCAATAGACAAAATCCAACACGCCTTCATGATAACAGTCCTCGAGAATATAGGACTAGAGGGAACATACCAAGACATAATAAAAAGCTATCCATGAGAAATCCACATCCAACATCATCCTAAGTGGAGAATAACTTGAAGCAGTCCCACTGAAGTCAATGGAAAGAAAGGGATGTCTTGTTATTCCCTTTCCTTTTCAATACTGTGCTAGAAGCACTAGCTGAAGCATCAAGATAAGAGAAGGAAATTAAAGAGGTACAAACAAGAAAAGAAGAAGTAGAACCATTCTAATTTGCTGATGACATGACATTTTATGTTAGAAATCCATAGAATTCTATCACAAAACTTGTAAAACAAATAAGACATATTTAGCAATGTGGTAGGATACAGAATCAACTTGCACAAATTAATGGGTTTTCTATACATCATCAACAAACATAAAGAGAAAGATATCATGGCAACACTCCCATTCACAATAGCCTCAAAGAAAATAAAATATTTAGAAATAAAGCTAACAAAAGAAGTGAAAAACCTCTACAATGAAAGCTTAATTCTCTGAAGAAAGAGCTAGAGTAAGACAATAGAAAATGAAAAGACCCTTCACACTCATGGAGTCATAGAATTAACATTGTGAAATTGTTACCAAAAACGATTCAATGCAATCCCGATCAAAAATCCACATCTCATTCTTCACAGGAATTGAAAACAAAAAAACTGTCCTAAAATTTATATGGAACACAAAAGACCCTGAAGAGCCAGACAATCCTGAGCACGAAGAACAACTGCTGAAGGGATCGCTATTCCAGGTCCCACGATATGTACAGAGCCATATGCAGAAAAACAAAAACAGACATGTATAGGAATGGAACAAAATGGAGAGGCAAACATGAGTACTCATATCTTTAGCCATCTAATATTTGGCACAGAAACTGTTGAAGAAAAGAAAGCATCTTCAACAAAGGGTGTTGGGGAAACTGTATGAGATGTTCGCAGGCACACGAAAGAACTTAGACCTATAACTACCATGTTATACAAAAACTAACTTCAAATGGGTCCTTAGAATCTACATGTAAAACCTGAGTCATTGAAACTGCTAGGAAACACATAGGCTGTACCCTTGTCTTAGTCAGGGTTTCTATTCCTGCACAAACACCATGACCAAGAAGCAAGTTGGGGAGGAAAGGGTTTATTTGGCTTACACTTCCACATCGCTGTTCATCACCAAAGGAAGTCAGGACTGGAACTCAAGCAGGTCAGAAAGCAGGAGCTGATGCAGAGGCCATGGAGGGATGTTCTTTACTGGCTTGCTTTCCTTGGCTTGCTCAGCCTGCTCTCTTATAGAACCCAAGACTGCCAGCCCAGAGATGGTCCCACCCACAAGGGGCCCTTGATCACTAATTGAGAAAATGCCTCACAGCTAGATCTCATGGAGGCATTTCCCCAACTGAAACTCCTTTTTCTGTGATAACTCCAGCTGTGTCAAGTTGACACAAACCTAGCCAGTACAACCCTACATGATACAGGTATAGAAGAGGACTTTCTGAATATGACTACCTTTGCCTCCAAATTAAGGCCAACATTTGAACAAGTGAAGCTTCCAAACCTATGAAACTTCTGCACAGCCAAAGAAACACTCAAACAGGGGAAGAGCCAGCCCACAGAAATAGGAGAGTCTTTGCCACCTAGACGTTTGACAGAAGATCAATATATAGAATATATATATATATATATAAAGAACTAAAAAGCCAAAGAGTCAATAAGACAAATGAGAGGAATGGGAAAACTCTAATTAGAGAAGGAAGATGGGGATCCAGAAGAAGCCATGGCATCAGAGACTCTGTGTCCTCAAAAGCGGCTCAAAGCCCAGGTGCGCCATATAATAGTAAGGAAGTCTGAAAATGTAAAGGGAATTGTATTAACACTCTACTAAAACACATCTATACTACGTGTAAGGCAGTGAATAGTATTCACATACAGACTAAGTGAGACCTACTTCCTGAGCTGAAAAGACTCCCTCCAAGAGCCAAAGACCATCTAACACAGAGGTTCTCAACCCATCTGTCCCAACTCCTTTGGAGTCACCGGAGTCACTTAAAACCATCAGAAAACACAAATATTTACATAATGATTTATAACAGTAGTAAAATTACAGTTATGACATAGCAATGAAAATAACTTAATACTGGGGGGGGGGGTTCCACAACATGCGTTACTAAAGGGTCACACCATTAAGAAGGTTGAGAACCACTGATCTAACAAACCCTAAAACCATACATGGAAAACCCTCGTTTTCATTGTTGGTCACGATTGGTCAAGAGATTCTCAAAGCATTATAGGCTATTGCTACTGCCCTTGGTTCCCTGGTTCCCCAAGGGTGGAAGATACGTCCTATGGCTGAAGACACCATGTATTTCTGATGCAGGAACCCAGGAGGCCCCCAGCTGGAGTGGACTTGAAAGCTTCCTCTCTGAGGATGAGAGTTCAAGATAGCAGAACATGCTATGTAAGCTTCCAGAAGAGGGACACAACCAACATCCCTGGACTACCACCACCAGTTTTCACAATAACCCTAAAGGTACAGTCGTGGTGCACATACTTTGGAAATAGCCAGCAGGTCTCTAATTGCACTTAAGCCCTACTCAAGAAGAGGGAATTTGTGCCTAGTACTGGAAACCTAGCCAACTACCCAGAGTTTGTGACAGCATGGATCTTGGAGGAGAACCTAGAACTGCCATTTTGCTAAATACCCAGTTGTCTTCTAAATATTTGCCATTATAGTCACAAATAAGTGTAGTCCTCATTCCATGTCAAGGGAACTTCTCTTTGCAACAAATAGAAACCACTATAGAAAACCACTATCAGTCAAATGGAGAGTTGTGGAGCCCAGGTCCATTGGATACATCTACAGTATAACACCTGCACCCACGCCTCCGGGATCATTGGGGAAGAAGGGGAGAAAGAGTCTAAGAGCCAAAGGAACAGAGAGTTTCTTGTGAGATTGTGCCAGAAGCTGCCTCCACAAATTGTTACCAACACAGCTGCCTAAGCATGAGCCAAACAAGGACAGCAACAAGGGACATGATGAAGTGCACAGAGAAAAGTCCACGAGACCCCAACTCTACACAGAGAATTACTACTGGCAACCAAGGAGTGCTGAGAACAGAAAAAAACAGCCTTCCCCACAAACACTAGTGTTTCTATAATACCAAAGGATCAGCCCTGAAAACATACCTACAAGTCATTTTGCACTCTTCCAAAATTAGGAGTGTGTGTGTGTATGTGTGTATGTGTGTGTTTAACAACAATTAATGTAAATACAGGCCATGAATTTGAAAAGAAAGAGCAAGGAGAGGTATCAGCGTGTTTGAAATAAAGAAAGGGAACAGAAAAATGATGTAATTACAATCTCAAAAAATGAAATTATTAAAAAAAAATAATACTGTGGAGAGCAATCCAAGGAAGATATTAGACACTGATCTCTGACCTTCATATGCACCGAAATTTGAGCATGTACACACATTCAGAACACAAAAGGCCAACAAAAAGTGGCTCCCTAACTGTCGCTGGTGATGGTAGCAATGGTCGGTGGCTCTCTAAGTGTCACTGGTGACAGTAGCAATGGTTGGTGGTTCCCTAAGTGTTGCTGGTGATGGTAGCAATGGTTAGGACTCAGTTTCCCTAGCTCTCCTTTTTACTATCACTCAGAGTTGGAGAGAGAAGTTTATCTTCCTGGCTTTCAAGAGCTGACAACTATGCTGTGAGCTAAGATGAGGAGACCATGCGGAGCAGGGAGGGTGTGGGTTCCCTTGGGTGTTGGTCTCTGTTAGTGCTGGGCTTTGAGATGCCTTTGAGGACATAGAGTCTCTGATGCCATGGCTTCCTGGAACAGAACACATGGATTTCATTATCTCCCTCAAAAACTTCCCTCCTGGGGTGTGTCCGCATACTCCTCCCTGTTTAGAGGTGTAAAGACAGGACTGTCAGGCTCTTACCAGCATTCAGTGTGTGTGTTGGCCCCTGGGCCACTCTGTCCAGGCAAAATTAAGCACTGGGACAGCTTGTCAGCATAACTCCTCCTTGATTCATTCCTGAGTCCTGAGAAAACCATCAGCTGCTTAAGAGGCTCTGTCACAGCTCAGTGATTTTTCGGCTCCAGTAACACTGCATCTCAGTATGATCTTTTTACCAAACACTCATTTCTGCAGGTTAGAGTCTTCCTGTGACACATTGCAGGTGGGCTGGAAGTCAAGTGGGTCGTCCTTACAAACTCAGAATGCAAAGACTGGTGTGTGACTCTGCACTTGATCCCTTAGTCCTCATGATGAAAACCATGGCCAGTGCTTGGAGGACTGAGGACAGACAGCTGTGGGTGGAGCCAGCCCTCTCAGAGGGAAAAGAGGGCTTTGAAGGATCCAGTTATAAGGTGAGTCTGCAGTCTAGAATTACAGGGAGTCTTCTGAAGCCAGGGAACGTGGAACAATGCTCTAACAGAGGTATGAGTATGTGGTGCCTGTGCCTTTGCTGTGCCTTTGAGTCCAGTGAGTGCTGCTATATCTTCAGTGGCTCCTTCTGGCTGACACATCCACATGTTGACACATTGTGTGTTCTTCATCTTTAAACATGTCTGCAGCTAGCACAGAAGTTCAGGGTTCAGATCTTGGGATATCCAGTTGGGATTTGAGGGCTGAGTTTCCTCCCCTTCTTCCCCAGCTCCTCATCCTGCTGCTATGACCACCCCATCCATATTCTCTTCTCCTTCCCTCAGATCACCTGCTACCTTAGCTAGTTTCCTTCCTAGGCATATTGCTAGGCAGACGAGCAACCATGACTGAGAAGGGACCACATGGTCTAGCACTGTGCTCTGAGATAGTGAGATCTGTTGTCACTTGTCCCCACCATGTCTTCAGAGGAACACCTCTGTCTGGAGATCTGGAGAAGTGCTGGGTACAAATTCATACTCTGTGAGATATCTGCCTTGGCGTGTGCACTACTGCACGTGACCAAGTCATAAGCTAATGCTATCCACAGTGGCAGGTGACCCTCTGTCCCTCACAACCTCCTTTTAGTTAGCTAATGGGAATATTCAGCAAAGTGACTGAGGATACTGTTTTATGCATGTATCCGCATCATCTCTCAAGGGTTCCTGCTGCCACCTCCAAAAACACTCTTAGAGATAAACTTCAATGCTGGCAGATCTCTGCTCTCCCTTTGATGGCTACAAAGGTTGTTTCTCAGGGTTGAGTACATGACTTGGTCAGTAGAGCCCCGGCAAGCAAGCGTGTGGACCTACATTTGGCTAAAGAGCCGTGGAAATGTGGTGGTGTGTGGCTTACTCCAGCACTGTGGAGGCTCTCTTGAGGATCTCTGGTCAGCCAGTCTAGGGAGAGCAGCTTCTCTGCAGCTTCAGGAAGACAAGACCTTGTACCAAAAATAAGATGACAAACAAGAGAAGATATATGCAAACAACACAAGTGCTCGTGTGTATGCGAGCACTCGTGCGTGCAACACACACACACACACACACACACACACACACACACACACACACACACAGACTCATCCAAACACAAATTTTAAAATTAATTAAAAGTTTTAAGATATTGGCATCTGAGGAGGTGCTTTTGAGAGGCCTTCAAGGTACTAGGCTGAAGGGCAGAGACAACTAGGAGGCCCAGAGGAGGAGAGAGAGGGGAGGGGAGGAGCAAGAGGTGGCAGTAAGCTAAAGAGAAAGAAATTCCCTATGGGAAACCACACCCCTGACTTTTTTCCCCTTTGTCATTTGTCCTTATGTTCTCTTTATTGTGACAGCTCCTCAGATAAGATTCTAGATTTAATTTTAATTTTTTTAAAGTAAATTATCAAATTCACTTCTCCCCCATTCTCTCCCTTCCAACTCCCCATCCCAGCCACTTCCCCCTCCAAACTTTCCATGCTCTCTTTGTTTTGTTTTGTTTCAATCACTGAATTTACTTTGTTGTGCACAGAATGTTCATGGGTCAGCCACATGTGCATGGTACATGCGTAGCAGGAATAGCATCCCCAGAAAGACAAAAACAAAACAAAACAAAACAAAAAACAGAAATAAAAGAAAAAAAGAAACCAAGCTCTCCTCAAATATCATCATTTCTAAGTGTCAAGAAACCCCTCCCTCTCCCTTGTTATTTAAAAATGTCTTTAATCCTGTAGCCTAGAGCTCCTGCTGCTCTGTGCTGTGCTGTGCTGTGGGACATTAGTGTACTTGTGCTCTTTACCTATGCATTCACAGGCTACCCCCTCACTAGACACCCACCACCACTTCCTCCCTAGCTCCTTCTCACCTCTAAGTGGTTCTTCCTTTCCACATTGCCAGTTCCCAATAAACATGGACCATCCTTTCCCTGTGCCTGGCATATTTCCCTTATCGAAATGTCCTCTAGCTCTACTTAGATTACTACAAAAGTCGGGAATCCGTCCCTTTTACAGCCGAATAATACTTCATTATGCATAGCTTCTACATTAAAAACAACCTATTCATTCATTGCTAGACATCTGGTTGATTCCCTATATCTGGTCCTGTGGTAGTGTCACAGCCATTTCTTGGATGGATGACTGTCATTCACTTAGATGTATAGCTAGTAGGAAATTGCTGGATCGTGTGCTAACTTGATTTCCAAGTTTTTGAGAATACTCCGTATCAATTCCCATCATGCCCACACTAATTTCCATATTTATCAGTAGTGTACATAAATTCCTCTCTCTCTCTGCATCCTTGCCAGCATTTTAAAATGTATTTGTTAAACAAATGAGTGAATGAAGTCACCTCAAGTGAGCTATATTGTTTTTTTTGTTTGTTTGTTTTGTTTTTTTTTTTAGCTATCTTTCTAAATATAAACTGGATTCAGATGGTTGGCTTCTTGGTTTCAGTGAGCTCAGTACTGTTGTTAAGTGATTTGATCTCTAGAGAAAGTACCTTTTAATGCCTTGGTTATTTTATTCATCCTGTTCTGTGTTCAGTTAGACCCTTGGTTGAGAGAAACCCACCCTTGCCTAGGACTCAGCCCCCAGTAAGGAGATAGATAGCCACATCTAGATACACATCCACAGAGGCCAGGACTATAGTATCCCTCTGGTATCCAGTTCTTCACTTGTGAGCTCTACTATGCTTAGATATTATCAATGCTTTGGTTTTCTTCTTACTCAAGCCTTCAAACACTTGGTTTTGGTTTTGTTTGTTTGCTTTGGTTTATCCTTTTTATGAGAGTAAGTGGTTAGGAAGGGAGAAAGAGACACGTCTCAAACTGGTTGGTTTGTTAACCTGAAAATAGCACCGCCACCACTGTGACTTGGTTACTTAGCTTGAGTGTGACCTGTGCCATCACAGTGCAACTTCAGTGAAGACTTCATGGAATTGTCTGCATGATGGGCTAGGGGCTCACCCACCTCTCAGGCCCCTGGGAAGCACAGGGCACACTTGTGTCCAGCTCTCATCCCAATGGGTAGCTTATCACAGTGATTGAGATCCAGGTCTAGCTAGAGGAGAACTCACTACTGTTGTTTGAGCAAATGGACATACTCTCAATGTGCCTTTCAAATACTTATCTCGGGGCTGGAAGGATCTCCGCTCTGTTGTTAAGAGCATCTGTTCCTCTTGCAGATGACTGGGGTGTGGTCCCCAGAACATAGGTGGTGGTTCACAACCATCAGTAATTCCAGCTCCATGGAATTTAATATCCTCTTCTGACCCATACAGATACTGCACAGACATGTAATATGCACTCATGCATACAGGCAAAATGCTCACACATAAAATAAAATGAATAAATCTAAGTATAATTATATCCATGGGTTAATGTGGGCTGTCTTTTGAAAGAGTCTAGCAGTCAATACAGAGACTCAGAACGGGTCAGAGTGCAGAAAGGAAGAGACTGTGGGGTGCTCACATCACACAGACATACACACAGACACTCGGGGAGCTGTGGTAAAGGAATAGAAAGGTTGTAAGAGGCAGAGGTTGTGAAGAACTGCTGTGAACTTGTGTTTTCTGCAAGCCCCACTCCTGAAATTACAGCAGCCTTTAGTTCTCTCCATAGGACCAGCTCAAAATAAAGCCAGCAACAAGCCATAATGAGCTGCTGTAGTAGAGGACAGCTCAGAAGTTCCAAGACTGACTGAGAAGGTGCTTATAGGTTACTTGATGGGGGGGGGGGAGAGG
>LR749578.1:2385645-2465135 GCA_902729485.2 Mus minutoides
GTTGAGGGGAAGATGTGGGTAGGAATGAAGACTTAAGGGAGATGATAAAAATGTTGTATGGACTTCTCAAATAGTAAACAAAAGTTATATTTTTTAAAGTATCTCGGTAAACAACAACCATGACAAAACGTGGATGGTAGGTTCAAATCCCAGCTCTGCCCCTTGATCTGAGGCAAATGACTTCATCTCTCTCTGTTTCACTTAGCCATCTGTTAGAGAGGGGACAGTAAAGAGGGCAGCAGGCTTCTCTTCCTCCCCTAGATCCTTCTGATAATCTAATGGGTTGGCATGTGGCTGAGAACATTTAGAATAACGTCAGATGTGTCATCAACAGTCAATAAATGTCAGCATTAGGAAGGCACAGTGGCTCACACCCATAAACCCAGCATTTAGAAGACTGAAAGAGAAGAGTTGCTGTGAGTTTCAGGTCATCCTGAGTATTCCAGGATGCCACTGGAATCCACCTCTCCATTTAGATGAGGTTTTCACACGGCATCTTTCTACTTCCAGATCCTTGGGAAGTCTCTGGAGCCTAAGTGCTGTAATCATCCACAAATGCACAAACGACGTGCTGGAGACAGACACGAACCACAGGAGAGACAGAGTAATAGCTGGGCGTTGTCTGGAAGTCAACTGGCTTGGAAAAATATCTCACAAGCAGCTCTTTTCCATATCACTATATAGGCAGCCAAGATGACCTGGCTACACAGGCCATTCCTTCTGGAAAAGGTCATGGTTCTGGTGTGTGTGTGTGTGTGTGTGTGTGTGTGTGTGTGTGTGTGTGTTGAGACAAGGTCTAGAATTCCTTATTTAAACTGAGGATAATTTTGAACTTCTGACTTTCCTGATCTACAATCTTAGCTCTGGGATACAGGTATGTACCAGGACTGCTTTTATACAGTGATAGGGACTGAACCCAGAGTCTCATATGTGGTAAGCACACTTTTAACTGAACCATATCCCCAATTCACAAAAGGCTATAGCTGTGAATCTGGGTGAGGTTCACATCCAGTGGCTCTGTTCTTGCACCCATGAAGACTGTTTCTTAATCATGCAAAGAGCTGTGTTCCAAAGGCACACTAGGGAGCTGGGTTCACTTTAGCAGGTGGTTCTCAGGGGCTGGCAGATGCTATTGTATTTAATATGTGCAAATAATTCAGGCTGCTGTTCAGAGCTCTGGCCTCTGCTTTAATGCTAGTGGTTTAGTGAGTGGAGAAGTTGATGGTGTTCTCCCGCTCTTCCCTGCCAACAAACCTGCAATTTCACTTTTAGGTGGTTGTTGTCAGCCCAAGACATTAGATCATGTTTGACTATGATGCTTTACATGGAAATGCCTTTGTCCCTCATGAAAGAATTGGTTTTCCAGCTTTCCCTGTGGCCAGTAGCCTCTGGTGAGTTCTAGATAGTTAAGTAGAAGGCAGGTATCTTTGGGGCACTCATTTTATAAACGAAACCAAATTCAAACCAAACCAGCCTTGGGCACCACTGCCTTCCATTTCTTAAGGACAAATGTGGTCATCACACTGCAACCACAGGGCTGCAAACTTCGTAGAAAGATAGGCAGTAAAGAGTGAAGAACACAATGATAAGCATTCAGCTTCTTGATCCTGTGGGGTTGCAAAGCTGAGGTGCAACCCCCCCTACAGACTGCCTCTCCTAGACTAAGCTAAGCATTAGGAGACACTTGCTTAGCATCCTGATAGTAAACATTTCAGACTTGTCCATTACCACGTCCCATGACCACAGCTCAGCTTTCTTACTCAACTACAGACAATAAATTTGCATAGGAATCAAGCTCTATCCCATTTAGCCCTTATTTATTAACTCAGTACTGGTCCGTGGATCTCTCTTTCTAGCCCTGGCTGGAGCCACTTTGGTGTTCTTTTACTTGCAATTAAATGAATCCTAGGGAATATATCTGCACCCACACAGGGTCCTCATGTGTTCACTAATGTCCAAAACTACAGTCAGAACTCTGAATTTTTTCATTTAAGTCAAAACTCCCTTCTCTGCTGCAATGGAAATGATATTTAAAAGGGTAGGCCATCAATTCTTATCAATCATATCTACCTTAGTTCAAATTCTTCTTATTGATCCTTGATTAATTAGATGGTGCCGCAGACTGGCCTGTTTATCCATAACTTGCCCCTCTGCACCACAGAAGCTGGGCTCACCTATGTGACTTGATTATGGCTGGGAATAGCCAGGGTATGAGGGCTTCCTCCTGCCTTTCTGGTTCTGACACATCTCCATGAGTACAGATATCCTTCCGGGTGTATATTTTTTGGTGGTGTAGCTGCTAGTAAGTTACCCATCCATGTATACAGGGCAGTAGAAGGGAGTTAGCAGGAAAGAGAAGGGATTGGTGGAAGAGGAAGAAGACAATGGGTGGAGAGAAGGTGTTTGAAATATATTCTGCATGTGTACAAAAATGTCACCTCAAGGAAACCCACTGTCATGTATTATATATATATATATATATATATATATATATATATATATATATATATATATATATATACTAATAACACTTAAAGTTTGGAAAACAAAAATATTTCTCTGGCCACAGAATAAGGAAAGGCACAGAGGCCTCAAGCTACCTAAGGCAGCTGAAATCAGTCAAACTAGCCGAGTCTGGTCCACACCAGGGTCAGAGTCCAGCCCAGGTCATACTAGTAGCTGTCAGAGCCTAGAGCCATTTCCAGGAGAGTGCCTATGAGGGCATGGAAGGAATGTTATTGGTGCTACTACAGAAACCACGTGCTTGCTTTCTGGTAGCCTTGTGAAACCAAGTGGTTGCATGAGAGAGCAGAGGAGCAATGGGAACAAGACAGCCTTGCATTCTCTTGACTTTTGGAAGTACTGGCTTGAGTAAGCTCAGACAATCACTCATGCCCCTGATGGGTCAGAAGGGAAGGGGCAGCCTGCCTGTATCTGCACATACAACCTGTAGACGACTCATGGGAAGCTCACAGAATCTCCCTGTATGTTTCTAACAGAGCGAAGGAGAGAGATGGGAAAAATCCCTTCTTCACAACAAGAGGCATTTGAAATGTCTCAACCTAAGATTATTGATACAACTGGAAGGGACGCCTGTGGCTTGAGGCTTGAAAGGCAGATGGATTACTGCTGGTATTGGGAATGAGGCCCCAATTCTCCAGACATAATATGAGAGAATGGAGGGTGTCTGTCAGAAGGACTGGAATAAACAGGGCTTGCCTAACAGCCTGTTTCCACCAGGTGTGACCACAGGTGAGTTGTATAATTCTGTTGGGAAATTTTCCTCACCAGCACAGCAGGTTGGGATGGCAGTAGCAACATTTCCCTGTTACTTTGAGGAATAAATGAACAGATGCCTGCTGGTACGGGGGAGGTGGCTTAGTTGATAAAGCCGATGGACCTGAGTTCATATGCCCAGCAACCAGGTAAGCATCCAGGTGCATCTCTCACACTTAGGGAACCAGTGAGATCCAGGTTGAGAGAGAGAGAGAGAGAGAGAGAGAGAGAGAGAGAGAGAGAGAGAGAGAGAGCTCATTTCAAAGCTGAAGGTGAATGGAAGAGACTGAACATCAATTTCTTGCCTCCACATACATAAGCAAGCACATGCATGCATGCACACACATGCACATGCTCACACACACACTCAAAAACATAACACATGTATACATATATAGAGAGGGAGGGGAATAGCACACAGAATCTCTAGTTCATGATAGATGGTTTATTATTTTTAAAAATTAGCTAGTTTAATTTTTGTTGGTTTTTATTAAATACTTCATTTCCTCCTTCCCCCTTTCCTGCATTAGAAGATGCTATAACTGATGTAATGACATCAAACATGTCACGTCAGAATCCAGCCATTTGTATTTGAAATCTGGTTGTAATCATAGCAAATGGAAGCAAATTGTTTTCCAACAGTGGACAAACACTGGCCTGCTTTGTGTGGGTTGGACTGGAAAATACAGGCATCACTCCTGTCCTTCTCAGTTCTGGTACCAAGAGAAGGGTGTCAGGGAGGCTGGCAATAGAGTACTAAACCAGTTGTACAATCCCCAAGCCTCTAGCACCCTTTGTCAAGGCGAGGCACGGAGCTGTTAAGATTAACAGTTTTCAGATGGACTCAGTCCTTCCCGATGACTCAAGGCAGACTGTCAGGCTGCTGATGCTTTTCCTGAGATGCCATTTCCTGCCAAACAGTAAGATGTGGAATTTGTTAAATTAAGGCATGTGATGGGTCTGTGATGTATTAGCTTAATCCATAATGAATGTCATTGCGTTCCTTTTAACATGCTTCCCCAATTAAGGCCATTCGGGCTCAGATATCTAAAGGAATTGAGCTGTCTTGCTTGTTGCCAATTGGTTAATTCCTTGATGATGGATAAAAGCTACTAACTGCTTTTGTTTGTAAATCTTTGTTTTCTTCAGTAATAGCAGTCTTTTAATCAGCTGTCACAAAGGAAAAACCCAAATGTTTCAGAAAGTCCAGAAGTAATAAGATCAATGCGAAGAGGTCCCACACAGGACTGGAGGGATTTCTCAGTGGTTAGGAGCACTTGCAAGTCTCACAGGAGACCCAAGTTTGGTTCCCAGCACCCCCAAAAGGTAGCCCCTACTGTCTGTAGCTGCAACTCCAGGGGATCAGGTGCCTTTCTCTGGCAGTTTCAGGCTCTCTCTCTCTCTCTCTCTCTCTCTCTCTCTCTCTCTCTCTCACACACACACACACATTCACATACACACACACACACACTCAGACACTCTCACACACATATATTCATACATACAACACATACACATACTCACGCACACACTCCCAAGCACACATATACACACACATAAACACTCATTCTCTCACACATGCTCACATGCACACTCACACACACATATTCACATGCACATACACACACTCACATACACACCTATATACATACTCACGTACACTCACAGACACACACTCACACATACAAACACAACTAATTTTTTTTAATGTTTAAATATTAAAAAAGAAGAAAAGTCCTCTCTCCTCACTTCCCCAGGCTCTGATGAGGTGCTATTCATGTCCTCTGGACTTGTAAAGAACCACTGAATTCATGAGATGTTCAGTGTCCTTAAGTGTGTGTGTGTGTGTGTGTGTGTGTGTGTGTGTGTGTGGTTTAGGCTTAAACCTGGGGCTTTGTATCTGCTAAGCAGGCTCTACCCTAAGCTACGCCCATCCCCAGCTTTCTTTTTTCTTTTCTTTTCTTTTTTTTTTCTTTTTGGTTTTTTTGAGACAGGGTTTCTCTATATAGCCCTGACTGTCCTGGAACTCACTCTGTAGACCAGGCTGGCCTTAAGCTCAGAAATCTGCCTGCCTCTGCCTCTGCCTCCCGAGTGCTGGGATCATCCCCAGCTTTCTGGGTTTTTTTGTTTTTTGAAACAGAGTCTTGCCAAGTTACCTAGGGTAGTCTTTAATTCTTTCTGTAACTTGGAACCTCCTGAGAACCTGGGGTTGCAGGAGTGCCTTAGTCAGTGTTCTACTGCCGTATGGAGACACTATGACCAGAGCAACTCTTGCAAAGGACAGCATTTAACTGCAGCTGTCTTACAGTTCAGAGATTCAGTCCAGTGCCATTTTGGCTGGAAACATGGCAGCTTGAGGCAGACATGGTGCCAGAGAGGGAGCTAGGAGTTGTTGCTGTATTCCCAGGCCACAGGAAGAGAGAGCCACTGCTCTTGGTTTGAGCTTCTGAACCCTCAAAGCCCACCCCCAGTGACATGATTCTTCCAAGAAGGCCACACCTCCTGATGCCACTCCCTAAGCATTCAAATATATGAGCCTTTGTGGGGGGCCATTCTTATTCAAACCACCACAAGGGTCTTGTCAGCATTTTCTAACTGAACCTTGCAGGGCTTGCCTGGGGAGATGTTATTCCTCAGGGTACATTTATAGAAATCAAGAGGCCTTCCTCATCCAAGGAGAAGATGGCTTTGCCTCCACTGTGTGTCACCTATGGGGTATGGGGTCAATTCTCACATAAGGTAGCCACTCTCACAAGTCAGCATGAGGCTTAGCCACCTTAAGCTGCGCCTGCCTCAGCAGTTTAAGTAGGTGTGGTATACACCAGACAGCTAGAGAACCTTCTGGACAATGTGTCATTTGCCCAAAGAAGCATGGCTCAGTGCCGGCTATAGGGGCACACAGTGAATCTGTGCTAGGATCCCAGCCCATTGAAGGGTACTGAACATGGTTCAAGACAGAGAAGTGAAAAGGCGTCAGTGACTTTTCTTGTTGCCATCACAAAATGCCTACAGAAAGAAACTTAAGATTGGAAGGTTTATTATATTATATATTAATAAATAAATATACATTGTTTTATTATTATATTAATATCTGACTATGTTATTATGTTAATATATTGTTGTCTATAATAATATATCTGATACTGTTGTATTAGAGGAAATGCTAGCCATCAAGGCAGAGCAAGCAGGAGTCTGTCCCCTGATTACACTGTGTCCACAGTGAGGCAACAGAGAGGGGCCTCTAAGCTTGGGCTGCTGTTCCTTTTCAGAGCAGTCTAGGATCCCAGCCCATTGAAGGGTGCTTATCATGATTCAAGACAGAGCTTCCCTCCTAAGTAAGCAGAATGTAGAAAATCCTTCACAGACCTTCCCAGAGATTTGTTTCCAGGGTGATCTTAGGACTGTTGACAGTCTATATAAACCACCATCGAAATAAATCACATTATTGACCTTGCCTTCAATGGTAGGTTGAAGAAACTTGAAGTAAATTTAAAACAAAAGACTGCCCACATGAGAACATTTTTGTGGTGGGACACTGTTATTTCTGGCATTTTGTTACTGCTTAGGCTTTCTTGGAACTTTCTGAGGCATAACTAGAGACTCATCTTAGGCTGAAACCAGAATGAGTTCAGTCTGTGGGACCAAGATGGCCCTCCACATGGCTTTGTAAATAAAGTTTTATTACAGAGTGTGTCCAGCCCTCAATGTCTGGTCTGTGGCTACTTCTGAGAAGGAATGGCCGAGTTGAGCCGCTGCGATAGACACGTGCATTTTACAAGGACTAAACCACTCCCTGTGCTGCCAGCAAATAAGCATACCAAACTCTGGTTTTGATTCTTGAACCATGTACTTTCCTTCTGCCTTCTCTCTGACAAGATTCCCTCTTCTCTCATCTCTCCATTAATGTTAGCTTGTCTTAGAACTTGCTTTAGCTTCATGCTGAGCACAGCGCATGCCCATGCCTCTTGATTTAGGAGCCTCGGTGGACCAAATTAAGGTTTACGAGCTTTCTCTTAACTGTTTGATTGGCAAGCATAGAGTAAGCGAGGGGATTCTGCTAGTGCTGGCGGTCTGAGTTAGCAATGCCCCTCATAGTATTTGAACACTTGGCTCCTTGTAATGGCAGAGTTTGGGAGGGGTTAGAAGATGAAGCCTTGCTGGAGGAAGTGCATCATTGTGGGTGGGTTCGAGAGGAATGGTTTTGCCCTGAAGTCAGTTCAAATTCTTTGCTTACTGTTTGTTTGAAGTTGTGAGTTGCAAGTGTTCTGTTCCCATCACTGTGTCTGCTGATTGCTGCCGTGTTTCCTGTCACCATGAACTCTGAGCTCATGGGAACAAACTATAAGCCAGAGCAGACTCTACTGTTTGTCACTTGGGTAACAGTGTTTACCACAGCATCTAAAAAGAAGTGAATACAGAAGTTGAAATTATCTAGTATTGTGGTTTGATTTCGAAACATCCCCCACATCGCGTGCATTTGCACATACGGTGACCCGCTACTGGTACCGTTTTAGAAGGCTCTGGAACCTTTAGGAGGTAGAACTGTGCCGGAGGAAGCAAGTCAACAGGAACACCATCAGATCGCCTGTCTGCCCTCTTTTTCATGTAGACAGTATGAGAAGCATACTCCTGCCACCATATCTTCCCCAGCATGGTGGGTGGTGTCCTTTCGAACTGTAAGCCAAAACAAACCCTTCTACCCTGAAGTTACTTCCTGTTAGATGTCTGACACAGCAAGAAGAAAATAAAACATGTAACTGCCTGTGATTCTGTCTGAGTTCGAGGCATGAAGAAGCGTCTCTGGTTATAATCTGTCAGAACGAGGGGGCAAAAGCCATGGGGCATAAGGTGGGGATCAGAAGCATGGAAAATGGCTGGCTTTAGCTGGCTTTGAGTACAATGGTTGGAAGAAGTGGGAGAAGAAACAGGCAGACTCTACGAGAAAAGATGAGTGATGCTATCAGCAAGCTTGGAAATGGGGACTTCTGTCCTGCAAATAAACATGGCTGGCAATCTTTTTTTTTTTAAATCTTCCCTTTCTATTTTTTATTAGATATTTTCTTTATTTACATTTCAAATGCTATCCCAAAATTTCCCTATACCCCCCCTGCCCTTCTCCCCTACCCACCCACTCCCACTTCTTGGCCCTTGCATTCCCCTGTACCGGGGCATATAAAGTTTACTAGACCAAGGGGCCTCTCTTCCCAATGATGGCCAACTAGCCCATCTTCTGCTACATATGCAGCTAGAGACACAAGCTCTGGGGGTTCTGATTAGTTCATATTGTTGTTCCACCTATAGGGTTGCAGACCTCTTCAGTTCCTTGGGTACTTTCTCTAGCTCCTACATTGGGCACCCTGTGTTCCATCCAATAGATGACTGTGAGCATCCACTTCTGTGTTTGCCAGGCACTGGCATAGCCTCACACGAGACAGCTATATCAGGGTCCCTTCAGCAAACTCTTGCTGGCATATACAATAGAACTCAGAAGCCTGCCTCTCCATCATTGCCTGGTAAGCAATGCTGTGCTGCTGCCTCCTTAGCCGTCAGTTCTGACCTTTAGGACCATGAGTAACAGATTAATGTTTTAGGTCAGTAAGTCCGAGGAAATTGCAGGGCAGTCATAGAAAGCTGATACTGGGCCAACCAATGTGACTAGGTGTTAGCTGCCTTCTCAGTTTTGTGGATGAAGTATATGACAGCCTAAGGGTCAAGGTTTTCCTCTGGTTCACTATCCAGTGGCCACAGTCCATCTGTGGGGAAGGCCTGGTGGCAGCTCTTGTCTAGGGCAGTAGAGGCTGCTGGCTCACACAGTGGCTGACCAGGTGGTAGAGAGAGTGGAATACTGGAGCTCAGCTCAGTTTCTCCCTCCCGCACACTGATTTTTAGTCTAGGACCCTGGCCCAGAGGGTGGTGCCTGCTGCCCTCAGGATGGTGGTCATCTTTTGATAACCCTCTTTGGAACTCTGAAGGAGCTCAGTCTGGATCAGCCAACTGACGCAATATGTGAATATGTGGACACATAGGCAGTGCATGTATAGATCATGAAACCAGAAAAGAGATGGGAGGGGAGTCCTTTTTGTCGTTTGACTTGGTTGGTGTTCTGCTTTTGAGACAACGCCTCAGTGTACAGCCCTATGTAGCTTCAAATGTGCGATGTAGAACAGGTTGGCCTCCAGCTCACAGAGATCTGCATGCCTCTGCCTCCATGGTGCTAAGATGGTTGCCACCAGCTATGCCTATAGTGAAGAAGAGATCTTAAGGGAAGGTTGGATAGGGGATAAAGAAGAGGAAAGGGAGGAGAAATGTGGGGAGCAAAGAGGGGCACCAGGAAGTGGGGGATTTAAAAGCAATGTATGAAAATGCCACTGTAGGGGTGAGAGGAAGAGAGTGCCTTCCCAGCATACAGAAAGTTCCAGGTTCCAGCACCACATGAACTCAACATGCAGCTTGTGAGCTCAGATCTGGGAGGTAGAGGCAGGAAGACCAGAAGTTCATGTTTATTCTAGAGATCTGGGTTAGACAGTGGCTCTTGAGACACTATCTCAAAAACAAAATAGTGCCATGATGAAACTCATTAATTATAGGCTACTATTAAAAACTTAAATCCCTACCCAGGAAGGGGAAGCTCATCATCTGTCTGGTAGACACCCGCACTTACTATGTTGTAATGACAGCTATGGCTCTCCCAGTCCTTCCTTTCACGGAGGAGTGGCTGAGTCCTTTTCACCATGTGACCCACTTAAACCCGAGAAATCCTTGATTTAGCCCAAGAAATTTGTGGCTCTGAGTCTGATGTCATGATCTCATGATACTTGAGGTTCTGATAACAGCATGTGGGACAGTAGGTTTGGGTTTGACCTTGTCATTTGTTTTAAGTCATGTGCAGGACCAGAAGAGGCCATCTGAAAATAGGAAAGATTACAGAGCTGAAGGCAAGTGAGAAGATGCGGGCACAGGGAGACTCTGCCCTCCCCCCAGACACATAAAATGAAGACATAAATTTATAA
This sequence comes from Mus minutoides, assembly GCA_902729485.2. Lineage (NCBI taxonomy): Eukaryota > Metazoa > Chordata > Mammalia > Rodentia > Muridae > Mus > Mus minutoides. The sequence goes on from LR749578.1 coordinate 2,395,932, forward strand.
AGACAAGAGGCTTCATGCGCAACCCAGGAAGAGCAAAGGTTAACCACCCAGGAGGCTTTTAGATCTGGGCTGGCCCAGCAGTAGTTGCAGAGGATTCTACATCAGCAAGCAGTCCTAACCCACCTTCCTCTGCCTTATCTGCTTTTCTCCCACAGAGTCCTGTGGAGATGCAGAACTCTGTTCCTTTGTGTTTTCACCACGCCAGCATGTTATTGTAATTTGTTCAAGAGTGTGGAATTCAAATCCACCTTGATGAGAGCTTCCCTGGGTGTTCTCTCTCTCTCTCTCTCTCTCTCTCTCTCTCTCTCTCTCTCTCTGCTAATGGGGATCAGTTCCCAGCTAAGAGCCCACAGGTGTTGTTCTTCCTCTTTAGTCAATAGAATACTATCAGACATGACAGAACTACAGATGGGAAATGTCTTTCTGTGGTTAATCTTATCATCTTGTGCTTCGGTTGCTACCTTGATAAGAACTAAGCAAGTAAAAGATCCGTATGATAAGAACTTCAAGTCTCTGAAGAAAGAAATCAAAGAAGATCTCAGAAGATAGAAAGATTTCTCATGCTCGTGGATTGGCAGGATTAATGTAGTAAAAATGGCAATCTTGGTGAAAGCAATCTACAGATTAAATACAATCCCCATCAAAATTCCAAATCAATTCTTCATAGAGTTAGAAATAACAATTCTAAAATTCATTTGGAATAACAAAAAACACAGGATAGCGAAAACTATTCTCAACAATAAAAGAATTCTCAGGGAATCACCATCCCACGCTGTACTACAGAGCAATTGTGATAAAAAACTGCATGGTATTGGTACAGTGACAGGCAGGTAGATCAGTGGAATAGAATTGAAGACCCAGAAATGAACCCACATACCTATGGTCACTTGATCTTTGACAAAGGAGCTAAAATCATCCAATAGAAAAAAAGACAGCATTTTCAACAAATGGTCCTGGTTCAACTGGCAGTTAGCATGCAGAAGAATGCAAATTTACCCATTCTTATCTCATTGTACAAAGCTCAAGTCCAAATGGATTAAGGACCTCCACATAAAACCAGATACACTGAAACTAATAGAAAAGAAAGTAGGTAAGAGTCTAGAGCACCTGGGCACAGGGGAAAGTTTCCTGAACAGAACACCAATAGCTTATGCTCTAAGATCAAGAATTGACAAATGGGACCTCATAACATTGCAAGGGAAAGAGTACTGTCAATAGGATAAAAGGGCAACCAACAGATTGGAAAAAGGTCTTTACCAGCCCTACATCCAATAGAGAGCTAATATCCAATACATACAAAGAACTCAAAAAGTTAGACTCCAGAAAACCAAATTACCCTATTAAAAATAGGGTACATAGCTAAACAAAGAATTCTCAACTGAAGAATATGGAGGCTGAAAAGCACCTAAAGAAATGTTCAATATCCTTAGTCATCAGGGAAATGCAAATCAAAACAACCTTGAAATTCTACCTTACACTAGTCAGAATGGTTAAGATCAAAAACTCAGGTTACAGCAGATGCTGGCGAGGATGTAGAAAAAGAGGAATACTCCTCCACTGCTGGTAGAATTGCAAGCTGGTACAACCACTCTGGAAATCAGTTGGGCACTTCCTCAGAAAATTTGACATGGTACTACCTGAGGACCCAGCAATACCACTTCTGGGTATATACCCAAAAGATAGTCCAACATGTAATAAGGGTACATGCTCCACTATGTTCATAGCTGCCTTATTTATTATTATAAATAGCTAGAAACAATTCAGATGTCCCTTAACAGAGGAACGGATACAGAAAATGTGGTGCATTTACACAATGTAGTACTAAACAGCTATTAAAAATGATGAATTCATGAAGTTCTTAGCCAAATGGATGGAACTAGAAAATATCATCCTAACCTATGAAAATATCATCATAACCCAATCACAAAAGTACACACATGGTATACACTCACTGATAAGTGGATATTAGCCCAGAAATTTGAAATACCCAAGATACAATTCACAGACCATATGAAACTCAAGAAGAAGGAAGATCACAGTGTGGATACTTTGGGCCTTTTTAGAAAGGGGATCAAAATACCCATGGGAGGAGATACAGAAACAAAGTTTGGAGCAGGAACCGAAGGAAAGGTTATCAAATGACTGCCCCACCTTGGGATCCATCCCATATACAGTTACCAAACCCAGACACTATTGTGGATGCCAACAAGTGCTTGGTGACAGGAGCCCTGATATAGCTGTCTCCTCAGAGGTTCTGCCAGTGCCTGACAAATACAGAAGTGGAGGCTCACAGCCATTTATTGGACTGAGCACAGGGTTCCCAATAGAGGAACTAGAGAAAGGACCCAAGGAGCTGAAGGGGTTTGCAGCCTCACAGGAGGAACAACAATATGAACCAACCAGTACCCCCAGAGCTACCTGGGACTATACCACCAACCAAAGAAAACACATGGTGGCACTCAAGGTTTCAGCCACATATGTAGCAGAGGATGGCCTTGTGGGACATCTTTGAGAGGAGAGGCCCTTGGTCTTGTGAAGGCTTGATGCCCCAGTGTAGGAATGCCAGGACAGGGAAGCAGGTGTGGGTAAGTTAATGAACAGGATAAGAGGGGATGAGGTAGGGAGGGGAGAGTTGGAGGGGAAATGGCGAAAGGGGATAAAATTTGAAATGTAAATAAAGAAAATATCTAAGAATAAAAAGAAGAAAGAAAGGAAGAAAGAGAGAAAGAAAGAGAGAGAGAGAAAGAGAAAGAAAGAAAGAAAGAAAGAAAGAAAGAAAGAAAGAAAGAAAGAAAGAAAGAAAGAAAGAAAGAAAGAAAGAAAGAAAGAAAGAAAGTGTCTTCACTGGACCGCTGGTCCAAAAAGATGAGAGACACACAGACCAGACCCAGGCCACAAAAAAAGCTTGAGGTTCAGTTAAGCTGAGCCCAGTCTGGAGTTATGGACTCCCAGACACCTGCTTGTCCTTTCAATCTCCTGGGGTTTTGTTATGCCATTGCAGTAGCAGAGGCTAATGATAATTGGATTGATTAATTTATTAATCAATTTATTTATTTTATTTCTTCTATGTATTTTATCAAGAATATTATTGCACCAGTGGAAAATTCTATGTTTCATGAAGATTTCTAACTGACTAGTCATGTGTGGACTGTCTTTTTTGGAGCTATATGCCAGGATTGAGTTTTAGCATGGATATTTCACATGAATACATTGGACACAGTATACTCTTATCCATTCACTACCGCTTTATCCTTTCTTGGTATCCCTCTCTCTTGTTGGGCCCCCCTTTTCCAAATAGTTCTTCAGGTTCCAATCTCTCTCTCTCTTGGCCTCACTCTCTCTCTCTCTCTCTCTATCCTTGCATTTTACTTTTACATGTTATATATTATGTATAAAATAATATACTTAAATATATAATATATTTTTAGATATAAAATAATATATAAAAGTTCCATATGTGAGAGAAACTGATATCTGTCTTTCTGAATTTGGCTTATGATGATCAGCAATTCTATCTCTTTTCCTTTTGCAGAATTTTATTCTTCTTTAGGGGTGACTAACACACACACACACACACACACACACACACACACACACACACTTTCTTTATCAGTCCTTTGTTTATAGTTACCAAGGCAGATTCCATAACTTGCCAATGTATGGTGGAAACGAAGGACGTTCAGGTGTCTATGTTGTATCTGACTTTGAATCCTTTGGGCACACACCCAAGAATGGCAAAGCTGATTCTTACAGTAGCCCCATTTTTGGTTGTATAAGCAACCTCCATACTGATTTCCATGGTGGCTGAACTAGTCTACATTTCCACCAACAGGGTATAAAGCCCCAGGCCTCACCCTTGCCAGTAAATGTTAAAATATATATATATATTATATATATATATAATATATATATATATATAATATATATATATATATATATATATATATATTTAAACCAGTTCAGTCTATTTTTGTTCTAAGAATTTCAGAAAATAGATTAACACTTCCCTATCACAGCCATCTTCCCTACAACACAACAAAAATTGCTCCAAATTCGTAGGGATTTGTGAGCATGAAATGAGGTAGAATTCAGAGAGGAAGCACCTGGCAGAAAGAATGGCCTCATACAATCGGTGTAAATCACTGGACTGGGGAGCTGAGTCATCTCTCAGATTCCTGATGGTCCAACACTGCAGAACTGAGCCAATCTTGGCCTCCAACCCAACATGTGATTACCAATGTTCATTTAATGATGACAGATTTTTGTTGTTGTTGTTGTTGTTGTGTTGTTTTGTTTGTTTGTTTTTTGATGTTTTGTTTTGTTTTGGTTTTGAGACAGGGTTTCTCTGTGTAGCCTTGGCTGTCCTGGAACTCATCACTTTGTAGACCAGGCTGGCCTCGAACTCAGAAATCTGCCTGCCTCTGCCTCCCAAGTGCTGGGATTAAAGGTGTGTGCCACCACGCCCAGCGATGTCAGATAATTTTATTTGATTATCTGAAACAGTCCTTACACTGAGATCATCCTAGGCAGGTCAACACATCCAGTTAAACTTTTGGTGAGTTTAAAGGGGTAAAACCAAGGCCCATTTCAGTGAGAATCAGAGAAAGGACATGAAGCCTTTAGCGTAATGAATAGGTTCCTACCATATGTAGAGGCAATGTATAGATACAGAAGAGAACACACCCATTTGTTCCACAAGCCAGGAAACTTTTATGCATTGGTAATTTTCTTGGAGGAAGACCCTAGGGTTGTATGTATAGTACCAAAGTCAGTGTAGCCATTCTTAGGAAAATATTGAGTTCTAAAGCATGCATTCAAGAGAACAAAATTTGGTCAAACAAGAGTTTTAACTTTACATTGTTTATTTCTAAGTATGATTTTGAAAAAACAACAACCTTTACATTTTATACCTGGAGCTTGAGATTTCCACCTTAAAAATCTCCAGTCTTTCAACCTCTTAATTTAGTACATTCTCTTGAAGAACATGTACAACATACAATGTCTTTTATTTTAAAGAAAAGAAATTGATTGGCTTCTTTTGAGAATTCTGGGTGCTGCACAATGGCTTATCTTAGCCATCACTATACTGGCAACTCTCAGTAAAGACTGCAGACATAGGAGATATCAGAGGTTGAAATAAATCTCTGTGAATTATGTTACCTACCTCAGAAGTCAGTCCCCCACTGGTACCTTATTTTGTTGTAGACTCTAAACAGGAACAAAAGAGAGCAAGCAAACAAACCCAGAGTCCCGTATACAGAGCTTCTATTCATTTGTGTCTCCATCACAGATCTACTGTATTTTTTTCCACAATGCCATTTTCCTTACCATAACCATAGATTACCAGAGTGGACTATTTCATGCACAATTTATCGCTGAGACAGGCAGTATTTATTAGTTCCTTCATGGGGAAGAAGAATCATCTGCCTGAAGGCCATCACTCACCCTGCTGTCAGCCGAGTGGCGAGGAGCCGAATAATAAGAGAAAGGGCCCCAACAAAGGCACGGTGTGTGATAACTTCATTCATTTCAGAATTAAAGGACTTTGTCTTATTTTTTTAAGAATGCCTGGTAAATCCCAACCTTCGAGCAGACCCTCTTAGATCAGGTAAAGCCCACACCCTGCCTCATCCATCTTTGTTTAGAATTAGCTTCCGTGCCCTTGACCTTGGCCATCAGTCTTTCTGTCAAACCAGAGTATCAACAGCACGGGAACTGGTTCGTGCTTGAAAGTCCTGAAAGGGTGTCTGATCACACTTCTTTCAGGCGCTTACCTTCTCACAGTAAGGGATCAATTAAAAACAAATGGAACACATTTCTCTAGATATCTGGGTCATGGGTGTGCTATGGTTTGAGCAGAGAAGCGTTTACCTGGAGAAGAGAGATGCTCCTGGCCCCAGCACAAACAGGCCAGGCTTATATGTCATGAGCTGCGGTATGTAAACACATTCAGCCCTGGACACAAAAGGACAAGGACACAAGAGACCGTCTGTCATGTCATTACCTGAATATCTGTCTGTATTATTTATAAACCAACTTGCAGCAGATGTTGTCTTTTTTAACACAAATTCTCCTTCCAGGGTATTCTGCACGAGGCCTAATTGTAAATGCTTCTACTGTTTCTTTCCCCCACTGATTTATTGTTCTATAGACATCTACATGGGCACGCAGTGTGGAACTGTGCTGTTTTCTCTATTAATTATTTTCACTCTTTGATTACTAATTTGAGAAGACAAACTTTTCGCTGTTGACCTCCTCGGGAGTGGATTGTTTTACAACGAGACTGTATTAGGGAAATGAGTCCCCAGTGAAAGGGAAGGGCATGAAAACCTTGTGTCTTATTTACATGAACCCAAACACAACTTTTCCTAGTCAGTTCCTCTTTCAAGCTGCGTATGGGGGCTGTGAGAGGCAGAAGGGCAGAGATCTGGAGCAACGATTCCTATTGAGATTCCTACACAGTGGTGGAGTTAATATACTAATCAAATTCTGGAAATGTTATAATTAGACAAGATACCACTTATGCAAATTTCTGCACTGAGAACTTGCTCAAGAATAAAACAAAACATTAAGCACCTTCCCTGGCACACAGTAGGTACTCAGAGACTATGGATACCCCTACAAATTAGAGTCTGGCACAATCCACGAAGTTTTCATGATACTAATCAGTTAAAATTTCATGGAGAGTACATAGAAGTCTTTTCCAGAGGAAAAGTGGATATCGTATTGTGTTTTAGGATGTGGGAACTCTTTTCTACCAAATATTACCTGTATGTGAGATGCTCACCCACCAGCACTCTGAGAACTAAATTTCAATCCCCAGGGAGCACCTGGTCCCCCAGGAACCTGGTCCACTTCATCTCCTTCCTCTTACCTCTACTCACAAGAGAGGGCTCTCTTCACAGGAGCCAGTGGCCACTAGGCTACTGTCCGGACTTGGAGTAGGGAGCAATGGAAAGCACAGGGTGGCATTTGGTGCTTTTTTTCTTCCCTGTACCTGCCTGGCTCCCACGTCTTCTTTGGGAATCTATGCTGAACTGACCTTCAGATTTGAGAAGCTTCAGAACCCACTGTCCCTTTAACTTGTGTGTAATCCAAGCCTCCATTTTTAACATTCCTTAGATGGAAAATCTGAGCGATGTGGCAGTTTATTTCTCTCTTACAGTAGCTGTCTTCATTTCTCTCTCTCTCTCTCTCTCTCTCTCTCTCTCTCTCTCTCTCTCTCTCTCTGTGTGTGTGTGTGTGTGTGTGTGTGTGTGTGTGTGTGTGTAAACACTAGAGTATGTATCCTCATTGCTGGCCACCTTAGTCACCTTAGTAGGCTTATTGGGTAAAGCACAAAGGGAGCCATAGTATATCTCTAGGGTCACTAGGACCTATGGGGATCGCCCCCAATTTTAAGGAGCTTCAAAGAGCTACAGATTTTCTTAGATGGCAGTGCAGTACCTAAAGCTGGTGATTTTGAATTACAGTCTCACAAGCTCTTGCAATGACAGTAGTGCAAGCTTTGCAGCTACTCTGAGTCACCAAGGTTCTGCCAGTGGTCACACATGACCTGCACAACAATAGAATGCCAAGCCAGGAGCTTTCTCCAATGTCAATCAATGTCAAAGCTCAACGACTTTAAAAGGAGGCATTTATGTCACCACATATTTTTAAAAATTAACTGGTATTTTAGACAAGCCTGCTTCAAACCCCTACATAAGCTCCTTTCTCCCAAGAGAGGTCCATTAGAGAGGCTTCTAAATCGAGCTAGCTCTTTCAAGATCTCAAGAGACTCTCTCTCTCTCTCTCTCTCTCTCTCTCTCTCTCTCCCCTTCTCTCTGCCTTGCCTTTCTCTCTGCCCTCCCCCACCTCCCCAAATAGGCAGGCCTGGTATTGTGGCTATTTACAACTCGTAGTTGAGAACCAGTGTAAATAAGAGAGTGGTGGGTCCGTGCCAATCAGACAAACTTCAACCAACAAGGAGAGCCTACAACCTTAAGCAGCACAACAGCCAGGAAGCATGGAGCGTGACAAATACGTCATATTTCCTGGCAAGGTGACTGTGCTGTGGCCTATGATTTTGAGCCAGAGACAAGTCCTGCATTCTACATCACTTAGAATCAGTGTCCCATGCTTGCCAAGCTTCGGCGGAGACTCAGGAGAGTCTCCCAAAGATCCAGGCAGTGGGGAAGAAAGGAGGAGGAGGTGGGGGTAGGGAGTCTGTCCAGCCCAGACCTACTTCAAATGGATCAGCAGCCACTGAATAGCAGCTTTTGACATCTCAGTGGGTCGTGAGGGAGGTGTGGTCATCACAAATGAAACAGACCACAGGGGGTGCAGGAGTCCTCTGCAGGGCCCCTAATCAATTACTAAAAACACAGGGAGGGTCCATGGAAAGTGAGTGGAGGAGACAGATGCCCACTGACACTCAGTGGTATTGCTGGCACCGGAGGAGAGGTTGGGGGATTTTCAACTTCACAAAGGATGGGGTGACGGTTTTCTTTCATCAGCCTCTGCTTTCAGAAAACAAAACAGAAGCCAGAAGAAAAATACTGGTCTATGGAAACACACACACACACACACACACACACACACACACAGAGAGAGAGAGAGAGAGAGAGAGAGAGAGAGAGAGAGAGAGAGAGGCTTCAGATAGGGAGAGGAATGGAATTTTGCTTCTATGCAATAATTTAAGTAGTCTTGAATGCCCTCAGGACCTATGCACTATTTTATGTGTTGCTGAGAGGTTGGGATCTCCCCAAGGGGAGATGAAATGGGAGAATGAAGATTATGAATCATCCTGATTTTGCTACATGTTAAGAAAACCAGGAAATGTGGGTAATTTTCCCTCCAGATTCACAAGCAGTGGCAGCCGCACAACTAGGATTGACAGAGTGAGGCAGGGGGATGACCCATAGGACTCAAAGACTGGACTACATTGCTAAACGGAGTGATGTCCCGAAACTCATTGTGCCTCATGGCATAGGGTGGCGACCTTCTACATGAAGAACGGTGTGAATGTAGCTGGGCTGTGACTCTCCCCAGAGCCAGGTGCACGGGCATCTCACCTGCTTGGCTCACACTAGCTCACTGAGGGTTAGTCTCCAGGGTTGGAGTGGTGTGGAACATTGCTGAACAAACTGTGGGGACAGAAAACAGAGTAGAGCAGCAGATTCCTCAGGCTACCAATACTCTATGCAGAGCCATTGTAAAGCCCAGAATCTAGACCGGTCATAGCCACCTTTCTGTAATAAAGACTGAGAACATGTTGCCTCTTTGCAGCCCTTGAAGAAGCTCCCTGAGATAGTCATAACTGTTCTGAATGGAGGAGAAAGAGCTTTGACTGGATACACACAGAAGAGGCTAGGCTTGGTAGTGTCTCACACCCTGTTGCAAGTGTGCATGGTTTACCCTTACAGAGTAAGAAGGCTAGGTGACTCCATGACACATTTCAAATAGTCAATTCAGGAGAATAGGCCTAAGAACTGGGCAAGTCCAGGCAAGCCCAAGCAAGTCAGTTACTAGAAAACAAAAAACAAATAACAAAAAACCCCAGGCTTCAGGCAGCTAGTCAGAAACTGCCCTGCCATTACAAGCTGCTCCATCACTTGGCCAGAGGCAAGGGCAATGGATCAGCAACAGTTTCCAGCCCCCATGCCCTGGTAATGGTTCTGGCATATTCCTAGAGATGGATCGAGATAAAGGTCACCTACCCTGGAATTCCCCTAATGTGCTTTAAATCAAACCTACCAGCTCACTTGGTTGTCTCCATCTTGGAATGGGAGACCCCAGTACGCTGGACTTCTGCAGAATAAAACACTCTTTGCTTATAACATACGATCTCAGTCTGAGGTATCATTCTTCAGAATCATGGGCCCTTAAAAAATGTCTGTGTCTTTTCCCCAGGATTACCATGGATGGAGACCCTCCTTCTCTCCCCCATACTCTAGGGTATGCACCAACCTTTGTTCCTTGAGGGGAGCAAAGCTTCTGCTTTTGACTAGCTCCCAATCTCTTGGTGGTAATTTCCATGCAAGGATCTTCCAAACAGTAATTCAGTCCCCTGTCCTTAGTGATCTGAGAGATTATTTGAGTCCTTGTAAAACCGTGGCTGCCATTTCCCTCACCCCAAGGTATTTTTGCCCACTATAGACTCTTCACGCTGCTTGCCCAGGTGGTCTATGCCATGCAGCCACAGACTCTTCTCCACTATCCAGCCCACAATATAGAAGGGTTCATTGCTACAAGGACACTTAGCTTTAAATCTAAGCATACGCTGGTGACCTGGCATCCCAATCTGTGGAAGGAGGTTGAGCAACCCCAGTCAGTTCTGTTAATAACTCTACTGCCGAGATTGTCACTAACTCAGGGACAAATCACCAAGGAAACTTGCCCTCTCATCCCATAGCCAGAATATGCCTCCCTCAGATGGAACCCTGAGCTGGCAAGGTGTGGCATTCAAGGTTCCACATTCAGACTCTGTCGCAGACATGGAGGCCCACGCATTTCCTCAGACAGTAGACGTCAGATTTGCTGCATTCCGCATAAGTCACCAGGACCCTCACGCTGAAGGATGCTTGTTACATTTGGAAATACTCCAAGTGCTGGGGTTTGTTTGGTCAAAAATATAAGCAAGAATAAGGTAGTATACTTTCACAGAATAGTAAGAACAGATTCCATGTAACGGAATTCATAATGGACATCCCTCCCCCCCTTCTTTTGCAGGCGAAGAGCGAGAAGAAGCATAGCAGTATTTTTCTTTCAGGTATAACAGTCTGTCAGTATCAAATTCTCTCAGCCAGTGGGGAGCATATAGTGTTGATTTACTGAAAATCTGGGATTATGTCTGCTCTGTGGTGAGTATAGATTTAAGAGGAGAGAGGTAAGGGGTCTCAGAAAGGTGAGGGAAAAATCACAAATGAAAGCTAGCAAGGAAAAAATAGCTTGACAGTTAAGATACAGTACAGCCACCACCAAACCTTTTGGAAAGAATGGTGCGGAAAGAACAAATAGATGTGCACACAGAGAGTGCAAGACTTCCACCTCCAGTCCCACCTCAAGGGGAAGGTCTATAGCCTTTCCAATTAACCCCTTTGTCTTTAGGGCATGTGGATGAGTCAGGGAAGGATTAAATACTGTCATATCTCAGACCAGAGAGATTGAGAAAACAGATACAAAGTTTTGATGATGTGATTTTTTTTTTTTTTAAGAACTGGTTTTACAAAAAAACAAAAAGTCTTGTCAGGGGGGTAAAGAGGGAATTGTCCCCTCAATGGTCTTTTGACATCTGACTATATTCCTGGACCTTTGTGGCACCAACATTTCATTATCTTGACCATCTCCCTTGTCTCCTGCCCTCTCCCCTTTGTCTCAGAATAACTGTCGCCCTGCATACTTTACCAGGAATATTTCCCCAACTGCTTTGTGCGCCTCCTGTCCCCATCTTCTTTGTATTCTTTGAAGTGGAAGACAATAACTCCATGGAATTAAAATGTGAGGGGGGAAAAACTCACCCTGTGATAGCATCTCAACACTTTGGAGAGGGAACATTGGTTCTGAGACAGTGCTCTGGGCATTTGCTACTAAAGAAAGGAGTTGTACAGTTTCTGTAGCTGGCCTATGTGACCCTCACCCCCCACCCCCACCACCGATTTTCTGAGTTCACAAGTTCCCAGAAGGCACTTCTTAGACTTAGGGTGTCTGACAGTGGCCCAGCCACTGTTTACTGGGTTCATGAAAAGACAGTAGCTAAGGGCCTGCCTGGAAGCTAGAAAGAGTTAAATATCTAACCTTCTTTCTCCACTCCCTTCTTTCTTTCTCTCTTCTTTTCCCCCTCCCTCTCTTTTCTTATTTATTTTTTAACAGGGGCTCCTGTAAGTCCAAGTGTGCAGCAGGGAATGACCTTGAACTGACCCTCCTGCCTTTACCTCTAGAATGCTGGGATTGCAGACAGGCATGACCACATCCCCTTTTGTTGGTGAGGACATCAAACCCAGGGCTTCATGCATACTATATGAGCTAGTTATGGACTGAGCTATATCCTTGGCATTTTTAATGTGTGTGTGTGTGTTTTTTTTTTTTTTTATATAATCCCTGGTGACATATGACAGATGTCAGGGACAAATGACACCTCTATTTGTAACACTCATCGCTGTGGCCAATGAGAAGCATGAACAGTGGCAAGCGTTCCAATACTGGAGGAAGAGAAGAGAGGCAAACAAAAGAAAAGGTGTTTCCTGTGGGTTCTGGACCTCTGGTCCTAGGCAGTTGTAAAGGGGATGTCATCTCTCTGCTGTTGCACTAAGCATCCTTCACCCATGTTTCTGGGATGTTTCCGGGGCTTCCAGGTTGTTTGTTAAGTGAGCAATCTTAGCTTATGATCATCCCATATACAAACATATGACCACCCAATACACACATATGTGATTATCCAATACCTATATGTGATTATCCAATACATACACATAATTATCCAACACACACATACCTGATCACATGATACGCAAACACAAATGATAACCCAATACATTCACACATATGACTATCTAATACTCACACCATGGGTCTTTGATTAGGAAACTCGGATTTTGCTACAGAACCACAAAAGCACCTTTGCTCCTTGCCTGTACTAATCCTGGCTTTTGCCTCTTGCCTCTGAGTGGTTTTTGACAAATTTTTCTCATCCTTTTTCTTCCTCTGTTTAGTTTTTCTGAAACCCATGTAGCCCAGGCTGGACTTACAATCACTAAATAGTTGAGGATGACCTTGATCTCTTGTCCTTCCCATTCTTACCACACAAGGGCTGAGATTATATGTCTGGCCACCTTTCACATCTTGGTTTTAATGGCAAATGTTGTGGTAAACCTATAAATATATAGAAAAATTAAAGATTTTTTAAAAGATGTATTTATTCATTTCATATAAATACACTGTAGCTGTCTTCAGACACACCAGAAGAGGGCATCGGATCCCATTACAGATTGTTGTGAGCCACCATGTGGTTGCTGGGAATCGAACTCAGGGCCTCTGGAAGAGCAGTCACCTCTGAGTCATCTCTCCAGCCTGATGTTTTTTTATTTATTTGTTTGTTTATTTATTTATTTATTTATTTTGAGACGAGGGTCTCACTACGTAGCTCAAGCTGGCCTTGAGGTTTTGATCCCATATCTTTCAAATGTTAGAGTGTGTCCTGCCATGCCTATGCTAAAGCCCTCCTCATCTGATAGGACTCTCAGTACTCCCTAGCCCCATTAAGACTAAAATCTCGTTAAAGGTTAGTCCAAAATGAAACAAGTTCAAGAGTAGAACCTTCGAAATTACTACTTCAGAAGTGAGAGCCACTACACCCAGAAGAAGCTCAGTCACCCATACCTCATCCCCTCTCTGGGCTCATGGTGAACCTGGATGTTATGATGAACATCATTAACCAAGTAACAGGATGAGGTCAGGGCTCATAGTGAAACTCCAAGTAAGAGGCAGCCTAGCAGTGGGGTCCCCTGGGCAGACAGGCCTTCTATCCATAGAGGGCCCTTTAAAACCTTAGCCCCAAGGGTGTCTTTCATATTATCATCAAATCCCTGGAAGAATGCTTGAACCATGAGAAAGGACCCCACCAAAACATGTCTAGGATTCTCTACCCAGTGCACCTTGCAAAAAAGCCTGTTTCTTTTACATTTCAAAAGAAGCTGCTGTCTCTTTAAAAAGCAGGAGCTACTTGGTCTGATGCCACTGCCTTTATCAACCATGAAGTTCCCAGCAAGGTGCTGTTAGTGCCTGATTAAGCCTCACACCAGCCTGCATCCCCTGTGGTACCCAGAAGATAGCCACTGAGGCTGGAGAGCAGACTTGCTGTAATTGCCCCAGCTCCCCCGTGATGGCTGGGATTTCTGTCTCTCAAGGCCTAGAATGAAAATCCATGTGATCAGATGAGCTATCTGGATATCCTGACAGATCTGAAATATGAATATGGAATATGTGCTCTGCTGTGATTTTGAAAACACTCAGTGGTAAAAGCTGCATTGCAATTTCAGGAGTGCTTGTGTAATTCCTACACGATCCCACTCCCTTATAAAACACTAATTAGTGATAAATCAGACCCCCCAAAAATAGATGAAAAAGCTGTATCTGCATATATGTTCATGTAGCCACGTCATTAAGTGTTGGCGAGTGTATGTGGGCATATATATGCTTCCAATTATCTAGCTATGTGTATAAAAACATGAGACTCTATTTAGAAAGTACTTCCATATGTGTATGTGTGTATACATACACACACACACACACACACACACATATATATATATATATACACACACACACACACACACACACACACACACACACACACACACGCATGTGTGTATATGTATGTATGTATGCATTAACATATATTCGTATCTCTGGATTCTTGCTTTTTTCTCAGACTAAAAGGCAGTAACAAGTTGTTTTTACAGAGAACAATACTCCAAGGATTTGAACACTGAAAATGTTTAGTTTATTCTTCCTTTCCTAAGTGTGGCATGAAGGAACAAAGAAGGTCATGAACTTTGTTTTCCTAGATCATGAAAACAAGGTGCTGGTGAGAATTATCAGTTCCCTGGAATTGCAATCTAATTCCTACTCTATAAAGCAATGAAACAAAACCAGAAAGGATGCCCTACCAGACCCCAGGGGCACTGCAGTCCCCCACCTCCACCCCCATCCTCCTTCCTTCTGGAAAGATGTCAGAAGGAAAGACTCTGGCCCAGGAGGACAGAGAGGCCGTTGGCGAGCTGCTACAGAACAATAGTTCTTGCCCATCTATGTCAGCCTCCAGCTGCCTTTCAGAGGCTACTCACAGGCACCTCCCTCCTCAGATTACCTGCAATCAAAGTAACTAGCAAGCAATCCCAGGGTGACAGTGACACCCTTCCCAGCCACACAAGTCATCCGTGATTAGCACAGAGCCTTGCCATGCTGCCAATCTGATCAGAAACATTTTACCAGTTTCTTCTGCAGACTCACCCTGAGTATATTTGTGATTTTCATTAGGCTTTATGAAATATGTAAACTACACAGACTCCTATATCTACCTCCAGGACCTCTAGGTGTTTGGGGACCCCTCACTGGGAACCACACGGATGCCCAAAATGAGTTTGAAGATGAAAATTATTGCTAGGGGGAAAAGAACAGTTGGTGTAGCAGGATATTTAAAGGAAAAAAAATTTCCCATGTGGGTATGTCAGGGCCTAGCAATGGAGAAAGTGATGTTTTCAAAATGAGAGTAACTACCCAAGTAAATTCACAAAGTGGAGGCAAGAGGCATATGAGAGAGTATGTTCTGGAATGGCACTCCTACTCAGGTGGGCGATTCTCCTGGTCCTCACAAGATCTTTGAGATTCGGAGAAATCAGCCCAGATCACCCAAACAAACAGAGGATACAGTTACTTACTGGACACTGGGGTGAGTCAAAAATAAAACAAGGACCAGATATTTTCACAGATGAATGCACTTTTTCCTTAATGCAGGAAGGAAGGAAATTGCAAATTTGGACTCACAGCTCTCTGTTTTCCAGCAATGGAAGCCCAGGGTTTCTTCCCCATTCCGGTTAGAAGGTAGTTCAGTGTGCTGTGTGGCTCGTGAACCCTGATTTTATAGAGCTCGGTGCTGGCGTTGGGCTTTAGAGAGAGCCCTCTCTCTCCTGAACCTATTTGCTATTTATTCATTTGGGGCAGTTCTCTTGATTCTCAAGCCACAGGAGCCATTTCAAAGTTTCCTGAGTGTCAGATTTCATAGAGAAAGACTTGGAACCAGGACCCCGAGCTTTGTTGGAGTCTGAGCACAGGCCATCAGCCAGCACATCCTACCATGGCCCCAGTGGATACTGTTCAGGGTTATTTCTCTAGAGATACTCTGCAGATCACCCCTCACTCACACCATTAGGAAAGAGACAGCAACATTCACCAAGGGACAAGGTCATCTTGCTAAGAAAGAGAAAGGGGGAATAGCCACGTGACCTGCTTTCTACTAATTAATGCAAAGAAAGCCAGCTAACAGACAAAACTGTGACTTTTTGTGATTTCTCCATGTTTGTAAAAGGCTCCTGAAGTGAATGGCATATAATTTTGTCTCACAAATGGATTATCCAACAGACTTCCATTGCTCCAAAAGAGAAGTCACTTAAAAATAATCTTTGCCCTATGGGGATATCAACTGAGTGTCCTGCAGAGGGTGCAGTGGGCACAGGAACTGAAATCCACCTTCCCACTGAGAGTCCTGGAGGGGCAGAAGGAACAAAGGAAAGGTGTTCTAAAATACTCCAGATAGCAGTCAGCTCTGGGAAGCTGGGTACAAACTCTCCATGGAATGGGAACCCCACCCTTAGAGCCGCTTTGAAGGAAGTCTGGCTGGAGATGAAAAGCTAAACGTAGGGACCAATCGTGTCCTGGCAGAGGACAGGAGGGACTGGGTTTAGTGTTCTTCTCAGTGTTAATGTCTGAAAATCTGATTAGACTGTGAAAGAAAGAAAAGGGAGAGAGAGAGAGAGAGAGAGAGAGAGAGAGAGAGAGGAAGGGAGAGAGGGAAGGAGGGAGGGAGGGAGGGAGGGAGGGAGGGAGGAAGGAAGGAAGGAAGGAAGGAAGGAAGGAAGGAAGGAAGGAAGGAAGGAAGGAAGGAAGGAAGGGAGGGAAACACAATTTGAAACTGGGAAAAATGGGGAGAGAAAGAAAATAATGTTGAGGCACATGCTTAGAAAATGGCCTGGAATGTCTCTCCTTATCTGGCCACCACAGGGATGGGGTTCTGTAGAGCACATAGACAGGAGAGCTAAATAGTAGGTGGGCAAATACCCTTCCTGTAGGACTTCAAGGAAGACCAAAGAGTTGTCTGAAGAAAGTGCTGGGAGAGTCCGCCTGCCATGGGCAGGCAGCAGCTGAGATGCCTTCTTCTTATGGTGATTCTTCTTCCTCGTCCTCAATGCAGATCTGTCCAGACAGCCAACCTCCCTGAGAACACCCTGGCACACAGCTTGTCTTCTTTTGATTTCAGTGTGCATAGGCATAGATTGGTTAAATAGCCAACTATGATGAGAGCCCAACAGACCTCATTCATTCATTCATCTATTTGGAAATGATCTTAGAACAGGGTTTTGTGGCTGTTGGCTAAGTACTTCACCACTGACTTACCCTCCTCTTAACTCCTAGATTGTCTTACTAAACCCGCTTTTAACCAGGCAGACACAGCATTGAAGTTTTATACTACTGTTCAGGCACAAATGCATACACTGAGCATGTGTGCTTGTACGTGTGTGCAGGCATGCATGGGTAATGCACAGCAGACATTTCCATACTTAACGGTTAAAAAAAAAAAAAAACTGGCTAAAAGAACAACGACCTGAATTGAGAGTCAAGCAGGCCGTTTTCCTGAGCGTGTGCAGACATAGGAAATAGTTTTCTTACCAGAAGGAATCACTTGGAAGCCTTTAAGCCAGCCTCTGCTCTGGGCTCAGATTTCTTCTCTTTGGTCCTTTGATGAACAACTCATATGGGCCTGGTTTGAATTTAAGCTGTTGCTGACTTTAGTGGAAAACTTTCATAAACTCAACTCAGACTTTCTGGGCCTTCTTCCTTCTCCCAGCTACTGCTGACCAAGTTTTGATATATTCTTGGACAAGAGGACGGTGAGGAGGAGCTGGGCAGCCACTGGATACAGAAAGAAGGGAAACAGGAGTGAGACTTTCTGTAGCTGCCTAGACATGGCATGTCTCTGGGGAAAAGCCATGCAAGGAACAATACCACGTGAATGCCACCAGGCACCCTCGCAAGAGGCCACACATCCAGGGACCAAGTTTTCTTTTTTCTTTTCTTTTCTTTTTTTCTTCTTTCTAGAATGAGCTGAGAACTTAATTTAAAAGAAAGACCCCGCCCTCAAAACAGGGCCCAATTTTGCTGGTCATTTGAGAATAGTGTCTTGTATGGGTTTCTCGGTCTCTTTGGTGAAGCAGAAATGCCCAGAACATTTTGTTCAGGAGCCTGTATTGCCTTCAGATTATGTCTTGAGAAACAAGAGCCTTGGAATCAATCCTGCCTGGGTGAAGAGCCCAGCCCTGCTACTGAAGTGGGCAACCTACAGCAAGGAACCGAAGCCTCCCGCTCCTGTCAATCAACCGGAGGAATCCATCCACTCCTCCAGTCATTTTAGACCGGAGCTATTGGATTTTGGTAGGCATTGTAAGGATGTAAAGAGACGACTTCTCCGGCTCTGCTGTATTGCTGTATTCCTCCTCTCTGACACTAACTAAGCTTTCGGTGATAACTTAGCAAATTCTCCTACTCTTACGTAACTAAAAAACAAGTGTGTCCAGCCCAAGAATGAGGTTCCAAGAAGCTCTCTGGAGTTTGTGGGGCCCACAGCAAAGCACTCTGTGTGTCTCACTCCCAGAATATTTACACAGACACACTGAAGGCTAAGTGAACCCCCCAGGGCAGTTCTGAAGGGAAGAATGTCACCAAAAGCAGGAGTCTAAGGAATGTGCATGCAAAAGGGTCATCCTGTTCAGAGGAAGGATGATGGTGCAGAGAGAGGGACACTCCCAGGACTCCTCCCTAGAGGTTCCTGAATTACACTCAGCGAGTTCTTTGCAGTGACCCAGGGGAGTGCTGGCTCAGGCCAGCCAGACTGGGCACGAGCTCCAGGACTGCCTCTGCCGGAGCTCTCTTCTTTCATGAAAGGAGAGAGCGTCCATTCCAGGAGGCCCCTTGGCCTTCTCGCATCTTTTAAAAGCTTGCTCTGAGGAAGCCACAAGGACTGAACCCACTTATTAGGGTAAATCTGAAGAATACTTTGTATTCCTTTCCTATTAAAACAACAACAACAATAGAACTACTATCTATTTAAAATGTGAAGGTGGAGCCTATATAGCTCATGTTTCACCTTGAGCATAGGCTAAAGGCACAGACTAATGTGTCCACTCTCTAAAACTGTTGACTGAGCAACCAGATGAAGCACGGAATTGTTTTTTCCTATAGCATTGGGTTTAGGTGGGGCCTCAATAAGCTATCCAGACTGACAAGGAACTTGAGTTCTAACAACCCTCTTGTCTCTTGAGTGCCAAGACCAGAGGTACAGAACACTGAGTCAAGCTGACATTTAGACTTTAATATAGTCAGAATGATCTCATGAATCTTGGCCTCCAGATTGTAGGAGAAATGATTTGGTGTTTTTGTTGTTGTTGATTGACCGGGTCTCTTTCTATAGCCCTGTCTGGTCTGGACCTCACCACGTAGACCAGGCTGAGCTGGAACTTTTATAATGCTCCTGCCTCTGTCTTCCACATGAAAGGATTACAGGAAAGCATGTTCACAGCACCAGGCTACGCTTTGGTGGTTGTAAGTCACTACGTTGCAGTCATTAGGCTAATTAGGGTTTTGAAACAATGGAGTGTAAGTTATTGGAATTTCCCCAGGAATCTCAATGTGACAGAGGAAAAGGCCAGGGCCTGGTCACAGCCCAAGAGGAAGCTTGTCTCGTGGGGAAAGAGACTTACAACTTATCAGATCAACTTGCCAGAGAGATTGGAACTGAGACAGTGATGTTGAGCAAAACCACATGGTGACCAGGACAGCTCACTAATACATCCACTCACCCGTATTCAAAGTTAAATCTTATACTCAGGTCTCTGAAAATGGACTACGCCTACGCCGGTCTTCCTTCTTCCTCTTCCTTGTTGTGGCTACATTGAGTGAATCACTGGTATTTGTTTAATTGGCTTATTGAGAACGGGTAGCCAAACATGACATTTTTTTTAGAGAATACACAGCCCCAGACTCTGGAAACAGTTCCTTTTGCCATACAAGGTAACAGTAGTTTTCATACTATAAGATGTGGGGTGCGCCAAGGATCCTTATTAACAACAGCTAAGAGTCTCCTTGACTGAAAGAACACAAACGGCAACTCGTCTTTGGCCCCCTGAGGTTTTCTGCACTTTAACTGTCTAACACACGTGCAGGACCGATAGACTATAGGAGCTTAGTTTCATGAGGCAGTCAATGCCTGCCATGTCAGGAAAGTACTGGGGAGTCACTTCTTTTTTTTTTTTTTTTTTAAGGTTTTTTTTTTAAGGTTTTTTTATTAGATATTTTCTTAATTTACATTTCAACTGCTATCCTGAAAATCCCCTCCCCGTCCCCCTCCTCCTCTCTGCTCCCGTGCCCACCCACTCCCACTTCTTGGCCCTGGCGTTCCCCTGTACCGGGGCATATAAAGTTTGCAGTACGAAGGGGCCTCTCCTCCCAATGATGGCCAACTAGGCCATCTTCTGCTACATATGGAGCTAGAGACACTAGTTCTGGGGGTTCTGATTAGTTCATGTTGTTGTTCCTCTTCTAGGGTTGCAGACCCCTTCAGCTCCTGGGGTTCTATCTCTAGCTTCTCCAATGTGGGCCCCATGCTCCCTCTTATGGATGACTGTGAGCATCCACTTCTGTGGGAGTCCGCTATATCAGGGTCTCTTCAGTAAACACTTGCTGTCCTATGCAATAGTGTCTGAGTTTAGTGACTGATTATGGGATGTCACTTCTAATGATAGTGGCTGTCAAGACCCGGCTCTTTCTTTCTTGATACTGAGTTACCATATACAAACATAGCAGTCCTTCCCTGATGGAAAACTGGTGTGTCCTCCAAGTGTATGATGATAGTATGCTTTCCCAGACACACAAAGCCTAAACTCAGACCCCCTGAAGGGACAGAGAGTGGCATTTAAGCTGGGGAAGGCCACCCAGATGAAAAGCCGGAGGCTGAAAGAAATGAGCTGTTTAAAAGTCACTCTGATATGGCCTGTTCCCCAAACAATTCATCTCAGGGGCACAGCTATTGTTGCTAGGTGGCATAACATTTTTACTATAGTGTCCTGAGCCCCTTGGAGCAGTAACAGGCATATCTATTCCTCAGAGCATGGGCAAAAATGATTCTGCCCTCTGACCCTTAGTGAGCTGAATTCCAACCACAGAGATGCTTGTTTACACTGGGAATTTGTAGCATATGTCATCGTCTGTCACCTACAGAGAAGAAATTTTCCATGGGTGGTCTACCTCATCAGCTGCCACTAATACCATTCTACCCTGCCTCTTTTTGAAGCTGGCTCTTGGGTTCCTGACATGCATAGCTTACCGAAGTTGATCAAATGCTGAAAGAGAAACCCTCAGACCTCGTGATGTGACGGAGTAGGAACTTATCAGAGATGTTGGGCAGAGTAAAACCGTCAAGAGAAACTGCAAATCAGCAAAAGGATGAAAGCCCTTGACCCTGCTCCCATCTGCCACATATTTAATTCCACGTTCTTGCCAAGGCTTGGAAACCCAGGCTCTGGAGACTAGAGATCTTCAGGAGTCTGTAGTCCAGCAGAATGCAGAGGTGAAAAGTCTGAGGTAACAAAGGCAGCAGACTCTGAGTTCCAGTCTCCAGGTATGAACTGGGCCTGGGAGGTGAGGTGGCCAAGTGGACATGACTATCTCAAGGACTGTCTGGACGCACACAGAAGTGGCTATCGAGCATCAGGGTGACCCTACAAGTTATGCTTACTTGCTGGCTACACTGCCAGCTGGCTCCTGTTCAGAGGAAGGAAATGAGCTCTTTGTAGTTCATTTAGGGTTCTGAGTTCTAAGCTGCGTGAAAGCAGTCCCCATTTATGGGAGGAAGTGTGGCCACAAGATCCCGAGATGATTTTGATTCCCACATGCCAGGTCACACTGAGAGTGGGCCATTTATAGGAAGGTTTCATTTGGAGGACACCAGAAGGGGATTGATGGCAGACCCCACCCACTTGCTCGGTCCATTTCTCCATCGCCAGAGTCCAACTCCAGGAAGTGATGATGCACGTTCAGGTTCTTCACCTCCCTCCTCCTTCTTCTGGGCTTTGTTAATTAATTCAAATGTTGCCATCTCTTGATGACTTTCTAGTCTGGGTGAGTTGTTCCTTTCCCAACCTCTCTGAGCATCACCACAAGATGAGCTCCAAGGAGGATCAATTTGTCCAGTTTTCCTACTAAACTGTTTTAGTCAGTGTTAGTTGGTGTTTTCTTGCTGCTACAGACACACGACCATGACAACTCTTATTAAGGAAAGTATTTAATTGAGGCTGCCTTACAATTTCAGAGGTTTAGTCCGTTATCATCATAGCAGGAATCATGGTAGTTTGCAGGCAGACATGGTGCTGGAGAAGGAACTTGAGAGTTCTACATTGGATCAGTGGGCAGAAAGAAGAGAGAGACACATGGCGCAGCTTGAACATTGAAACTCTAAAGCTCACCTCTAGTGACATACTTCCTCCAACAAGCCATACCTCCTAATCCTAAAAAGGTCTCAACTGATGTTTTAAAATGTCAGTTGTTAGGACACTTACTGCTCTTCCAGAAGACCGGAGTTAGTTCCCAGTTCCCAGCACCCACATCAAGTGGTTGACAACACAACCTCCTGTAGCTCCAGCCCCAGGACAGTGCCCTCTTCTGGCATCTGTGGACATCTGCACTCATGTGCATATACCTGCATATGGACACACATAATTAAAAATAAAAATGAATATGTAAAAACATTTTGTTGCTGTGTATGAAGTCATCTCTTGGGGTTTGTGGATATACCCTGGGCATCATAATTTGTGAATGTTCCAGCCCATAATGTAAAAAGGCATGGAGTTTGAATATAACCTAAAAACATCCACTGGTATATTTTGAATAGACTCTAGATTACTTTATATGCCTAAGACAGCATGAGTGCTTTGTAAATAGATGCTATACTGTATTGTGTAGGCAATTGTGCCCCCCAAACCTCTACATATTCAGTAAAAATGAATTTTCTTCCAGTTTCTTGATCCATAGGTGACTGAATAGACAAGCTTGTAACCTGCAGATATGGAAGGCCAATAGTACTATCCTGGGAAGATGAAACTAGCAATACCAGAGAAGCACAAGTCTACTGTCAATGAGTCATGGTCATCTTGGAAGATCACATGCTCTATGCTGGATGCACTTAGACCAACCCAATCAAATCTAGCTCAGGATAAATAAAGAAAGGTGAGAGGAAACAGGATATGATGGGCCAAGGCATGGTATGAGCTCAGCCACATTTCTTTCATTTTGAAGAGTTCATCTGGGGTTATGTGATTTGCTCTGGTCCACAGACTGCAATTGAAAGTGACACAAGTCACTTCTGAGCCAAAGTAACAAAAAGTAGGCTTGAATCTCCAAGTATTCACTTCCTGCTTTGGTGATCAAGGAGGACTCACATTGAAGAGACAAGAAGACCAAAGTAGCTCAGGTGACTGGATCACTACACAGAGGGTAACCATCTTGGGAAGTTGCCCCAAACCATAGTAGTGCTTAGATGTATGAAAAGTGAGTGTTTGTTATCAGTAACCCCGACATTTAGGGAAGGAAGTAGTGTGGAGCAACTGAGGTAGAACACTGTGCTAAACTGCTCCCCTGCATATTTATGAAGTAATACTGCAGTACAGTTTCAGGAGCATAGAGCCAGTTGCTGTCTCTTCTGCTTCACTGCAGGTAATTAGGACACACTTCCACATGAGGGGCCAAGCAACCTGGCAGACCGAGAGGCATGGGGTCACTTCAGAGAGAAGCTTGTGGAAAATTCAGAGTAGAGGCACTGACATATGGTCTATGAACATCTGTGCTTCCTCCTCACACAGATTCCTGAATTATAGTCTCACAAATCACTTATCGAATGGCACAGGCAGGATGGTGCAGAGGGGGGTGAGCTGGAGGCCCCCCACATTTAACACTTCATGATGTTTTATCATAGATCTGTAGAAAACTATACCCCAGTTACGTCATTTGACCTTTAACTCCTGTTAATTATGTGTGTTTTATTATATGCTTAAAGGCCAGAAATTCTTATTTGCACAGTAATTTCTTTATGGCCGGCCTCTTGGATATGTCCTTTCTGAATGTACACTGGTCAGCATCTACAGTCCACAATTTAGTGATTCAAATGCTAAACCCCAGATAGAGCCAAGTATTCAATATGAATTTTTTTGGATGGACAAGATTAGAGCCAACATACAGCATGCACTAGCCTCAGCTAAACAAAGCAACTGCCCTTTAAATAAACAATGACTTGCTTGTATAGGTGTGGCCTCATCAGAAATATCCTGGAATTTCTTTTCTTAAGAAATAAGTAATTATTATACATAGAAAGAAAAATGAGTTTGATTTACAAACTTCTTTAAAAATACAGAGCCCCGCCCCCTCTGCCTTTTCTTCCCATTCTCCCTCTCATTCTTCCTCTCACTCTCCCTGTAGCCCCAAGAGGCTTTTCCTATTAAAAATTTCAGCTCTGCTTCTTATCACCTTTGCCCTCTTCTCCGCTCTGACTTTAAATTCAGGAGATGGTTTCCCTGGGGACTATAGATCGTCCTGCCATGTGATCTGGCCTAAAGGCTAGTATGACAGAGCGAAACAAAGGAGACGCTAACCTTGTCTTCCTCCACCCACATGCCAGCTCCCCACTGAACAGCAGGGCCTTGCAAGGAGTGAGTCTTGGATCCTGAAGGCTTAGGAGTCTCTGACTCAATCACCAGAAGGAATATTTTTGAACTGTTGCAGGGGTGCAACAACATTCCTGCCATTTACAGGGGCTATTGAGAAATGTATGTGTGCTAAATGGTATTATTTTTATCTTTTCTTGATTCAGAATTAATATTAGGTCGTTGTGGAAAAGGTAAAAACAAAATCAAATTTAAAAAGAACAGAAAAATCATTTTCAATACCTATAATACAGATATTGCTATTAACATGTTACTTTAACATTTTTAAAGTTATTCTTGTTCTTATTTTATGTATAGGAGTGTTTGTCTACATGTATGTACATCCACCACATGAGTGCCTGGTCTCGAAGGAGACCAGAGGAGGGCATTGGTTTCCAGGAACTGAAATTATAGGTGCTTGTGCCCACTGTGTAGGTCCTGGGAACTGAAGCTAAATCCTCTGTGAGAAGAGAAAATACTCATACCTGCTGAGCCATTTCTCCGGCCCCAACAATATTATTTTTATTATTTATGGGAATGTATGTTCTTCTGTTTTGAGTTTATGTCTCTTGAGTGCAGGTGCCTGCAGAATCTGGAAGGGGTTGCTGAATGCCCTGGCATCTTGCACACTGGTGCCTGCAGAAGCAGCTGCTTGGTATCTGCTGAAGCTGGAAGGAGATACAGGTTGCCCTGGACTGAGAAGAGCAGGAAGCAATTTTCATCACTAAACCATCTCTCCACTTGATTTAAAATATTTCTCTGAATTTCTTTCTCTGAGTATATGTATATCATAGGTATCTTTACTAATATTACTAATTATATATATATATATATATCATTTCTATTATTACAAGTTAATTATATATATATATATATGTATATATGTATATATATATATACATATATATATATCAAATTAATAATCACTAACCTTAAATTTTTCCTCAGAATATCCCTACACAAATACATTCATTTATACAGAAACATAATCATGAAAATGTCTTCATACCTTGCTTGAAGATGAACAGTGTGACACTCACCTCACAGTTGGGAGAGATAAATAGACCAAAGTGGACCCTCTATTTCCAGGTTTCTGATGTAATCATATGTCAAGCTGCACAGATGACAGAGGAACTCTTTGAGACACTTTATCTCAAATCCAGCATTCATCTGGGTTGTTCTGTGCAGAGCTGAAATGTAATTCTCATTGCTATTTTTCCAGATTTCCTGGATCTTTGGTGAACTTTCTGGAAGCCCTAAGAAATAACTGCCTGACCACTAAGGAAGCAGAAAAAGGAGTACAGGGTCCCCTTATTCGCCAGCTCCTCAGTGCAGGGTGTGGTGGGGGTGGTGGAAGGACCCTACTGCTGAACCTCCTACCTGAGCTCAAGAAGTCAGCCCAAAAAACAGGGAGAAAAAGCTAACAGGTCCAGGTAAACTTAATGTGCATTTCAAAGGGCAAGGTGTTTTGGTCTTCATGTTAATTCCATGGAGTTGGTTTTTTAAAGTGTTCAGACTGTTTCTGTTACCTCCCAATACAGAACTGTACTTAAGACCCCTTATCAATAGCACTTGTGAGCATTCTTACAGTAACATAACCTTGGTGGCTTAGAGTTTGACTACCTGGCTATGTAGCTTTGCCTATTAGAGTTCCACCCTCTGCTTCTCACCCTGGCTATTGGCATGTTTCCAGGAAGAAAGGAGGCCACCCTCTTAGACAACCCTCATCTCCTTGTCCCCATGCCTGTTTCAGTCGGAGACCTTCTGCAGAGAGACACGAGCCTGTCTGGCCTGCTGCCTGAGCGTCATCCATCTCTAGATGGAAAAGTATCTGGGTTTTCAGATTAAGTCGTGAGAACCTCTGCAGCATCTCTGCAGTGGTATCATCTCTGCAGCACTGGCAGGCAGCTCTGTCTGGTGTATGGATCCACCTAACATTTCCTTCTTGTCCTCAGGTAGATGGCATACTCCAGATCTTGTGTGACAGTGGACTGTGGGTCAGAGCTAAGTATTAATTGGGGGTTAAGATGAATGAGAGATGAATGGGTGGATAAAACTGAGGCTTGGGGGTGCTTGAAATAGTGCTGAGTCGGGCTGCCCACCATTAGAGGGCATTTAGATCCGACTTGATGTGAGCATATCCAAGTTCTCATCACTACGCATATTCAATGCTGTTCCCCAGGGAAGTGAGTGCTACTTTAACTTTTCAAGAAATTTATAGTTTGAAGCCAAGTGCTTTCATAACCAAAATCTGAAGTATCTGTCATTTAGCTTAGTGGCCGAATGGCAGGCAGCAGCACTGAAGGCAGCAGTTTCTCAGGCTGGCCCATTCATGAACAGTAAAGTTGTTGTGTGCTATAACTTGGGAGGCTGACTGTGCCCATACTGAGAGCGTTAATTTGAGGAAAGGGCTGGAATTAAAATGAGTGTGTAGTGATTTAGCATGGGCTTGACAAGAGGCAAAACGGGGTGGAGCGGGGGAAGGTGGCAACATGGCTAGTTTTCAAGCGGAGATAGAGAACCTTGGAAGAAAACCGAACTGTGTTTGTCCACATTTCTGGTTTTGTCATTTACTATGGTGGATACTACTTTAGATAATATGGCTGCAAGGTATTTTACAGTCTGAACATGAAACAGATTTTTTTTAAAAAAGAATAAATCCCCATTAATGAACAGCTGAGATATTTTCATATGTTTTGCCATGACTAAAAATCCAATACTCTACTATTAAACCATTCCCTACTTGTCTAATTATTTTTATACTATATTATTATTAGACCTAGAAGCACAGGAATAAATAATACAAGCACTTCTGTATTTTTTTTGCCTGATTACCCTTAGCTAATTTGTACTGTGTTGTACATATACATATATGTGTGTGTACATGTAGAAAGGCCAGAGGGGATATCATATGTCCTGCTCTATTACCTGTCGCATTAGCTCCTTAAGACAGAGTTTTTTATTGAACTTGGAGCTAGCCTGGCAATCCTCCTACTCCACCACCCACAGTTCTGGGGCTATAGGAGTGTGAACAGTCATATGAGACGTTCTTGTGTGGATGCTGGGGGTTGAGTTCAGGTACTCTTGCTTGAAGAGTGAGCACTCTTACAAACTGAGCTATCTCTGTCCCCCTAACTCAATTTTAAGTCATATTAAAGTTCTACTAGCACAGCATCAACATCAGAGCCATCGCCACTATTTTTCTATTTTTTTCTAAAAAGTAGATTAGCGAAAGTGATGCGTTAGGTTGGCAAGACGGCTCAGTGGGGAACTCACTTGCCTCACAGGCCTGGCAACCTGAGTTTGGTCTCCAGAATCCATAAAGGTAGAAGGGATAGTCCACAAAATTGATCTCTGGCTTCCACATGAACGCATACTGCTCCTCTTCCTTATCACATGCATGCACGCACACGCACATGCATTTTCTAAAGCTGTGATCGCCTACTGTTGTCCAGTTTTCCATTTATTATTAGTGAAGTCTAAGATGATACCACACATTTAGCCATTTACAGCCTGTTCTTTTTTGAGGTATCTGTCTTATTTATCTGTAAAGACTCTGGGGCAGTTCTACTATGTCTGTTCCTCTGGCATTAATAGTCTGATGATTCTTAGTTTAGGTAAGGACATAATCATCCTATATGCATCCCTTCAGAATGGCAATATGTCGCTACTTTCTCTCAGGTTGTCGTCTGCCTTCTAAGTAGGATTAAAATAGTAATGGGTTCTGTTCGTAAGGTTTGCCCATTTTCCTTAGGATTTCAAACTTCTTTACAACAATTTTCCCATTCTAAGGGTGCAGACTATCAAAAGTTATAGAAGCATGCTTCCTTGTGTTTATTTTATGGTTCCACTGTCTGAAGGAGCATGGGGCTTTGCTCACTTCATTTCAATGGTGTCCCACAGCCACGCATTGGGAAAGCTATGCTTGTTAGCTTTCTGTCACTGGAATATAACATCCGAAGACACACATTTATAAGGAACAAAGTTTTAGTTTTGGTTTTCATTCAGAGGTTTTGCTCTATGGCCATGTGACCCCATCACTTTGGACTTCTGGGTTATCACAGCAAATGTTGGAGGGGCTGCTTGCATGATGGCACCTGAGAAGAAGGAAGAAAAGAAGAGCCTAAGGTTCTAATATCCCATCTAAGGACACACTCTAAGACCTAATATCCTCCTCCTAGCATGCATATCTCTTTTCTTTAACTGTTCAGGTCAGTTAAGGCTCAGTAGGGCAACTCTGAAGAACTTAAGGGCAGCACCTTACTGTTGGAGGCCTTCCTTCTTCAGCTGTATGATCTACAGGGATGCATCAGGGTCAGGCTTGTATGTGGCTTCTCTCAAGTTCTGTTTGTAGGATGTGCACTGGTTAGACCACTGCCTCTGAAGTCTTCATGGTCACTCTGACCGAGAGGTCAGGTGACTTACAAGAGCTGTAGGGTCCTTTTAGAGAGACTTCATTGTTCCAGGAGTCCCAGATGACTTTAGAGGTTAAAATCCACATTGACTGTCCCTTTCACCTCTATCACCATTGACCCAAGCCCACATGATTTGGTTATTAAGTAATCAAGTTTCACTAGTTTTAGTTTTAACATTTGTGTGACGTTTAGGCAAATCTTAAGCAAAAGTGACCTGATTTTTAGGTAAATATTGAATTTTTTTTTTAAATGAAGAGTTAGTGATTCTGTAGCTGAAAGTTCAGCAGACTCATTCTAAAACACAAGCGTTAATCTCCTTAAAACACAAACTCTTTGTTATTTAAGGAGGCTCTTGCAAATGTTACCAGGAACAGATCAGCACTTTAAACGGTTTAAAAGCACTTTAAAAGCCTGGTTTAAACAGAGAACTAGGTTCTTAGGTTTGGTCAGGCCACTGAATTAGGACCTTAGGAATTTAAAACTAGGACTGAGTAATGCTCCGATGGCTTCACATCTCTCAACAACACCTGTCACCATTTGAGCGATGCCATGTCTCAATCACTCCTCTTCTTATGCCTGGATTTGGTCCCTAGCCTTGCACATAAACAGCTGTAGCAACACTTGTCACAGGTGAGGGAGGGAATTCTCCCTGTCTCTTACGTGTAGTATCTCTAAGAGACAGAGGAAAGCTTGGCATATAGTAAGTCCTCTACAAAAGAAGATACCAAATGAATTAATAAACTGAAGTGTTCAGCCATCTTTGTTTGTTGTAAGACACACTACGTTGACCTATCTTTCCCTTATTGTGTTGACATTTCTCTTCAATAGTGCTTATGTATTTCACTACTACAGATTCCTTTGTGTTAAATATCACTGTATATTCAACAGCATTACCTTTTATGGAAGCAAAGCTATGTATCCCAGGGTGACTTGAACTCAAACTGCTGCCCAAGATGACCTTGCATTTCTGACTTAGGTGTCTCTATCTCCCGAGTGCATGGGTCATTGGCAAGTGTTGGTACAGATGTTTATGTGCAGGGCTAGGGACCAAATCCAGGGCTTCTTGCATATCAGGTAAGCACTCTCCTAGTCCAAAGCACAAATTCAACATGTTTTGCCTTTAGCTTTGTTTATCATTGTTGTCATTTTTTTTTTATTCCTAAAGACAAAACAGAAGGATTTGTCAAGTTCCCAGTCAGTAATTAATCCATTGATTGAGATAGTGTCTAAACTGTAGATTGATTAACAAAAGTCTTCCATGTTGCTCAGGACAAGGGAAGGATAAATCTCCCTTTTAAACTTTTTCTTTTTGTGAACGATGAAGAAAATAATTGTTGAAACATATAACTTCTAAGACATCAGTGGCATAACACAAAAAGTCCCAGTAATGTTTGTAGAGCTGTGCTCTGGCCTATGAGGCAGACAAGATTCTTTCAGGCATCTCTCCCTTTCCTTTTGAGCCTACTTCCATTTTCTAACCACTTTGGTCCAAAATAGACACATATTATTTCTACCTTTGGTTCTTTACAATGTATCTTATGGATAAAGCAAAAATAGAGAAGTAGCTAGAAAGGAACAAACAAAGCAGAATTTACTTGTAGCACTGGAGGCAGAGGCAGGCCAGCCTGGTCTACAGAGTGAGTTCCAGGACAGCCAGGGCTACACAGAGAAACCGTGTCAAAACAAAACAAAACAAAACAAAAAAAACAACAAAAAAACATAAAGACATTTTCATAATACATAATTGAAAAGAATCAGCTGTGCAGCTGTGTTATAAAAATAGATCAGTAAAACAAAACAGAAATTTTAACTAAAGAATATATCTTTAATTCTAGAAGAAAATCCTCAAATAATAATGATTATAAAATATAGCAGAAAACACATATGACTTTTATGGTAAATTTTTAAAAAGACAAAACTTGAGCTGCCAAAATGGCTCATTCAGTAAGGTTGAGTGCTGCACAAGCCCAGCCACCTGAGTTCAATCCCCAGGGCCCACTAAAGAGTGGCAGGGGAGCGCCCTCCACATGTTTATCTCTGACCTCCACAAAAGACACCTTGGCACACATGCGCGTGCACACACACACACACACACACACACACACACACACTAACAAGAACAATAAATCAGTGTATAAACTATCAAAGCTCATCAAAGGGCATAATGCTTAAAGTTTCAGAGAGTTAATATATGATATATATGTAATTAAAAAGTCAGTTCTTCCTCAATTTTGCCTTTTGGTATATTACACAATTTATAAGATTATTGTGTAACTCAGTGCAAACTCAAATAAGTCCCATGTACATTTGCAGAGCAACCCAGCAAGTATCCTAAGAGGTATATGTAGTCACATTTTGTTAAATGAGCAGTGATGGAAGCTTGCTTGCCAAGCCAATCCTAAGAGCTCAGAGCAGATACATTTATTGAGCAATTTAATGTTTAATAATGTCACCTAAAGTGTGACTCTGTACAACACACAGTTTGATCTTGCTTTTTAATCTAATTGACAATTAGCAACTTCCAATTTTACTGTGAAGGCCAAGAACATTTAATGCTATTCATCTGTTTTCTCTTTGGCCAATCTATCCACGATTTCTTTTCTCCCATTTCTCTAGTCTTCTTAGTGAATTCATACTAGATTGGGTTTTTGGTATCGCTTTCTCCTCACTATTGACTTACTCGCTACACATATCTCTGAGTTTCTGTGATGGCTTTAGGTTTCCTAATGTGTATCTCTAACAGATCCTCTCTTCAAATTGAACTCCATGGAGAAACTTTAGAGATATGTTTAATTTTAACAAAGCAACTATAGAGCTTTTATAAATTTCCATGTTTTAGAGTTTGCTGTTTGTTTGGCTTAAGTTTATCATCACATGTGGTTTTATGCAAAAAAAATTTTTTTTTTTTGGTTTTTTCAAGACAGGGTTTCTCTGTATAGCCCTGGCTGTCCTGGAACTCACTTTGTAGACCAGGCTGGCCTGGAACTCAGAAATCTGCCTGCTTCTGCCTCCCGAGTGCTGGGATTAAAGGTGTGCTCCACCACATCAGGCTTTTGAATTCTTTAATAACATTACTCTCTGCCTTTGCTTTGAATTTACTGAGCACACATTCACTGTGCTATCTTATCTTTGTCTTCACCATTTAACAGGGCCATCTGTCTTCTCCTTCTCAGATGGGTTTGATGACACTGCACATTTTACAATATGCCTTGTAATGCACGGTTTACTTTAAACTATTACTTTTTATTTACATTCTTTTGGTCTTTGGGTGTTGCATATTATGCTGATATTTTACATTTACTTATTTACTAACTCGTGGTGTGTGTGTGTGTGTGTGTGTGTGTGTGTACCTGTGTGTAGTTAGTGGTCAACCAGGTGTTGGTTCTCTTCTTCTAGCATGTGGGCCCCTGGTAAATCAAACTTGGGAGCTGTTGGCAAATTCCTTTACCTGCTGAACCATATAGCTCTAGACTCATTCTGGTTTTTTTTTTTTTTCTTTCAAGATTTATTTTATTACTATACATAAGTACACTGTAGTTGACATCAGACGCACCAGAAGAGGGCATCAGATCTCATTACAGGTGGTTGTGAGCCACCATGTGGTTGCTGGGGTTTGAACTCAGGACCTTCAGAAGAACAGTCAGTGCTCTTACCTGATGAGCTATCTCGCCAGCCCCTCATTCTGTTTCTAATGACTCAAATTTCCTTCCTTCTCTTTCCCTTCTTCCTTCCTTCCTTCCTTCCTTCCTTCCTTCCTTCCTTCCTTCCTCCCTCCCTCCCTCCCTTCCTCCCTCCTTCTCTTCCTCTTCCTCCTTTCTTCTTCTTCCTCCTTTCTTCTTCTTCCTCCTTTCTTCTTCTTCTTCTTCTTCTTCTTCTTCTTCTTCTTCTTCTTCTTCTTCTTCTTCTTCTTCTTCTTCTTCTTCTTCTTCCTCTCTCTCTCTCTCTCTCTCTCTCTTTCTCTCTCTCTCTCTCCTTCTTTCTCTATGGTCTGAAGCTTCTTTTATCCAAACCTTGCCTTGAAGTGGGTAGGACATCTTAGCCCTAAATTTCCCATCAACACTGAGAGAACAAATCTCTTAATGTCTTATGCCACAAGATCTACTGTGAAGTCTGAATGGTGTAGCTCAAAGAACCCCCCTCAAGCTTCACCAAGGAATGTTTGAGATAGAGAAATTGCACATCATTCACATATACAATATTTCAAATTATAAGCTTGTGTAACTGTCACTGTGACCAAGATATAAAAATACCCAAGCTTTTATTTTTTGGTTAGTGTTGTAAAAAGAACACTGAACATGAGATATAATAATGACCTTAAATAATTTTCTGTTGCTGTTTTCTTCTCAAAAGAGGGTTATGTATCTCTGGCTGTCTTGGAATTCACTATGTAGACCAGGCTGACCTCAGACTCACAAAGATTTTCCTGCCTCTGCTTCCTGAGTGCTAGGATTAAAGGTGTGTGCCACTACATTTGGCTTTTCAAATAACTTTTAATGTCCATTCCTTGCACATCAATCTGTGTGTTGCATGTATCCTGCATAACTGTAGCTTTTATTCATTGGTCAGTAACTCCCCAAGTCACCTTTCTCTCATCTCCTGATGTCTTAGTTTGGGTTTTACTGCTGTGAATATACAGCATGACCAAGGCAACTTGAATAAGTTCAACATTTAATTGGGGCTGGTTTACAGGTTCAAAGGTTCATTCCTTTATCATTGAGGAAGGAATCATGGCAGCCTCCAGGCAGACATGGTACAGGAAGAGTTGAGTGTTCTACATCTTCATACAAAGGAAACCAAGAGCAAAATGTCCTCAAACAGCTAGAAGGAGGGTCTTAAAGCCCACACTCACACTGATACACTTCTTCCAGCAAGGCTGCACCTCCTAATAGTGCCACTCCCTGGGAAAGCCTGTTCATACTACCACACCTGAGAACCAATATTCTATGGTCTACTTATAGATTTTTGACTACTGTTATTTTAGGTCCTGAATAAAGAAGGGATCACACAATGTTTGTCCTTCTGTTGTTGATGTGTTTCATTTAGATGATGTATTCCAGGTCAATACATGCTGTTGCAAGTGACAGACATTTGATTTGACTTCATATCTTGATAATTCTGATAGATGCTTCAATGAACAAGGGACAGCCCACACCCACACGTCTTTGAGATTATGGTTTAGTTTCTCTTTGGATATACATCCAGAAGTAAGAGTGTTGGAAAGTTTGGCTATCCTGACATTCAATGGTATCTAGAAAAGTTCTTAACTTGGTCATCTGTCTGTAGAGCATCTAGACAAGTTCTTTACTCAGTCACCTTTGTGTATAGCATCTAGATGTCCTCTTTACTTGGTCATCTGTCATTTGCTCTGAGCTATGAGTTCATCTCACTGCTTACCTGGTTTGAATTTGTTTGTGGACCAAGCTTTCAACTCAGAGAAAACAATTTGGCCTGAAACCCTGAGACATTTTATCTAAGCTTGTTGGCCCTCACTGATTCACAGGAGGAGTGGACTTTTGGTGAAGGAACCCTGGTCTTTGTCCCAATTCCATTTTTATCTTTCTATCTTCAGATTGGGAACATTGTCAGGAAAGAAAACATTTTCTCTGCTTACTTCCCCTAATTATCTGTCATTCTTTTGTAAAATAATTTATTTAATTTTATTTTGTGTGCATTGGTGAGGGTGTCAGATCCCTTGGAACTGGAGTTACAGACAGTAGACAGTAGAGCTGGCAGGTGGGCGCTGGGAATTGAACTTGGTTCCATGGAAAAGCAGACAGTGCTTGTAACCACTAAGCCATCTCTCCTCCTCTTCCCTGTCATTCTTAACAAGTGCAGGCAATATGCTAATACGTAGGATGTACTTTGAAATTTGTATGAAGTTTTCTTTTAAGTTGTTCTGTCTAACACAGGTATTCTTCAGATCTTAGCAAACACACACATTTAGCTCCTTAGATGAGAAGTGTTGACCAGCATGGAACCGTGAGATTAGAAGGGCAAGTTTGAGCAGTTTGGCTGTGAAATTTATCAGAGCCACAGAGGCAGCAAGTAGAATAAGTAACCTACAAGGTTTCTACAGTAGACAAGTAGACAGGTCACCAGTAAAGGCTGAATGGGGTAGGAGAAGCTTTCAATAGAATGTTGAGGATAGGGAAGAAAATGTAGAACATTATTGGTGAATGAAAAGGTATAAGATAAATATGAAGAATATGTGACAGGAAATGTTGTCTTCAACTGTGTTTTGGTCATTGGTTCCATTTCTAATAAAATAAGAAACTGCCCTGGATAAACCTGAAGGGGCTTTCAGCTTGGTGAAAACAGTTAAGAAAATTTCCTGAACTCTCAGGGGTGAAATGGATGGGTTGTGATCAGGACTGTGGTTCCAGCATTCAGTTTACAGGGAATGTGGGGGTTGGAAAGGAGTCTGCATTTCAGATTCCAATAAGGAAGCAATAGAGCTCAATGCCAGATGTGGGGGATTGTACAGCACAGTAAGTCAGTGGCACTGCAAAGGAGATAGCAAAGGATGGGAAGTAGGAGACCTTGTCCCCTTCTAGACATCACTGCTCTATCTCTGATTTCTAAGCAGCCATCATGAAGTATTACCACCCTTGACTGGCCATGTTTAGGAGCTCCATCACTGGGACCTTTCACTTCTCTTTCGACTTTTCTCCTGGACTCACAGTTGCTCCTTCTCTTCATGAGCAGAGATGCCTCATAGCAAATGAAGGGTGAGGATCAGGACAGCAGAGCTCACATAGCCCACTGTAGCTGAGACAACTCAGATGTGTGCTCCATGGATGCTCTGAGTATCTTCAGCAGCATCAACACCCGGTCACGGTTTGGGTGGGAAATGTCCCCCCCCAAAAAAAAAGTCTCATGTATTGTAGGTTTAGAGATAAACTATTGGCATTATTTGGCATGTTCTGGTACATTTCGGAAGTATAAGTCATTGAGGTATGTCCTTTGGGATTTCTTGTGCCAAGTTCTGCCCCGTCCCCTTTCCTCTCCCCCTCCCCTCCCTCTCCTTCTCCTACTCCATCCCACCTCCTTTCTCTTCCCATCTCCCTTTTTGCTCCTTCTCTCCCTCTCCCTCTCCTTCCCCCCTCATTCCACCTCTCCTGTCCTCCTCTCCTCTCCCTCTTCTCCTTCCTCTCCCCCTCTACCTCCTCTCTCTCTTTCCATTCCCCTCCTCTTCACTGTCACAATGAGGTTAAAGAAGATCTTTCCACCATGTTGTTCTGTCCTAAACAATTGTGCACTGAGCCATCTCAACCTACTCATTCTACCATGATCCTTCCTTCTTTTAAAGTCACTTTGTCAGGTGTGTTGTCATGGTGACCAGAAAAGCCAACACTTGACCACACTTGACACAGTGACACGTCACTCAAGGACGTACCTTTCTTTCCATGGCTTATCATGCCATCCTGCCTCAGTCTTCCCAGTCTCTCATTTTTGCTTCCATCCACGGCTACCATATTAAAATATTCACACTCAAATCCTGATTATAAGGTCTGGTTTGAAGAAACCCAAACAACGATATCTTGAGAATTAACATCCTCAAACACATCATGTGAACATTGATTAGATCCAGATTTGATCATAGAGATCATAAAATAATATATTTGAGATAATCCAAGAGATTTGAATGCAGATCTAGCACTAGATGACAAGAAAAATTATAATTTATTTTGTTCACTATAATAACAATTGAATGTTTATAGGATAATATCTTTATTTGAATAAACACAATTCTGAATGACATGTTGGTGTTTTTTCCAGTACTTTTTTAAATAAAGAGACAATAGAAAAGACTACTGTAATGAAATGACAAGAATTGTTGAATATGGAGAATAAGTGGAGCGGGCTTATTATACTATGTTCCCTATTGTGTGTATTTTACGAATCTATCAAATAAAACACACTTTCTATTCAGAATATCAACATTTAGAGACTGGAAAGATGAATCAATACTCAAAGCAGAGGACCCCGGTTTAGTTCCCGGTACATGTGTGGTAGCTCAGAACTGTTTGTATCTATAGCTTCAGGGGATCTGACACCTTTTTATGGACTCCACAGATACTGGACACATGTGGTACATACATATGTGAAATGTTTTTTAAAGCATGAAAAACATTTAAATATTGAGAAAATACTAACTTTAATATAAGGTAAAATTTCTCAAAAGGAGTTTACTTTCAGAGACTAGAGTACAGAGGACTTGCATACAACTCATTCACAGACACACACAAAGGACTGTCCAGCTCTCTGCAGAATGGCACCCCTAATCCCCAGCTCCTGTATCCCCAACCTGCAGCCTCACCAATTGCCACATTTCTCTTTCAGAAGTCATAAAAGCTGCCCTACACAAGCTTCATTGACATCAGCATACTCCATCCCAGAAGCCAGCCTGGGAGCTGGCATGTGAACAGGACTCAGAACACCAGAGGGGGTTTGAAATATCCTGGCCAAGAACAGTTCTGAGGGCAGAGCCCAGGCACACCATGTAGCGCACGTAAAGAAAATTCCATACATTTTCCATGTGCTTATTTGAGATAGCCACAGAAATAGACCAAGGCTTTAGTGACTTGGTTCTTGAGATGGAAAGAAACCTCCTAAAAAGAAATTGCACTTGGCTTACTCCAAGGTAGAATGTGTGCCTCAGATCTGCAAATGAAAGACGATCACAAACATATGGTTAATGACTCATCTTAAATGGAAAAACAGAGTTGGTTATATTTTATGGAGAGTTTTACATGTTGAAGGTACATCTGTTGCTATTTATTCTGACATGTATGTAGAGATTGGCAGGCCCAGTGCTCTGTTGGGAAGAGTGAAATCCAAACCAAACCACAGAACTTTCTAGCTTTGAGGCTGGCTCCTGGGATGGAAAACAGCTTCCCTATCCCTTGAAACACTGCCCAGCCGAGCAGGGTGACTTTGAGAGGCCCACATCACAGGACTGCACAGTTAGACGAAACAACAGCAAAGCCTGCTTTGCATGGGGCCTCTGGGGAGAGCAGAGCAAAGACAGAGAGTCAAAGAGCTGGGAGAGACCTTGGGGAGCGCTCTTCTGATCATGGAACATCTTTGGGTGCTTGTTCCTGGTCAAATCGACCATATTTATTCTGACACAAACACACCACCGGGAATCAGGCAAAAGCCTATTCCCTTTATTCTGTTAATGACAATCTCTAAGAGCATGTTCATGAGTTATGCCAATTTTCCCCTGGTCGTGTACTTTTGAGAAGTTTAAAGACATTTCTGCAGTTAAGAGTATCTCAACTGCCTCCTCTATTACAGGGCCCTGGTCTTTAGTGGGTTCAGTTGCATGATCATTTAACCTGGAAAGAGTAGGGCCATACCTAGTTCTTGTAGCTTCTCTCTGCTCCTCCTCCTTACTTTCTTCCATCCCCACAAGAGGTGATTAGGTTAAAATTTAGACTCTAGGGTGGGCTCTAATCTGACATAGCTGCTGTTCTAAGATGTCCTGTTTGGACAAGGCAGGTACGCAGAGAGGACTGTCAAAGAAACCAGGGAAGGCAGACATCTACAGAGACAGAAGTCTAGGTGAGCTCAGCCTAGAAAAATCTTTGCCATGGAACACTTCAGAATTTGGAAGAAATAAATCTGTATTGTTTAAGCCACACAAAACAGAGTTTTGTTCTGACAGCACTAGCAAACGAACACAGAGAGTCAACTATCTAACTCAACAAAGTACATGAAGAGATAGAGGTGGATTTAAAAAAACAATCTCCAGGAAGAGGCAGGATGTGAGCCCTGGCCTAAGAGATGGTCAGCAAACATCCTCCAGATTTTTGTCACACTTTGGTGGGAAGAGTGTCTCCACAGCTCCCCAACAGTCAACTGTCTTCTTGGTTTGTGTAGAAATGCTTACAAGGTAGCATGCTTGTTAACCCCTGGCACATGTGCCCTGTTACCATTCAACACATCCCATTTCAGAGTCTCAAAAGAAACAGTCCAAGTACTATAGAGCAAGCTTCGATAGACTCTCAGATACTGTAAGTGAGGCCACTTGAGGGAACTCGCTGTCTAATCCTCCCCAGAACAATGGCTGCTGCTGAGTGGTACATTGCCCACATGCTAAATTAAACTTGAGTTACCTTAATATTGCCTTAAGTACTGTCATCTAAATCTCTTTCTACAAGATCTACATGATGAGAGTTTAAGAATTTATTACTGACAGCCCTGGAACGTATACTTAACATTCTTTTAAATGTTATAAACCTCTCCTTGGCAAGGGGAGGATTTCTCCTCTCTGTTTATTCAAGGGAGGTCTGGCTTCTTCCAAGGGAACTGAGCAGAGAAGTTTCAGGGCGATCAGAAGGCAGCTTCCATGTCAGTTTCTCCTCATGTTTTAAGCCCCCAACTTCAGAGAGACCACATACATTCAGTCTGGGTTTTAAAAACCAACTAAGTGTGGCAGATTTTTCTTCTGAACTTTAGGGAGTGTTATAACTTGGATCTAAAAATTTCCTCATCTCTTGAGGGCCATGTCCAAAAATGTCACCATTTTCAGAGGTAGGAATTATTGTGACTGATTAAATCATGGGGCTCTGCTCTCATCAATGGATTGGATTGATGGCATTATTTGGAAATAATATAAACTTTGGGAGGGTAAGTCTAGTTGGAGGAAATGAGTCACTGGTAGCTTGTTTGGCTTGGAACCCTAACCTCTCTGTGCATCCTGTTCATCATGAGGACATTTTTCTTCTGCCATCCAGTTCATCCTGAGGACATGTTTCCTCTGCCACCCAGTTCATCCTGAGGACATCTGTCCTCTGCCATGCTCTTTCTCCATAGTGTTTCTACCTTTCTGTGTGCATAACAGTAATGGAGCCAGTCAACTATGGCTGAAGCCATGAACCAAAATGAACCTTCCCTTCTTTGAATTGTTTTACTCCAGTATTTTGTCATAGAGCAGAAAAGCAGACTAACAGGGAGGTGTAGCAAGAAGAGCCCCTCTGGGCTGTTAGTGAACAAATTGCATTCAAACATCTCCAGCTGAATATTGGCAAGTAAGCGAAGTTGCTAAATAGCCACAGCCAAAATTCTCTCTCCAAGAATCTTAAAGCTTTCCTTTAAACAATTTTTCAAGTTAGTATACAAAGTAATGGGCTTCATTATTTTATATATAATATGTGTATAAACATATAATATATATTCATACACGTTTCTAATTCATCCCTCTCTCCCATTGCCTTCCCCCATTCCCTCCCCCATTGCCTTACCCCATTGCCCTCCCCCATTACTCTCTCCCATTGCCTTCCCCCATTACCCTCCCCCATTGCCCTTCCCCATTACCCTCCCTTATTGCCTTCCCCCATTGTGCTCTCTCATTGCTCCCCCCATGTCCCCTGCTCTCCTGGCTGGCTTGCTTCCCTCCCCCAAATAATCTGCATTTTATGTCATATGTATTCCATTACCTTCTCATCTCTCTCGCCTTCCTTGTGATCCCTCTCTAGTTCCAACACACACACACACACACACACACACACACACACACACACACACACAGAGCAGGCACTTTTAAATCTAAGTTCTGCCTATGAAAGAAAACATATGCCATCTGTCTTTCTGAGTCTGGCTTATCTGGCTTAAGAAGGACTTCCATCTATGTCTGTCATTTTACTGCAAATGTCATGACTTCATCTTTCTTTATGCTCTATGAAGTTCCATTGTGTATAAACCATATTTTTCTTTACTCATTCATCTGTTAATGGTTATCTAACTGGTTCCCTTCCCTCAATATTGTGAATGGTGCAACACTAAATCCAATAAACAGCTGTATCTGTGGTGTGTTGACTTAGGCTCCTTTTGAATCTAGCCCATGGATCGAGTCTCATTCTCCTACATGGGAACATGTACCATTAGTTAAAAGAACTATTTTCTCTCAGGGATATGGTTTCGACACTTTTTTTTTTTTTTTTAAACAAGGTGGCTGTGACTTTGTTGGCTTACTCCTGAATCTTTTATTCTTTCCTGCTGGTCTTTATGCTCTGTGCCAGCATCCTATTCTATCATTGCTACTATGGTTTGAGGTCTGGCATTGTGTCACCGGCATCATAGCTGATTCTGTCAGGGTTGCTTTCTCTGTTCAGGGTCTTCTGTATTACCATGTGGATTTCCCCCATCTCTGGGAAGAATGCTGCTGGGTTACTGACAAGGGTTGTGTTGAATCTGAAGGTCACTTTTAATAAAATAACCATTTTCAAAACGTAAAATCAGTTAATTCATGACCGTGGGATATCTTTCTATACTCTAGTGTCTTCTTCAATTTCTTTAGTTACTATGTTAGTGTTTACAATTTATTCCTAGGTATTTTAATATTTTTAAAAGGAATTTTCTCCAGTTTCTTTCTTTGCAAGTTTGTTATTGGTGTATAGCAAAGCATTGTTTGTTTGTTTGTTTGTTTGTTTGTTTTCTATACTAACATAATGCAACACTACTTTGAATTATTCATTAGTTCTAGGAGTTTTCTGGTGGAGTCTATGGGATCTTTTAAGTAAGTAAATGATAATATATTTGTGGTTAGGAATACTTTCACTTCTGCCTTTCCCATTTGTATCCCCTTTGCTCTTGACCTTGCCTTTATTGGTCTATCATAGGCTAAGCAATTTATCAGATCAGAACAGAGACAATGGATCCCATTTTCTCATTGCAACTTTTAGTGAACATACTTTTCAGACCTCTGCCCATTCAGTATAACATTGGCTATGAGAACATTGGCTATGGAACTTTATTGTGTTGTGATATATTCCTTCAGTCCCTTTTATTTGTTTTGTTTTTGTTTGTTTGTTTGTTTGTTTTTCGAGACTGGGTTTTTCTGTATAGCCCTGGCTGTCCTGTTTCATTTTGTTGTTTTGTTTGTTTGTTTGTTTTGTTTTAGAAACAGGGTTTCTCTGTGTAGCCTTGGCTGTCCTGGAACTCACTCTGTAGACCAGGCTGGTCTCGAACTCAGAAATCCATCTGCCTCTGCATCCCGAGTGCTGGGATTAAAGGCGTGCGCCACCACGCCCGGCTTCAGTCCCTATTTTCTTTATGACTCTTTATCATGAAGGAATG
The DNA here is from genome assembly GCA_902729485.2 of Mus minutoides. NCBI lineage: Eukaryota > Metazoa > Chordata > Mammalia > Rodentia > Muridae > Mus > Mus minutoides. Next base: position 2,437,927 of record LR749578.1, read on the forward strand.
CTGAAGTTTGTCAAAGGCCTTTGCTAATGAGAAGGTCATGTGACTTCTGTCCTTACATCTACTTATATGTGCTATGTTATGCTTATTGATTTGCATAAGTTGAACCAACCTTGCAAAGTGGTCATAGTGAATGCTTTTATTACTGCATTCTTGAATTTGGATTGCAAGAACAATAACATCTGAGCTTGTCAAGGATTCTACCATTTTCTTTTATGTTATAGTTCTTTCTATGTCTGTATTAGGTAATTCTGGTTTTGTAGAGTGAGTTAGGTTGTATACATTTCTTCACTTTCTATATTATAAAATGATTCAGGAGTAAATTGGCATTAAATCTTCTTTAAATATTTGGTAAAACTTGGCAGTATGTCTGTTTGCTCTTGGGCCTTCCTTTGTTGGGAGGCTTTGTATTATTTCTCTGTCTCTTGATGTTTTGGTTGTCAGCCTAGCTGATACACACAAACACATACACACACACACACACACACACACACACACACACACACATCCATCTACATAAACACATACATTTAATGACTGAACTATCCCTTCAGCCCCCATTTCTCATTGTTATGGATCTACATGTGTGTCATCTGCATCCTCTTGACTTACTTTTATATATGCTTTGTGTACCCAGGAATTTATCTATTTGCTCTGAAATACAGGTTTTTTTCAAAGTATTCCCTAATGATTCTCTGAATTTTGTGGGAAATTGTAGCTTGTTTCCCTATATCATTTCCATTTCTGTTAATTTGCATCTTTTCTCTTTTCATTGGCTTGGTTAGGGGGTTGATCTATCTTGGTTGAAGCTATGTGTCGTCCATTTAGTCCTGATTCCGTTATTCTCTGCCGTGATCTTAGTTGTTTCTTGTTCTTTATGGTTGTTGTGTTTGGCTAGATCTTGTTCCAAAACCTGAAGGAGCATCATTAGGTGTTGCTTTTTTCATCTTTCTCAACTTTGTATAAATCTTTCATCTTCTTGAAGTTTTAATATAAAGAACTGTAAAAATGTCCTCACAGGGCTGCCATATGCACATATATCAAAAATTCTGGCAAACTGTGCCTTCATTTCATTTGATTCTAGGAATTTTAAATTTTCCTCCGTGATTTCTCCGAAGGCTCACTTATCATGCAACAGTGAACTCTTCAGTCTGTTTATATTTGTGTAGTTTCTGCAATTTTTCTTGCTATTGATTTATAGCTTTATTCTACTTTGATCTCTTAAATATAATAAATTATTTCAAGTATTATTGATAATGTTTGCTTTGTGGCCTAAACTATACTATTATATACAGGTTCTGTAGGTTACTGTGCATCAAGTTTCTGTTGGATGGAGTTGTTTGTAGACATCTATTAAATTCGTTTAATCTATGGTGTAGCTTGACTCTGAGATTTCTCTGCTAACTTTTAGGAGCACCTATCTAGAGATGAGAGGGTGGTACTGAAATCAGTACCCACTATTATCACACCATGGTTGTCTGACCTTTTGCAACCATTGGTCTTTGTTTTATTAAATTGGCAACCCCAATATTTGGCACTCATATTTACAATTGTTATAAGTTCTTAATAATTTATCACCCTGAATAATTATGTAGTGGCTTAAAAAAAAGTTCTTCCAATTTCAGTTTGGAATCTACTTTAAGAACTATCACAGAAACTGCCCAAGCTTTCTTTTGGCTCCCATCCCCTTGACAGAAAATCCTATTTATCCTTTAACTGTGTGCTTCTTTATCAGTCAGATATGTTTCTTGGAGACAACAGACAGTTGGAAATGAGTTTTTAATCCATCTGTATAGTCTGAGTGCTTTTATTTTAATTTATTTTTTGTGAGTTGGGCTATTGATACTTAAAGCTATTATTGAAGTATATTTATTTAGTCTTATAGTTTTGTTGGTGGTTATCTTTTGATTTGTTAGATTGTTTTTTATTCTTTCTTTCTTCCCCCATTAGTATTAGGTGTTTGCTGTGTTGAACATAATGGATTTGCTCTTGGCTTTTCTATATTCTTTTGAAGAGACTTGTTTTTCCCTGTGTCATTATGATTTTGTCTTTTTCCTCTTCTGTGTACAGTATTCCTTTAAATGTGATCTCCAGTGCTGACTCGATAGTAGTGAAAGACCTTTGTGTTTGTCTCAAAATGTAAGTACTTAACAACTTCCTAGCATTTGATGGCACCCAGACCGCTCACCCAGGGTAAGGCCCCATCTCATCCTCCTCCGTGTAATCACATCAAAGACTTCCCTTTGCCGTGTAATACATTCTCCAGCCCTAGGGGATCCACAAGAGTTCTTCCTGTGCTGTGTGTATGATGTTAGCTTAGCTTTCCCCCAAATACTTATTATTAGCATGACCTCTGTGTGTTCCTCTTCTGAGGTCTTGATGAGAAAGAACACAGCATGATCGTTACAGTAACTCAGGCCACGTAATTTTGTCAAAAAGAATCTAACAAGTATTGCAAAAAAGAATAATTCCATTTGAGGAGTAGGGAGAATAAAGGTCTCATTTTTGAGTGTGTGTGTCTAGTGTGCTTTCTATTGCTATGATAAAATATGATAAGCAAAATTAACCTGGGGGGGAGGGCTTATTTCATCTCATAATTGCAATCCATTATCCAGAGAACTCAGGTCAGCAACTCAAACAGGGCAGGTACCTGGAGGCAGGAACTGATGCAAATACTATGAAGGAGTGCTGCTTATTGGCTTGCTCCTCGGGGCTTGTTCAGCCTGATCTCTTATAGTCTTGAAGACCCCCTAGCCCAAAGGTGGCACTGTGAACAGTGAGCTGCCTCCTTCCCAATCATCAGTCCAGATAATGACCATAGACCAAGCTGCTCAGGGCTTTTTCTCTGTTGAGGTTCCTTCTTTCCAAGTGACTCTAGCTTGTATCTAGTTCATATAAAACTAACCACCACAGTGTGTGTGTGTGTGTGTGTGTGTGTGTGTGTGTGCTGGAAAAGAGGAAAGGGAAAATGATTGTCATCCATTCTGGCCTCGTTTTTCCTTTGTCACTGAGAGTTAGGAGAATAATCCTTCTTCTAGCCAACACACTGACATCTCCCACCTCCCACATATGCAAGGACAGAGAGGCACAAAGGCAAATATGAGAGAGAGAGGAGAAATATTTAAAATTGTTTACTGGCACATGCCTTTATTCCAAGCACTTGGGAAGCAGAGACAGGCAGATCTCTATGAACTAGAAACCAACCTTTGTCTACATACCAAATTCTAGGCTGGCCAAGATTATATAGCAAGGTTTTTGTCAACTCTCTCCAAAAAATATTTATTACTTTTGTCTTAGTTGGGGTTTTATTGCTGTGAACAGACATCATGACCAAGGCAACTCTTATAAGGACATTTCATTGGGGCTGGCTTACAGGTTCAGATATTCAGTCCATTATCATCAAGGTGGCAGCATAGCAGCATCCAGGCAGGCATGGTGCAGGAGGAGCTGAGAGGTCTACATCTTCATCTGCAGGCCTCTAAGAGAAGACTCACTTCCAGGCAGCTAGGACTAGAGTATTAAACCCATGCCCACAGTGACTTATCTCCTTCAACAAGGTCCTACCTGATAGTACCACTCCCTAGCCCAAGCATGTGCAAACTGTACTGGCTGGTTTTCTTAGTCAACTTGACACAAGCTGGAATTATCACAGACAAAGGAACCTCCCTTGAAGACATACCTCTATGAGATCCAACTGTAAGGCTCAGATAGTGACCAAAGGTGGGAAGGTCCATGTGGGTGGTGCCATCCCTTGGTTCTATAAGAAAGCCAGCTAAGGAAGTCAGGGGAAGCAAGCCAGTAAGCAGCAGTCCTCCATGGCCTTTGCATCAGGTCCTGCCTCCAAGTTCTTGACCTGTGTGAGTTTCTATTCTGACTTCCTTTGGTGATAAACAGCAATGTGGAAGTGTAAGCTGAATAAGCCCGTTTCTCCGCAACTTGCTTATTGGTCATGATGTTTTGTGCAGAAATACAAACCCTGACACAAACCATCACAATTTCCTTCCTTCCTTCCTTCCTTCCTTCCTTCCTTCCTTCCTTCCTTCCTTCCTTCCTTCCTCCCTTCCTCCCTTTCCCTCCCTCCATCCCTTCCTTCCTCCCTTCCTCCCTTCCTCCCTTCCTCCCTTTCTCTCCCTCCCTTCCTTCCTTCCTTCCTTCCTTCCTTCCTTCCTTCCTTCCTTCCTCCCTTCCTCCCTTCCTCCCTTCCTCCCTTCCTCCCTTTCTCTTCTTTCCTTCCTTCCTTCCTTCCTTCCTTCCTTCCTTCCTTCCTTCCTTCCTCCCTTTCTCTCTTTCTCTCTCTCCCTTCCTTCCTTCCTCTCTCTCTCTCTCTCTCTCTTTCTTTCTTTCTTTCTTTCTTTCTTTCTTTCTTTCTTTCTTTCTTTCTTTCTTTCTTTCTGTGTTTGGCAGGTGTACATGAAGGTCAAAACACATCATGCAGGATTCCTCTATCTCCTTCGATCTTGCTCAGGACTGAACTAAGGTAGTCAGGCTCAGCAACAGGCCCCTTTATCTCTGACCCGAGACACACATTCTTTCTTCTAGAAACTGTCAGTGTCACCTTAGGATACTGGGCTGTATTGTTTAGACTTGTAGAGCTATTTCCTATTTAAAAACTGAGATTCTTAGAAGGGAGGAAATGGTAGAGGAGAGCCAGTATTGGAAGAAACTGAATGACTGAGGCAGAGTCCAGAAACATGAAAGGCTAATGTATGCCCACCCTAGCCTTAAACTCCTGGACTTGGGTGATGCTCCTGCCTCAGCCTCCTGCATGGCTGGGGCTACCAGCTTTATTTTGAGGCACTGCATTTGTGACCTTTGAAGACAGAAGACCTTTGGTCACAGCAATGGAGAAAAAAGTCACCTGTTCTTGGGCAAGCAGCAAAAACTGTGACTCCTTCTGAGCATGCAAAAGCAGTAACAGTGGTAACTGTTACTTCATGTACACCTGTAACAACTGGGTGACGACTGGGTGGGACCGTTGCAGTCGGAAGCACTAGCTAATTCCACTATGTACTGTCTAGTTCCAGCAGGTACTAGTTAAAACTATTGCTCCTCCCTTTGTCTCTGCTTTTATATTAATATTTCTTCTTCATGTGTTGAATGTGATATTTTTAGCCAAACCCCCTTCCTACTGCGAGGCCCAAGGGACGGAATGATGTAAACCGGAGAATTTAAAGTGTGGTTCGAGTCGATTGCCCTTTTAGCTTTTGTTCAGTTTGTACCTGGTAAGTCTAGGTACTTCACTTTCATCTGAGTCACAGACAAATCCCATGCCATTCTGCTAACATGGAGACAGTACTTCATCCCTCTCCCACCCTACTGGGTTACTAAGAGCCTAACCTTCCTCCCTCATTCCCTGGGTAGTTCTGGGGTAGAGTCTCTTGATACATACCTCCACCTCTACACTCCTGTTGTGTTTGTTAGAGTGATAGAAGTTGATAGAACCTTCCTATTCTTTGCCATGCTCAATCTGAGGACATTTCCCACCCCCACCCCCCTTTGCTACTGCTACATGGCTGAAACTATTTTACTGTAAACCAGTAGTTTTCAACCCTGGTACACATTAAGATCACCCAGGGAGCTTTTTTTAAAAATTACTGGTGCCCAGGCTCCACCCTGGACCAATTAAACGAGCTCTCTGGGGGAGGGGCCTGGACATCAGTAATTTTTTAAAAGCTCCCTAGGTGATTCCAAGGTTGAGAAGCAATCCAGTGTGCAGCCAGTCACATCTGACTGCACATTACCTCTGGATCCAGAGTTCTGCATCCGAAGTAACCAGCCATTTATCTAGTCTTTTAACCAAATATGATGCTGTGCTTACAGTCACCAAGCCCCAGCAACTCTGATGCAAAGCTGAACTCCAGCACCACAAGAATGGTGGATATAGATGCCTGTAATAAGGCCAAGGGAAAATGTCTCTCACTTCCCCCAGTTGCTTAAGATGATCCAAGATCTTAAGTCTGTTTGACCGACTGTAAGTACACACTGGAGCAAACAACTTCAAATAGTGGTGGGAGACTGTTACATCTATCCTTTGATCTTTCTGTTTCTGAATACAAAGATGACCCACACTGCCTGCTACGGCATAAGCTGATATACAACCCCACATGACTCTGCTCTAACTTCAGCGCCCCCATAGGTTACAGGCCTACCAGATAGGGGGCACCAGGAAGTAAGTTCCAGAAACCAGAGAAGGTCTGCATAGAGCTTGTAGGAAGTAGGCAAGGCCCACACCCAGGCTGAGCTGAAATAAATCAAGCTATATGTTCTTTTAAAGGTGTTGTTTTATTCCAAAGCAACATTGGCAGTCCTGCTAAGATAATGTAGGTGATCTTGACACACTGGTCTAAAGATCAGTATTAAAATTGCTTGACAATACCAGAAATGGACGTTTGGGACATGGACCTGAGTATATTTCGTACCCTTTTAAAAATCATTTGTGCATGCATATATGTTCACGTGTATATGTCAGTGTGCTCGTGTATGTACCATGGCACATGTGTGCAGGCCAGAGAACGACCTCAAGTGCTGGTCTCCATTTTGTACTCTGTATAGTTAGGGCAGGTTCTCTTGTTGTGTATGAGCCTAGCCAGCCTCCAAGCTCTGTGTCTCTCTCGCATTGCTCTCATCCTGCAGAGAAACACTGGCATTATGGATATGTCTCCTGGTGTCCTGCTTTATCTGGGTTCTAAGAATCTGAACTCAGGTCCTCATGCTTGCATGACAAGCACTTCACCACTGAGCCATCTCCCCAGCCCTTTATTTCCATTCATATTTGTATTTCCAGCTCTACAGATCTTTGGCCAGTGTTTAGGACAGATATATTGTAAAGATTCTCAGCTGTTCCCTGCTGTATGTGGGAAAAGCCTCACCACAAATAAGCATTTCACTGGATTTCCCGAGGATCCTTCATAGGGACATTTCCCTCCCATCAGAACAAGCAATATATGTTACTGCGAGTTACTTAAGATGCTTCAAACCCACTCTAATCACCTCAACAAATTCTTGGTCTTTAATACCAAGTCATTGACTAATAGCCCCAAGATTGTCATCTCTCCTGATATATGGCTCTTCTCTAGCTGGCAGAGGGATATTTATGATCCTCATTAAATATAGATGAGTAAAGGATACAGATGGCTTGAATGCCAATTAATACATATGAAAATAACCAATAATATATCTTCTTTTTTTTTAAAATATAAATGTTTGTTGCTTGACAGCTTTGAAGTAATTTCACCCAGGTCTTAGAATTATGTTAATGCTAGCTCCCCATCTTTTTCCTTTTATTTATCTCTGTTTCTGGGAACACCCACACACACATTCACAAACTCACATACCAGGGTAATTACTATCACTTAAATTTATATGCTAAGTCAGCTATAAATGGAGATACGTAGAAAAGACTCAAAGGCATTCCCTCTAATTACCACAGCCTCCAGTTTTCTTTACCTAATAAGGTATTTTTTTTATTTTTTAAGAATACTTCTTTTGTTTTATTCAATTTTTCTAATAAAACTTTTTCCCCCAAAAAGTACAAAGTTTTGGATTTTAGAAAAATCTCAGCCTAGTTTTATAGTAAGCTGTCAAAAAAAATGTACAAATGCCAAGAATGTTTTGAAAGGGCTTTTCTACATTTTTAAAAAACTATTATATTTAAAAAATTACTGCAGAGGCAGGAGGATTTCTGAGTTCAAGGCCAAACTAGTCTACAAAGTGAGTTCCAGGACAGTTAGGACTGCACAGAGAAACCCTTTCTCAAAAATTTTTTCCCTGTGTGTTTGTGTGTGTGTGTGTGTGTGTGTGTGTGTGTGTGTGTGTGTGTGTGCATGTGCGCATGCATGTACACATCTTACATGTGGAGATCAGAGTACAAGTTGCCAGTGTCAGTTCCCTCTTTCCCCATGAGAGCTCCAGGACTAGGCTCTGGTCGTCAGACTTGGCTACCAGTGCTCTTTCCCACTGGGTTGTTTCACTGAGGCGCCACCTCTCCAGCCCCAGGGCTAACACTCCTAATCAGGGATTATGTAATGATTGGAAATTCATTTGCATGTTAGTACTTTGTTCCTTTTTTAAATTTTTGAATGTGAGTATATTCTTGGTGATGGACATTGGGTTGCTCCCTACTCAAGGGCACTCTGTATAAATCTGCTATGAAATACTTGAGCAAATCTTTTAGAAGAGGTATGTAAATGTGTACATATTCTCTAAGATGTACATATTGAATACATTACTTTAATTATTAGAGTGAAATTAGTCTAAAACTCCCACCTCCTCCCCCCACCCCAAAAAAACCAAACAAGGCCCAAACCAAGCCAAGAGAAGACAAACCAAACCAAACCAACAAAACGAAATCAAACCACAAGACCAAGCCAAACCAAGCCAAACCAAACCAAACCAAACCAAGCCAAGACAAGCCAAACAGAACTCAATCAAAACAAATCAAACCAAAATAAACCAAAACAAAAATAATTTTTAAAAAAGCAACAACTTAAGAAATAAAAGATCTTTTGGCTTATGCTTATAGTGAATCTACAGGAAGTAGAGGAGAGATCAATGATGGTAGGCATATCTCTTTCTCTTTCATGTGTGTGTGTGTGTCCATGCATGTGTATGTGAGTGTGTATGTGTATGTCTGTGTGGGTCTGTGTGTGTGCCCATGTTCAGGAGGTTGTGCATGCATGTGTGCAGAGGCCAGAGACCAACCTTAAATGTCATTTCTCAGATGACATTTACCATGTGTTTGAGATAGAATCTCTTACTCCCTAAGTGGTTACACAGTCTGTCCAGTGAGTCCTGGATATTTGCCTGTTTCTATCTCCCCAGCCCTGAGATTACAACTACACACTACCATATCTAACTTGTTTTGTGGTTTCTGATGTCAAGTTCTCATGCTTGCATGACAAGCACTTGGATACCTGAACTTTGAGGTTGTTTGTTTTATCGACTTGATACAAAGTAGAGTCATCTTGAGAGAAGGAACCTCAAATGGAAAAGTAAAAACACCCCTCAGATAGGCCCGTGGGCAGGTCTGTATTTTCTTGATTGATGATTGATGCAGGAGAGCCCAGACTTCTGTGGGTGGTGCCATCCCTGAGCAGTTGGTCTTGGGGTATATAAGAAAGCAGGTTGAAAAAGTCCTGAAAATCAAGGCAGACTTCCTTGAGGCTTCCTGCCTCTGCCACTGCTCCTGCTTGAGTTACTGCCCTGACTACTCTCAAAGGTAGACTGTGATTGAGACACTTAAGCCAGCAAACCCTTTCCTCCCCAACTTGCTTTTAGTCATGGCGCTGTCACAACAATAGAAAGGAAACGAGGGCATCATGCAATTGAGTACAATTTTGATCAAGCTCAGGACTATTGTGATAAAATGTAGTGTGGAGATATTCTCCTTTTCTCCTAGACAAATGCAGTCCTTCCTTCCATTGTTCAGAAAAGAGTGAAGAACTTGGAACAAACAATTTGAACATGCCCAAGAAGGCTCCTCAGAGAGTTGTCTTTGGTCAGCATCATTTTCTTGCCCTGAGGTGGTAAAAGATGTCCAGAACCTCCTACTCTTCCATGAGATCCTGGAGACACGGGGTATGATTCTTCTCTAGTCCCACGAAGGGGAACTTGAAGGTAAATCCCAAATTCTGTTACCCTCTTAATCCACCTTCTTAATCTTTCAGTATCAAATCCACCTCCCCCAACCCTACCCCCACCAAGACCCTTGAATGTTCTTTCTTTCACAGAAGAAACTTCTTAGATTCCTCTCTTTCAAGGAACTTGTCTCAACAGGCCCAGCCAGGCATTCCCACTACTTGTGTGACTATTCTAAATAATGCAAATTCCAAGCAGGTTGAGAAGCCTGTTTTGACATCATAACCATGCAACAGCCAACCATACTGTTACTGCTCTGTGGCAGATATATGAAGAAATTTTTTTTTAACTTTAAACTTTTTTTTTCTTTCTTTAACACTTCATCCAGAGAGCAGCTGACTGGGCTCAGGCAAACATATTGGTCATCTCTGATTCTTTCTCATTTCCACTAACAAGCTCTGCTTTGTGCCTGCAATTCTCTGCTTGTGCACAAATTTATTCCTCCAGATTCACTCCTGAAGAGTAGCCTGTGTGTATTACCACAGCAAAATGGAGTTCCTAATGACCGGGCTGTGGCCTTCTCCCTCCCTCTAGCTGCAGGCAAGGCATTGAAAACCAATGAAATCAGGTTGCTCTCCCTCCACATGGAAATGAAAATATTGGAAAGGTAACAGAGTTGCACAGACTGGAGGGGAAGAGCATTTGTTTGTGGCTGGGAAGTGAACACCCCTTTAAGCCTCATATAAGAGCACACTGTACCTCTGACAGGCTGTGAGGGGCTCCAGCAGCCTCAGTGAGACATGAGTTTGTATCTCTCCAGATTCCCCTTAGGACTGGGAGCTCACCATGAACAGGCTACCCCATGTACCAACCAACTTAGGAATCAGGGTGTTTTACTTACATCAGTTGCTCATGAAACAACAAAGAAGGAAGACCTCCCCTTCCTATGGGTAGTTAGTATCTTTCAGACAGTGGCAGGCAGTTTTTTCTCTTCTCTGATGCCTCTATTCCTTCTTTGGAAAGGAGAAAATTATGCACTGATTGTGCAATGCCATAAACAGAGATGCGATTGGAAGCCACGTGCCTACATGAAATATAAGTGATTATTAGTACACTGTCCTGCCTTTGGACAGGGCTGGTTGCTTGCTTTCTGCTCTTCACTGAGGTACTTGCAAGTATTCTGCATATGTGTTATCGCAGGGTGCAATCAGACACCGCACACCAGCACATTCGTTAGTAATGAGCCTGTAGCACGATTTCCATGTTCCTCATCCTTTGTCCAAGCTCAAAGACTCAAAGACGCTTCAGGAGTGACCCACCCTTCCTCCTTGTCTCTCTGGTGCTGTTCCCAGGTTGCAAACACTTTGTTGAAGCCAATCCCCCAACTCTCAACTGTGGGAGGCATGAGAGGTTTTCTTTTTATCTTCTACTCTTTGGAGGGATAATAGTGACTCCTTTCAAGAAGACACAAGCAGAAAGGGAGATGGAGAAAGGGAGAGTCCTTTCCCTCACAGATAAAATTGAAATTAGCCTAATTAGATTTTTCTGGGCACTTAGATGGCACAGTGATGGACGCCATCTACATGCATAGACAGGAGGAGGAGGAGAGCCCAGATGTTTTGTGAGACCACTGATTTAGTTCCAAGTCAATACTCTTAATTAACTGCAAACTGTTTAAACATACATTTCCAACCATCCAGCCACTAACACCTATGCAATATACTTGCCAGAACCTCAGTGTGGAGCAGAAAGCAAGCGACCAGCCCTATCCAAAGGCTAATAATCACTTATATTTCATGTAGGCACATGGCCTCCAATCACATCTCTGTTTATGGCATTGCACAATCAGTGCATAATTTTCTCCTTTCCAAAGAAGGAATAGAGGCATCAGAGAAGAGAAAAAACTGCCTGCCACTGTCTGAAAGATACTAACTACCCATAGGAAGGGGAGGTCTTCCTTCTTTGTTGTTTCATGAGTAACTGATGTAAGCAAGACACCCTGATTCCTAAGTTGGTTGGTACATGGGGTAGCCTGCTCATGGTGAGCTCGCAGTCCTAAGAGGAATTTGGAGAGAGACAAACTCTTGTCTCACTGAGGAAGTAATTGGGTGTAAAGGAAGGGCAGAGTTAGGTGCAAGGAGCAGAGAGCCCTGTATGTAAACCTACCCACATCTGGGAATCCTGTGCCTTGGAGAACTTGCCTGGCCATTGGCAGCTCTCCAGTAACATTCTTTTCAGTAAAAGTTGAAGAAAACAAGTGGTTCCTGTATAATCTCTTTTCTTGTTAGTCACACAAGACAACTCCACATCAACAGGTTTTCCTGGCTTGTCGTTTCAGAAAGCCACCCACAGACCTGTAAAATATAATTAGCATTAACCTTTCAAACTGGATTCTGTCTCTGTGTCTATGAGGAGTTTTTGTTTTGTTTTATCTTAAAGCAGCAGATATTTCTGAATGTAGTATGACTTCAGGTGTAGTCTGATGTTGTGGCTGATTGTATAACAAATGCTCCTTAAATGCTACATAAATAACAGCACACAAAGCCTTTGCACTCTCTCATGTGTTCTACAATGGCAACAAACTGAATGCATGAGCACACCTCTCTGGAAGTTAGGGAGTGGGTAGCAGAGTAGTAGATAGTAGAAGATAGTAGAAGGCATGTGGTGTACGCATTTTTAAAATGTGTAAAATATTTAGTTTGATAGGATCTATTTGTAGGAATGAGCTTGAACCCAAACAGACAAAGGCCTGAGGAAAGTCTACTTCTAAAACACTTCAGTGGAAGAGGTAAAAAGTTGGGTGTTTGCAGTAATCTTACCACCATTGTTTGGTGCAAACAATGTTCATCTGTAACCTTAAAGGCTCAAGGTATCAGAGAACAGGGTACAGGCAAACCTTAAAGGGTAGGTCTAAAAGCCGAGTAGGGAAATTTTGAGTGTACAGTCTACCCTTGTAATGGAGTGGCCACCAAGGCACGTATATGTGGGGGCTGTAAAGCAGCCAGGTCAGACGGCCAGTAAAGACCAGAAAAGAAGCTGGCTGCCAAAGCTGGTGCAAAGAAGCTTGGGAGTTTCCTTGACTGTCCTGGGAATGCTCTGTAGCCGGACTCAGAAGATCTGAGGGGAGGCTGGCACAATAACACAACCCCAGGGAGGCAAAGGTTTTGGTTCAAGTCCAAGTAAACTAACTGCCTAACAAGACACTAGCAATGGAGAGCACCATGCAGAAGGATAGAAAAGGGTCTAGCCTCTACCCTGCATTTTCTACAAGTCTTTTTTTAAAACAAAAGTCACTGACCATGCAAAGGAGATCCATATCATCTGCACTCAGGCAAAACCACAGAGTCAACTGAAGCAGACTCTAACTGGGTTTAGATGTTGGATTTAGCAGAGAAGACCTCAAAGTAACCATTAGAATAAATACATTCAAAGAATGCTAGGAAAATGATCTTAATGACTGAATCATCAGGACAACTCCATAGAGAAATGACGATTAGACGATCCTAGAGCCCAAAAGCATCATGACAGAAGAGTTTGCAATCTTTCATGCAGAAATATACCAGATGGGTTTAAAGGTAGATTAAAAGGTCAAGAATAACAAACACAAAAAGACTCAAAGAAAATAGAAGAGGGGCTGGAGAGATATCTCTATGGCTAACAATACTTACTGCTCTTTCAGAGGCTGGAGGGATGCCTTTGTGGCTAACAACACTTTCTGGTCTTGCAGAGGAGCTGGGTTCAGTTCCCAGCACCCAGATGGCATCTTACTACTGTCCGTAACCCCAGTTGCAGAAGACACAATGCATTTTGGCCTTTGCAGGCACCAGAAACTCATATGGCACACATATAATTCAGACAAATACTCATCCACATTAACTAAAAATAAACATATCTTTAACAATAATAACAAAAAGAAAATAGTGTGAAGAAAAAAATAGTTAAGGAAAATGGAGCTTTGCTCTAGGGAGCTCTTTTTATGGCAGATCTTAGCCTTCTGTAACTGAAGCTCAGGATCTGACGTTCTCTTCTCCCTCCATGGGCACTGCACATGCCCAGTAAATAGACATACACGAGGGTGAAACAAAGCACATAAAAAGCACATAAATGGAACCAGATCATGGCAAGCACTCTAACTGTAGATGGCTGGTTGTTCTCTAATGATAGAAAGGGTATGGATTCAGATGAGAAGAGAGGTGAGAGGATCTTGGAGGAGTTGGAGAAGGGGGAACCATAATCAGACCATATTGTATGAAAAAAAAAACTATTTTCAATAAAAGAAAGAAAAAAGAACCAACCAACCAAACAAACAAAGAAACAAAACCCACGAAACTTGGGAAATGTCAGTGAAGAGAAGCATCTCAGTTAACAGGGATAAACAGGGAGTGTCTGGAGCAGGCAGAGGAAGATGGCATGCCAAATACAGAGGAACACGACACAATTAACAGTCAACACCACATCAAAGAAGGATGGTCTTAAGAAATGACAGTGGCATAGTCAAATGCTGGAGAGTAAAGAAGGTGGCAACAAAGGATTGTTGTCCCATGAATTCATCTGTCATAGCAGAAGAGAAATTAAGACAAAACTAAGTCAACCCTTTGGCAGTAGAGCTAGACTATCAGAGTTACTGTAGATTGATTTGATGTATTGGGGAACGCAGGGACAACCCTATAGATACACAGGAAGAAGCAATGAGCATCAGAGATGAAAATGAGAGCTGAACAACCACAACTAAGCCATGCCCATACCCACACGTCCTTCCCTTCTCAGTTTCAAAAGGTGTGTCACAGGTTAAATTTGCAAATGAGCATTATGAAGTCAATAGCATATCATTGTCACATTAAAATGATAACAGTGGCTGGGGGAGGGTATAGGGGACTTTCGGGATAGCATTTGAAATGTAAATGAAGAAAATACCTAATAAAAAATTAGAAAAAAAAATAATAAAATGACAAAAGTGACCTTAAAGGCAGGGGTCAGGCAAATTAAGATAAATTGCTACAAGTGCACTACATTTTACATGACCAAGATGTTCTGTGATTGAACAGTGCTAAAAGAACATGTTGTAACAATGCCTATTAAGATGCCAGACTTAGCTTGATGCAGCTAAAAAGCCAATGCAGAAACTAAGACAAAGAACGATAATGTTGGACCAAGTACAAGAGAATACAGAAAAGGGAACACAGACACAAAACAGCAGATGAGATGACATAGAGGAAAAAGTACAAACCAGTAGCCTTAAAATTACCTGTTCTAGTAATTATTAAATTAATCAAATATTCTAAACAAAAAATACAACTGTTTAACTGCAAAGAAGTTGTTAGATGCAGTCTATAAGGTATTATCCTTAAAGATACAGAAACAAGTTAGAAGGAAAAGAACAGAAGAGATGAATGTTAGCAACAACATAAAAACTGGAAGTGGCTATCTCATTAACTGCCAACTTTTAGATTAAGTATATTATTGGAGGTAAAGAGGGAAGTTTCATAGTGAGAAAAGCATAAATTCAACACAGAAATAGAATAACTATAAAAACTTATACTTACAAAAATAGTGCTTTGGTATAACCAAGTAAAACTTGACAGAGAAATGGACAAATGCACAAGCCTAGTGTCTTTAACACAGCTGTCAATGCCTGACAGAGAGCTAAGCAAAGGAGAGATCCCTGAGCATCCCAGCCAGTTATATGATGTTATCACTCTCTGTCCTCACTACAATGTGTAGAACACAGTAGTCAACAAATGCAAACCACATGTATCTTGAAATTCAGTGCTGTGTTCCTAAAAGCAAAGCATACACAATCTAAAATGACTCAATATCATACAGAGTACTTTTTTTTACTACCATGAAGTTTAACTACAGCATAATAAAATTTCAAAAAAAGAGAAAGTTCTCTCAATGTTTAGAAATCAATATACATTTAGATATCTCATAGACCAAAGAAGAAATTTCACAGAATTTTAAAGTGTTTTCAAGATAGTGGGTATAAAGTACAACATATTTAAATTTGTAGAATGAAATTTTAAAAAGGTTGCTTTAAATGACTGTAGTATAAAACAACCAAAAAAAAATCTGAACTTTGCATGAAGAAGCTAGAAAAAAAGTAAGTAGAAACGATAAAGATCAGACAAAAAAGATAGAGATAAGCAAGCTAGAAAAGGACAAACAGAGCAGAGGCTCTCCTTATATAGCCTGATGTGGTAGGCGTTCACCTGCAGGGCTTGTCTGGCCTCAGCGAGAGCGGTTACACCTGCTCTGGCAGAGGCTCTATGTGCCAGGGTGGAGGGATACCACAGACCCCCATCCTCTTGGAGGATAAGGGAAGGGGGTAAATTTTAAAGCAGTCAATGCCATTACTACAGGTCCCACATACATCAAAATAGCAGTAAGGAGGTATGAACAATTATATGCCAATAATTACAACAGTATAAGTGAAATTGATCCCTTGAAAGACACAAATATTAAAAATGGAGGTCAGAGGAAATGGACATGCAAATAACTCTGTTTAGAGCATTGAAGTAGCAAATAAAACTTTACAAGGAAATCCCTAGATCAGGATGGCTGCATTCATGGAGTCTACCAGACATTTGCGGAAGAAATAGTGTTAATATTATATAACTCATTCTAAAGTATTTTCCACCTCCCTCTGGATGTTTCCTTTGGCTAGCATTTTTCTGGCACTGAAACCAGGCTAGACATATTTTCAAGAAAAAGAAACTACTAATTAATATCCCTCAAGATTCTAGGCATAAAAATTTCCTTAATAAAATAAACCATGTCAAGTTGAGAATGGGGAGAGAAGAATATAATACCAGGACTTGGGATGCTGAGGCAGGAGGATCACCATAAACTCAAGGCCAACTTGGTTTATATAGAAAGTTCCAAGTTAAAACCTAACAGGAAATGAAAACTGTGGAGAAATGGGATTTACATCCTTGATTAACATTCAATAATCAACTTAATTCTTGTATCTAAAACATACACAAAAGGCCATTTCAATAGGTGCTTAGAAAGCAGCTGATGTTTCATAGCTATTGATAATAAAAGCTAATAAATAGTCACAGCAGAGAAATGCTCCACTGATAGACTACAGATAGCACAGTATATATAACACAGGGATGCTCACTGTCAGCCCCCCAGTGTGCAGCTGTGCCTCAGTGTGCAGCTGTGCCCCAGTGTGTAGCTGTGCTTGGGTCCCAGGCAGAGCACCAGGGAGCAGAGAAGACAGAATCGTGACTGCACATTTACCAATGTTAGATTTCAGCTGTGCTGCAGGCTACCTCACTAAGAGCTGCACTATCGAGAGCATCAGGAGCCTCTTTTCCTTTTCCTCTTCCTCTTCCTCTTCCTTTTCCTTTTCCTTTTCTTTTCTTTTTTTTTTTTGAGAACATGATTTTAATATTTTCAACTGTTAATATTCAACAAACAGAATAATTACTTTAAGATATATTTGGTTGCTATAAGATATATTTGTCCCTTTTCCTTTCTGATTTTATTAATTTGGATACTGTCTTTGTGCCTTCTGGTCAGTCTGGCTAGGGGTTTATCTATCTTGTTGATTTCCTCAAAAAACCAGCTTCTGGTTTTGTTGATTCTTTGTGTAGTTCTTTTTGTTTCTATTTGGTTGATTTCAGCCCTGAATTTGATTATTTCCTACCATCTACTTCTTTTGGGTGTATTAGATTCTTTTTGTTCTAGAGCTTTCAGGTATGTTGTCAAGCTGCTAGTGTAAGTTCTCCTCAGTTTCCTTTTTGGAGGCACTTAGAGCTATGAGTTTTCCTCTTACCACTGCTTTCATTGTGTCCCATAAGTTTTGGTATAATGTATCTTCATTTTTGTTAAATTCTAAAAGGCCTTTAATTTTTTTCTTTATTTCTTCTTTGAGCAAGTTATCATTGAGTAGAGAGTTGTCCAACTTCCATGTGTATGTGTACATTCTGTTGTTTTTGTTGATGTTAAAGACTTGCTTTAGTCTGTGGTGTTCTGATAGGGTGCATAAGATTATTTCAATCTTCTTATATCTGTTGAGGCCTGTTATATGACCAATTATATAGTCAATTTTGGAGAAGGTACCAGGAGGTGCTGAGAAGAAGGTATATTCTTTTGCTTTAGGATGAAATATTCTATAAATATCTGTTAGATCCATTTGGTTCATAACTTCCTATGGTCCTGGGCCTGTTAGAATGCCTGGGAGTAGAGCTTCCTCTAGGTGTTGTGGGACTGGCTGACAAGTTCGTACCCAAGGTCTGCTCAGGGCACCGGCAGGATTATCTTTTTAAAGTTTGCCTATTCTACAACTTATGCCGTGTCATGTCATTGTGGTGATTAGTGACTTTGGACATCTTACCATGGACTCAGTAGCGATTGATATATTTGGAAAAAAGAGGAAGGACAGACAAAAGGGAGGGAGAGAAAGTAACCCCAAGTTTGTGAAATAAAGTTTCCAAGGTTTAACAATTCAAGGTCATATGCAAGCCTATTTGTATCCTTATATGTTGCCTATGTCCAAGAGGAAAATATAATAAAATTTAGAAATTATCTCATAGCATTCAAAACACAAAATACTTAAAAATAAACTCAGAACCAAGACATACAGAACTGCCTTTTTTTTGTTTAGCTTGTCATAGTCATTTATTTACTTATTTATAATGAACCTTGATTAAACATGGTGTGCCATTCTTACCTTATCCCTGGCATCTAGCACAAAGTCCACTTCTGATATGCTAATGAATACACACACACACACACACACACACACACACACACACACACACAAACATTAGTCTAAAACTTACACCATAAATACATGAAAGAATTATTTAAACTACTCTTTTGTTTGGTGTGTGTTGGCAGAGTACATGTATGTCTTGGATTGCATGCAGTAGCCAGAACTCAAGTTGTGGGAACCAGTTCTCTCTTTCTAGTGTGTAAAACCTGGTGATCACAATCAGACTGCTGGGCTTTGTAATAAGCATCTTTTCCCACTGAATCACCTTGCCAGATGAAAAGATTTTTGAATATGGAAAAATTGTAGAAGAACATATCATCCACAGAGTGTTTTCTCTTGGACTGCCCTCTCTCTGCAAGGGGTAGGGTGGAGAGGACAGCCTTCTTGATGGGGTATTCTTACAATGGCCTTTGTTTATATGCTAATGGTTAAATTATAACCTTAGGCATATTGAAATTCCCTCTGGCTAGAATCTGTTGTTTGATTAACTGAAACAAAATAAAATGTAATGAGCTACCAGAAGGCATCTGGCCCCTACACAGAAGCGTTAAGTCCGTGTTTGGATACAATCACAGATTTGGTTCACCGCCTCTCTTCCTCCCACCATATCCACTCTAATCGCATTGACTCCAAGGGAGCTTCTACTGTTCTTCTTCTGCAAAGATCTCACATAACCACTTTGTAGGCTCCTTTCTACTAGGACACGAGAAAGCTGAAAATAAACCAGGAGACAAGTGTATGTTTGTTACAGGAAGATCCAACTAAGGTCTGCATATTTCCAATCTGCCAAATTGAAGACATTCTGATGTAGCTGAAAGTCGGAGAGAAAAGAAAACTCCTGTGTGTTAAGGAAAGTGAGTTTTTGTCCTCGTTCCTTGTGCTTCTAGAAACAATTTAGGTCAGGGCAGAAACATGAAGTTCAAAAACAATAAACTCTGCACACAGAGAAAAAGAAGATTCTAGCAGGGAGGCTGTTGTCCAGATAGAGCAATACAAATGTTCTTCAGCTGCAATAAAACCCTCAGATAACAGGATCACACAGCCAAGAAATGTCCAAAAGCAGTAACTACAGAAATAAAATTCTGGTCATTAGATACAGCAGAACAATGAGATTATTGCCTTTGCGTTAACAACAGAATAAAACCCAGATTGAATGAAATTCTCAGTATAACTCAGATGCACAGGCTTTCTGAAGTGCTACTGCAGACAAATCCCCTTAGCAAATGTGAGGCTCAATCCTTCTTAAAGCCTTGCCTTGAAAATTAGATGCTCTCCTTTCCAGCACCGTGTCTTCATTTCTACCAGAGAAGAGACACCAGGGAGAATGGGAGGTAGAAGGTAAGAGACATTCACAAAATCACCTAACAAGGCTGAAAGCTCTTCTTGCAGGCACCTGAGAAAAGTGGATGGGCCAGGAGAAATGACCTCTAGATGACACTTTGTAAGTTTCTGCCTGAGCAAGGAGAAATCAAACAGGAAAAGGAAGGGATGGCTGATTTGAGAGCGGACCAGCATGAAAGAGAGAAGATTCTTCTGGTAACGGAGATGCCTTGGTAACCAGATAGTCTTCTGGTCAGCACGGCCTGCTTCACAACCTTCAAGTTCAGCTGGGCTCTCTACCTCAGGGAAGCCTCCCTGTTAGTCTGAAATCTGCTCTGTTCCTTGCACCTTCATGAATTTTGGTATTAGTCCTCCTAAGCTTTATCTCCCTTATGGGGCAGTGGGCTGTGCACAGACAGCCTGGTCTTCAGTCAAGCACAGGTCTGGAACCCCGGGGATCCAATGGGTGGTGATTTCCACCTACATGGGATGGAAAGTATTCGATCATGTCTCCTGGACCCCTGGTTCCTGTTGAAGTTACTATCCCCAAAGCCCCAGCAGGAGAGGTGTGTGACTCTCAGTCACACAGATAAAGCCCCAAGCTTCTGGCATTCTGGCTAGACTCCACCCCCACAGTTACCTGACTATAGCCAGATATGCTCCTCCCCACAGTTACCTGACAAATAGCCCGGACCACTATCAAAGGGGCTGCTTGGCCCCTCCTCTCTCTTTATGCTCTCACCTTTCTTACTCTCATCTCTAGTTCTCCTCTCTCTCCCTTCTCCCCTCTCTTGACGTGGCCATGGCTGGCCTCTCTCTCTCTTTCTACCTTCTCTCTTTCTTCCTACCTTTCTACAATAAAGCTCTAAAGCCATAGACCGTCTCTGCTCATCAAAGCCTGCCGTGCTTGAACGATGGGATAGGCTTTCCCCTAAAGAACCACATGTAACCTCTCGCTGGAAGGCCTTCCTGCACTCCAGTTACAGACTAGACCAAAGACTCTTGCCTACATGGGAACCACCCAGGGCCCCCTCCCTCCCTGACCTCTACTCCCTTCGGCCCTAGGGCTGACCAAGCCGCCTACAGGCCCCCCAAATTTGTTCTCAGCTCTTCTGTGGTGTCCAGCTGAGTCTGGGATGCCCGAGACTGAAAACCTGTTATCTCTGGCCTCCGTGAGCCCCAGAGACCTCATGTTGCTCCTTGTCCGTCCACCCCCCAACCCCTACCCTGTGCACTGGGTCCGTAGCTTCCCACAGCCAGACACCCACCCAGGGCAGCGTGGAAAGTGTGTAACAGTCCTCCCGTGTCTGCCGGCCCAGAGCACCAGAACTCTGGTGGGACTCCGGTTTTCCCCCAGTCCCTTTATTACCTCACGCCCTGCGCCCAACACTCGCTGAAATCAGAGCAGTCGTTAGTTGGAGTGAAATATTCATCTGTAGTTATTCTCAGGTCAAGACTAGCTCATATTCATTGCTTTCTGCAATGCCCAGCCCAGAGTTCAACATACTACCCAACCCAACACAGAGGACAGTGTCCAACACAGATCAAAGAGCTCAGCAGAGACCATAGTCCAGATGAGAGTCCGGTATAGAGCTTAAAACAGAGCTCAGCCTAGAGCCCAGCTCAGCCTAGAGCCCAGAGCCCAGAGCCCAGAGCCCAGAGCCCAGAGCCCAGAGCCCAGAGCCCAGAGCCCAGAGCCCAGAGCCCAGAGCCCAGAGCCCAGAGCCCAGAGCCTAGAGCTCAGAGCCTAGAGCTCAGAGCTCATCAGAGAGCTTAGAGTCCAGTGCAGAGCCTAGCAGAGCCCATAGCCCAGCACAGAGCCTAGTGAAGGTCCTAGCAAAGAGCCCAGAGCCCAATACAGAACCCAGAGCCCAGAGCCCAGAGCCCAGAGCCCAGAGCCCAGCATCCAGAGCCCAGCCCAGAGCTCAGGGCCCAGGGCCCAGGGTCCAGGGCCCAGAGTCCAGAGCCTAGCCCAGAAGCCAGGTAATGCCACTAACAAAATACATAGGCACACACTATTTGAAAGTATAACTGCCTGGGAACCATGCCTTGGATTCTTTGGTCTCTGAAGGATAGTGGGTGCCTGGCACAGAGCAATCACCTAGTGATCACTTCCTAAGTGCTTGCAATCACACTTAGACTCTGATTTTAACTCAGCTAATAACTCTGCCTTGATGTTACATAACAGGTCTTTGCCCAAACTAAAGATCAGGTGGCATCCTGTTCCTTCAGAAGGGGATTTTTTAAAATCAGAGTATCTTGTCAGAAGGAAAGCAGCTAGACTCAATTTGGTGAGTACATCATTGGTGAGGTATCCCCACTTTTGGTAGGGTTGTGACCCAGTTACATACCTCCTGTGATGGTCTAAAGATCACCATCAGCTGGAGTAGATGTCCACATGGATAAGCTGATATGAACTAACAACAGAAGTTATTCTTTTTCATTTGTGTATGTATGCATATGTATATGTGTGTACCTGTACATGTGTGTTTGCATGCATAGGTATATATGGAGGGCAGAAAACAGCCTAAGATATTTTTACCAGGAGCTATTCACTCTGAGATCACTTGGCTTTGTTGAGACAGAGTTTCTCATTGAACCTGGAGTAGCAGATCAGGTTACGCTGACCAGGCAAGAGAACACAGAAAAACAGAAATACCAATCTGAGGGGCTTGGGCACAATCTGAAATGTGGCCTCCCAGCATCTAAATAGAGGCAGGGAACAGTTAAAGACTAAAGGAACCCTCACTTGGCCCCCTTCCAACTTCACTTGAATGTCATTTGACATCTTCATACAACTCTACCCTTGAATGCATTCACGGATCAATAGGCATCAAATAGACAAGCCTAGTACCAACCACCATATCACCCTAGGCTCTCCTAATAGGTAAGGTAGATCTATCACTATGGTAACATTGTCTCCCTGAAACCTGTTCTTGCTGCCTCTAGTAGGAAGAGATTTTCCTTCCAGGTTAACATCTTTCAGTAGGCCTTATACTCACTCCTTGGTCCTTACACAAACATGGTTTACACTGCTCTTTTTCTTTTCAAATCTGTTGAGTTCAATTTTTAGACTGTTGATGGTGGCTGCTCTCTAGAGTATGGTCAACCTACCAGAGGTTACACCTTTAAAGAAAACTTATTTTCCCTCTCACAAAAGCCATCAGTCCCCAGCTTCTTGACCAGCTTTGGGGCTTCCTGCCCACGTCTCCNAGGGCAGTGTGGTTCTCCCTCCACTTAGGGCAGTGTGGTTCTCCCTCCACTTAGGGCAGTGTGGTTCTCCCTCCACTTAGGGCAGTGTGGTTCTCCCTCCACTTAGGGCAGTGTGGTTCTCCCTCCACTTAGGGCAGTGTGGTTCTCCCTCCACTTAGGGCAGTGTGGTTCTCCCTCCACGTCGGTGCTGGGGATTGAATTCAAGTGCCGGCAAGGCAAGCACTTCATTGAATAATCAATAACCCTAGCCCCCATCATCTACATTTTTCTTCCTTTTATTGTCCCAGGGGAAGAAATGACACAAGCTCTAGACATGTATAACACCTGCTTCTCCCTGGTAAGCCGTAGCAGGCATCACAATCTCCTCATAGACTGAACCCATCTTGCTTTCTAACAGAGACATCCCAGGCCTGCCAATCCAAGCGGCTACCTCCCATGAGAACCCTTTGCCACCTTGTCCCCAGGGACTCTACTTTCTAGTGGTGCCAAGGTAGCTTTTAACTTAGTTTCCGGCTCTTGAAACAAATAGAAGGTTTCTAGCATCTGTGGTTATTTGCAAGGCCACTCAGGGAATCTAGAGAAGGCACTTATCTCTGGCAAACAGTAGGCCAGCACAGAGGAGGAGCTTGTGAAAGAGAAATCTCAGTCATCACTGAAGCCCCCCAAACAAAACCACTCAAGATATCTGTATTTGGCTGGCCTCACTGTTGCTTTCTTTTTTTTTCCCTCAGTTGAAATGTCTGAACCAATCACAGTAAGTCAATGGTAAGACTGGAATGGCACATATTAGAGGTGTGTGGAAAGCTATGAGACCTAGAGACTACTGTAGCTACAGGGAGACTTAGAAGTTACCGAATCCAACCTCAGTAGAGGTATCTGCAGCCAGATGAATGTTTCATGTTCCTAAGTCAGTAGCAGGTAGCACAGCAGAACTGAGCTTGGATCCCTGTGGTCGAGTGGTCACTTTATGATATTGGGGTCAGCATGGCTCCTCCTGCGCATTGGCTCTAGGGATTGAATTCAAAGACTTACAAAGACCTCCATCTGGAAATCTCTTCCTATTCCTGGACGGCAGGCATTCTTTAGTGAAGGTCATAGTTGTACCATCCACTGCAGATTTGTTGATGGATACTTCTAGAAATGTGAATTAGTTACTTTTCTTGCCAACCCACTAACATACTTGTCCACAGCAACTGAAGGAAGGAAGGAAGGAAGGAATTATTTGGGCTTGAAGTTCAAGGGTACAAGATTTCATGGCAAGGAGCATGGTGATGCACACCAGAGGTGGCTGGTAACATCTTACCCACAGTCAGGAAGCAGGGAGAAGTGATGCTCATAGCCTTTCTCCCTTCTGTTCAGCCCAGGACCTCAGCCTATGGGATGCTGCTACTCACAGCTAAGGTGGTGCTCACCATCTCCTCTAACCTAATCTAGATAATCCCTTGCAGGTATGCCCAGAAGCCTGTATCCTAGACAGTTTTAGATACTGTCAATTAGATAGTATTAGCTATCATAAAATGATAAATTGAGAATTAAAGTAAGGTTAAATTGTTTTATTAGGGCAAAGAAGGGGATTGAAAGGACAGCTATTTAAGACAAGATACAATATAAGAAAGATAAGATACATAAAGAAAAGATGTAAGAGTGATCAGAGCCAGGGCTGGAGATATGCAAGTCCTAAGTTTGATCCCCAGTAAAACACACCACAAACACACACACACACACACACACACACACACAGGTCAGATCCATGAATATCACTGATAAGTAATGTTCATTCTAATTCAGGAAGCAAATCTGAAACTGAGAATAAGAAACTAGGCCTCTCTTTTGAAACAAAGAGTGAGCCCCTTAGGGGAGGGTTGGGCACTCTGATGCTGCACAGCCCAGAGACCATGAAGCCATGCATCACTACGTATGTCCTGGAGACTGGGCTGCTCAATGCTATCGCACAAGCACTATAGAGTGAAATTAGGAAAACCTAAACCATGGCTTTCTTTTTTGCCTCTTCCTCCTCCTCTTCCTCCTCCTCTTCCTCCTCCTCTTCTTCCTCTTCTTCCTTCTCCTCCTCTTCCTCTTCCTCCTCCTCCTCTTCCTCTTCCTCCTCCTCTTTCTCCTCCTCCTCTTCCTCTTTTTCTCCTCCTCCTCCTCCTCCTCCTCCTCCTCCTCTTCCTCCTCCTCCTCCTCCTCCTCCTCCTCCTCCTCCTCTTCTTCTTCTTCTTCTTCTTCTTCTTCTTCTTCTTCTTCTTCTTCTTCTTCTTCTTCTTCTTCTTCTTCTTCTTCTTCTTCTTCCCCTCCCTCCTTACCTCTTTCCCTCCCTTCCTCCCCCCTGCCTTCCTGCCTTCCTGCCTTCCTGCCTTCCTGCCTTTCCCCACTCTCTTTCTGAGTGCACACACATGTCTAGGGGCTGATGAACCAAGCAACATCAAATTAAATCAAGCACAAGAGATAATTGCAATCAAGAGACAAACTGAGCATGTTGCTCTTGGTTTAACACAACATGCTGCTTGACATTAAACTCTTAGGAGGAGGACGAGGAGTACACTTTAAAACAATGATAAAAGTGTAGTATAGCCTGTAAGAATAAATACTCATTCATTCTCATTAGCTGTACTGAATTGTACTGTTATGCACTGTACATTCATCCCTGCATGTCCTGGCCTTTTATCTGAGTGGCAGCACAATAGGGTTGTTTCCACCAGCATTATAGACACCTGGGTAGTGTGTCATGCTATGATGCCATTGACAATGTCACTGGGCAATAGGGGTTCCCAGCTCCCTCATGATTGTGGGACCACCATGGTGGATGTGATCCTTCATTGAGAGAGACATTGTTATGCTGTGCATGACTGTGTTCCCAAGCCAAAGCTCCCTCCTCCATCTGCTTGAAGGTAGCTTTCAACTTGATTGCTTTGGGGAGATAATTAAAGTGGGACAGGTGGCTTTGCTATAACCAAAGTTCATCCACTCTGTTTATAATGAAATGCAACTTTCTCTCCCTGTTGGCCACATGTTTTGATTGATGTCACCCTAGGAATGTGAGTGATTCCTGGTTTCTAGTTCTTCCCATCTTGTGGAAAAGGAGAAATCTCAAAAATGTGATTTGGTGCAATTCAGACAGAAATGTCTCTCTATCTCTGTGAGGCAGAGTCACAGGAAATGTTCTTATTGCTGATGTCAGTCTGTTTCCTTTTTTAATTTTGTTGAACCTTCTCTTTAAATAGGCAGTTTGTTGTCGTTTTGGCTAAAGACTCAATCCCCCATCTAGCTATCCCTTTCTCAAATCACAGTATCCTGCCTCCTCATCCTGGAGAACCAGGGCTCGCTTTTGTCTTCACTTTGGCACCATGACTCTGACGTCATACCCCCATAGAACTGAGAAACACACACACACACACACACACACACAGAGGCATGCTCACACATAAACAGGAAAATACAGGCACAATTACACATATGCATGTGTACATATGCACACACATGCACAATTACATGCACACACATACACACACCTGCCACAATCCTCAAAGTTTTCTGGAGTCTCCATCAGACCATCCCCAAGTCCCTTGCAGGCTTCAGAAACTCTGGCAAGCTACTTTTCACGACAAATTCCAGTTTCTTGGGGCTTTCAGACATCCTGTAAATGTAATGCTACACTCTCTGTTACTGCAATAATGATAATAATTTATATACACAGTAGCTTTTTATGCATGAGCTCTTTAACAATGACATATGCCACAAGAGCCCAGCGCAGAGCCCCTCTGCTCCCTCCCATGGCCCTGTCCTGCCACAGAGACATCACAGAGCTCTCATTCTTCATGGAAACACCTCATAACCTCTGCAGGCAGGAAGTGGGGAAATCTGTCCAGTGAAAGCTGCAGAAAGGAATTAGGGAATGTAACACTTTCCTTCTCTTCTCAAGAAACTCTGAGAAATGCACAGATTCTCAGGACAAACTGGCCCCAGACTGCCCCCTGGATTTGTAGCTTTTTGCCTGGGGATTACATTATTTCCTGGAGCAGTGGATTTTCTTCTTTCCTTGTCTTGTTTCCATTCAGCACTGTGTTTATTTAGAGTACAGATAAAAATATCTGTATGGCTAGACCGCCGGGCCTTCATGTGAGGAGAGCCACTGTGCTATATTTGCTTGTCTGTCATGTAGAGATTTCCCTAGGAGACAGATACTTTCTCCATAAAAGGCAGCAATGTGTTTAATGGCCAAATGTTTAAAATGAAGGAGAAAAAGGAAGCAAAGGAAGGGGAGAAGAAAAGACAGAAGGAGAGAAGAGGAAGAAATGAGGGAAGAAACCATAACTGTCTTTAAGATTGTTATTCACTTTTATGTGTATGAGTGTTTGCCTTCACATTTGTATGTGAA
>LR749578.1:2466727-2601727 GCA_902729485.2 Mus minutoides
AGATACTTTCTCCATAAAAGGCAGCAATGTGTTTAATGGCCAAATGTTTAAAATGAAGGAGAAAAAGGAAGCAAAGGAAGGGGAGAAGAAAAGACAGAAGGAGAGAAGAGGAAGAAATGAGGGAAGAAACCATAACTGTCTTTAAGATTGTTATTCACTTTTATGTGTATGAGTGTTTGCCTTCACATTTGTATGTGAACACTTTCTCTACTTGGGGCCCACAGAGATAAAGGCATGAGATCTCCTGAAACTAGAGTTATATATGGTTGTGATCTGCCATGTAGGTTCTGGGAGCCAAACCCTGGTCTTCTGCAAGAATAGCAAGTGCTCTTAACTGTTGTGCCATGGCTCCAGTCCCAGTAACCAATCCAGCTCTCCCATCCCCCACAAATAAAGCATTGTAGAAAAAAAAGTACAATTTGGGGGATCAGATTGACTTCAAATTTTGCTTTTGCAAAACTTCAATCAGGTTTCTCATTGTAAAGAAAGATGAGAATACCTGTCTAAGGGCTGGTGAGATGACTCAGTGGGTAAAGGCACTGGCTGCTAAGCATGGTGACCTGGTGCCTGGTGGAAGAAGAGTATAGGCTTCTAAAAGTTGTCCTTTGATCTCCACATTCCTGCTGTGGTCCACAGGGATAAACACACACCAAATAAATAAATAAATACATACATACATGCATACATACATACATGCATGCATCTAATGGTTTAAAGAAAAGAGACTGCACAGTCCTTGTGTCGGTGAAAACTACTGTGGCCTGTGCACCCCAAGGATGTGCTCTTGGTCCTGAGCTGTGAGCTCCTTGATGGGGAACTCTTACCCTGCACTGAATCTCTCGTTATGCGTCGGCTCTGTGCTGTTGCATGCCCTTAGGTTTATGTTCAACCCTTCTACTAACATTAGTTCAGACCAGTGACGTCAGGACAGACAGGTGATTCCTACAGTGTGTTCCAGGTGCCAGCTTTTGATGTCATGAGTATCTGTGAAAGAGATTCCCAGTCCAGTTTTCATGCCCTTACTGACGACGCACCAAGGGATCTCTTTTCGTTCATTGTCCTTTTTTACACTATTTTTTGTGGAAGAGAAAGTCTCTGAAGAAGTGAAGATCTAGATTAGACATCATTGGAAGAGAAAGGAATCAGGTGACCAGTATCTGAAGCCAACCTATTCTCTCCCAATAAGTGGATCTTGATGAACCATTCAAGAAGCCCTAGAAATGTCCACCCCTAATTAAACCCAACCATTATTCACCTGTGATGGTCATTAACTTGTGGCAGGCCAGCTGGGGACCATTTATCTTTTAAGACAGGACAGCCCCTGTGTGATGGATGTGACCAAGAGGCACCAGGAGTGACTGTAGCTGTTGCTACCCTGGCCGGCCACGGGCAGCTTCACTGACCATTCATTTTCATCCCTGTGATCTCGGTGTTTCTTTTCCTTACCTGTATTATCATTCTATATTTCCCTTCTCCTTTATACATCTATGCCTAGAACCTGCACATGGTGTCAGGAGGTATCTTGAGAAAGATGAGACAGAGAAAAAGTGCTTTGGAAAGTAGCATGGCAGAGCTGACATAATTAAGGTGCTTCTAGTGGCCAATACACTCAGAACAACATGTAAGCCTACGTACAGGGCTAGATAGATCGCTGACTTCCACTAGAAATACCATCCCAGGGTTCCTATAGGAAAATGTGGGCGATGCCTATGAATACAAGAGAAATACAAGCATGAGAGTATACTTTAAGGGAAAAAAATTCTGGTGCCATTGACCTTGACAACAATCATATTAACATTCCTCACACATTCAAGAAGCATTTTTGGGGGGAATCTGAGCAGCAAATCACTTCTTAGATCCTGAGACACAGATAAATTAAATAGAGCTAGCCACATTCTCAGCACATACAAGTACACACAGAGAAATACAAGATAACAGAAATTTGATGAGGAGACAGACAGAAAAATAAGTCATTAAGATGCACATGTTGATGACTAAGCCAAGTTGGGCTAGGTCTCCAGGCGAGAGATGCAATGGCAGTCTGAACTCTTCTTTGTCAAAGTCATTCCTATTGGTACCCTGTATCATTGGATAATTCATTGAAAAATATTTTCTTTTCTGGGGGCAAATTATAGATGGGTCATAGAAATGAGCAGAATAAAGAATATAAAATAATATAAAACTAATTTGAATTAGTAGAAAGGAAATAGTATATGAAATAAACATGCTCTTGTTATATAACATCAGTTTGCCAAGATTAGCCTATCCATATCTGGGTCTGCTGGTTAGTTAGGTCTCTGTGGCCATGATAAGTGTCAATCAAAACCAAAGTGAATAGGAATAGATTTATTTCATCTTACAACTTCAAGGTCACAGTCCATTGCTGTAGAATGTTGGGATGGAAACTCAGGTAGGAGCCTAGATGCAGGAACTGAAGCAGAGTCTGTGGAGAGATACTGCTTACTAGCTCTCTAACTTTCTAAGCTTATTTTTTTTAATCACCTAGATACCACCTACAGTGAGCTGAGCCCCCTCAATCATTAACCAGGAAAATGCACTAGAGCCTATAGGCGGCTCTGATAGAAGTATTTTCTCATTTGAGATTCCTTCTCTGTGATAAATCTAGCTTGTCTCAAATTGACAAAAACTAAGGCGCACACTTCTACTGTATCAGCCAGTTTTGGTACTGTAACAAAATACTTGAAAATAGTTTTTATTTTCAGGGGCTGGGGCGGGAGGTCCTTGAGAGATAACTCCATGGTTAAGAGTACCTGTTGCTCTTAGAGAGGACCTAGGTTCAAATCCCAGGATCCACATGGTGACGACTCACAACCATTAGTAACTCTTCTGATCAATGCCTTCTTCTGACCTTCATGGGTACCAAGACATATGTGGTGTATATACATACATCATATATACAAGAAAAATCCTCATATACACAAAATAAAACACACACACACACACACACACACACACACACACACACACGGGGAGGGGAGGAGTTCAGAGATCCCTGTCTGAACTTCACTGGCACTCTGCTTTCCAGGCTGTGGTGAGGGAGGTGAGCATCATGATTAGGTGACGACAGAGTAGGTGACAGAGCACGCTGCTCATATTATGGAAATGAGAGAGACAAAGAAGGATGGGGGGTCTATATTTGCCACAGGAGGATGAGCATAAGGGCTGGAGAATCTCTGACTCATCTAAACTATGACAGAAATCTATGGCTTGCCTGAGACTAGTGGACAAGGCTTCTCTCTTTTCATCCCTACCTACCTCTACTTTCCTTGGGTGAACTAAGTCAACTCATCAACATTCAGTGTTAACTTGGTGTCTCCTGGGTGCCTCTGAAGGCTGTAGAAAGAGACATGATTGAAATGGTGGCAGTCTTTGTAGAAAGAAGTGTCTCTTCTGCTATAAATGTAGTCTGGCTTTTTTTCTGTGCCTGTGTCTTCTCTGGGGTCTTGTGTTTTTCTTTGTAAAATGTGTTTGGAGCTGTTGTGCTGAGGAGGGAAGAGCCTGAGGACATGCAGACCTCAGAGTCACCTGCATTTTGGCAAGAAGTCGAAAGGGAAGTGAGCTGAGGGCTTGGGAAATGTGTGCATGACCAAAGGTTGGGTCTTTTCTTTGGGGGGCAAGGCACAGGGCCAACTACACCCTTGTGGGTATAGTTGGAATTTCCCCTGAAAGAAATGACTCTTCCACTGGGATTTGTTCTGGGAAGAGCTGTATCTTGGGACAGGAAATGAAGACTCAAGAGGTGGGGCTCAGTGTGGAGCAAGGAGAAAAACATCCCCCTGCTTGCCAGCCTGGGGGACATAGGAAGGGTTGGCCGCAGAGGGAAGCATGCTTCCGGGTGGGAAGACTTGATCTATCATCTTCTACTTGGATGCAAGCCCTTCTGTGCATCTAGCAAGGGTCACTAATGGCCCAGAGAATGGATCACAGTTAGGAAATGCTCCGCATCTCCGCACCACACGTGATATAGCAGGAACATACCATTAGCTGCTGAGAGCCTGCGGGGTATGAGTGGAAGTGGGGTGTCCACATTTGAGATTGGCGTGCCCAGGGGAGGGTGCTGCAAAATGACAGGTGTAAGAAAGGAGTGCTGTCTGGGTAGGGAGAGACTGAGTCCCTCCAAGACACATTCAAGCCTGAAGTAAGGCATTCTCATGAAAGGAAAGCAGGCTGAAGCTCATACCTCTGTCACTGAAACTGCTCAGTCCAGACTTACCTGAAACTATTGTCAGCCAGCCAAACTAATGTGTTAGCTAACAGCAAGATGACATTCTGTGACCCTCATCAGCCAGTGTGTCCAGGAACTGGAGGATATGGGAGTAGAAAAACAAACTTTGAGGGATAGGGTAGGCAGGTAGGAGGGAAAGATGAGGCAGATTTTGGGTGAGGAAAGCAAAGGAAGACTTTGGGGAACATTCTGGAATATGTCTGCACGCTCAGGAAGCCCAGGTGGCTGGAGCTGGGGACAATGGGGCTATGGGTGGGGCTCAATTCAGCCCTTGCAAGTCAGAGGCCCAGTTTCCATGTTCTTGCTTACTTTCGCTCAAAAATGGCTCCCTTCTCCAGAAGCTTGACCTGGGGGAACAGACATGGAGATCCAGGCCTCACAGGGCGGGAACAGACATGGAGATCCAGGCCTCACAGGGCGGGAACAGACATGGAGATCCAGGCCTCACAGGGCGGGAACAGACATGGAGATCCAGGCCTCACAGGGCGGGAACAGACATGGAGATCCAAGCCTCACAGGGCTTCCACTTACTCCTTGTGGACAGGGCTTGGGTTTGAGTTATGTGAACGATCGCCACTGTTCTGCACTTCATTTTGTTTGTAGATACTTACCCCCAGGGGAGTATTTTGAGGATAGATGAGATAGAAGCATCATGCTTTAAACTTCTGAAATGAAAAGAACCATCTCAACTCAGGCCTTATGTAATTAAGAGGCTTCGAGTGGCCTATGCACATACACTTAAAACAACCAACAGAAACCGAATAGCCTTTCTTCCCTTCTTTATTATTTTTATAAAAAGAAAGTAGAGGGAATTCTAATTTTTTTTTACCATAATGCTTTTGTGCACTTAACATTAACCTTCCCTTCCAGATGTCATTAGCTGCTAATTAAGATGTTGATTCTTAGATTGTATATCTTGCAATAGAAGTGATTTGTGAATGCTTACTAGGGGTTTATCAACCTACACCGTTTGTATTGGTTCAGCAAAAGCCTGGCATATTTTAATTTACAGAGCAGTTTCCCAATTCTCCACTTATTTCTGCATGTGCATAATGAGAAAAAAATGATAAGAGAGGAAAAACGGGATACTATAAATAGTTGCTAAAGCAAAATGCTATAGGAAAGAGTTATGGCCCTAAGTAGATACTAAAAGAGACAACAGATTGAATTTATCTTTCCTTTTTAATGGGGTATTTTAAGAAATAAAATTTGCAT
This sequence comes from Mus minutoides, assembly GCA_902729485.2. Classification (NCBI taxonomy): domain Eukaryota; kingdom Metazoa; phylum Chordata; class Mammalia; order Rodentia; family Muridae; genus Mus; species Mus minutoides. Next base: position 2,472,189 of record LR749578.1, read on the forward strand.
GTTGGTCATGTAGGCAGATGTCTGCATGTACCTGTGTGAATGTGTGTGTGCATACCCAGGTCAGAGAGCCGGCAAATGTGAAATACTGTGTGAAGTCCCTGGATTTCCTGGAACACGAATGCTTTTGTTTCCAGCCTTGGTCTGTTCCTTTGCTGCTATAGTCCATGCCTTTGAGTGTTCACAAAGAATGTAGCTGCTTCCAAATGGCCCTTAAATCACAGAAATAAAAAGGATATTCAGTGACTGCCGAAGATTCTGCAACATGGGGGACATTTCCACAGGACTTTTTAACATAATTTATGAATATTTGCTAGTGACATAATTGTCTTTTCTGCTGACATTTTCAAAGCAACAGTGTGATTTGTTGGGTCTCTGGAGAGTCCAACTACAAAACTGATAATTATATTAAATATACATAGACAATAAAGAGTGTGTTTACATAACTATGCCCATAAATATCTGATTGAACAGTCATTGTTCTCAAACCCCTTTTAAGCAGCTCTCTAAGGATTCCAGTTCTAATGACATGATGGTTTAAAAGATGTTTCTCAGTCTTGCTCCATATTTAATTAACTTTCCTTTTTTAAACTTGTGATGGCAGAGACAATAACAAGTGACTCTGAAAAGCAGCAGCCCTTTGAAACACGAGTAAGACCTTGTGGCGCTTTGTGTGACACAGGCATCAGAGGGCAGCCTGTGTGCAGTGCTGGCCTGGGACCTGACGCTCCCCACAGACTCTATTATGAGGCCCTCCAGAGCTCTCTAATCCCACACACCTTCTCACAGACACTTGCATCTGTGTATCCCTGCTTCCCACACATGCTCTTGCATGTAGGCAGCTGTGTCTCTAATGATTTCCTCCCCCAGAACATAAGACAGAAGCAAATTGGAAAACCAACAAGGCTTGAGAACAAGGCAGAGTAGCATAGTAGAGAAGAGGCTGTGGGAGGGAGGAGGCACTTGGTTCTGGCCCTGGCTATTATTGCCCATTGGTCTTAGCCTATGTTGTCTGTAAGAAATCACAGAAATGGTGACTGAGAACAGCACAGATATATTGTCTTAGTTCTACATGTAAAAGAGTCAGACATCAGTCTTGAAGGGCTATTGCCCAAGTGTCAGCGGGAATACTTCTCCTTACAAATAGAGATACTATGTTCTTGTGCTTTCTAGGTTGAGAGATGGCCCAACATTCCTGGGCTGGCCCCCTGCCTGCCCCAGCCAGCTTTAAAACAACAATGACCACAGATCAGGTTCAGACCTCAGTAGACCTGATGTTGACCTGGTATTTTCCTCCCTTGCTAATCAGAATCCTTTTGCAGTGACACTGGCCCGCTGGATAATTCTCAAAGAGGTCTTCATTTCAGTTTCCTTACTTGCTCTGAGCCCTTTGCCACAAGTGTGGACTCACAGGTGCTGGGACCAAGAAAGCAGACGCTTATGATTGGAGGGACACATTATTTTTCCAATCCACAGCAAATCAGCAAAGGCTCACTTAATAAGGAAAGTGTTCTGAACTAGAAGTGGATCTGTTCATGAGTGAAGTTCAAGTCCAAGTTCAAGTTCAAGTCATAACAGTAAACATGGAAAATTCAATCTCTCTCCCCCCCAGGGAATATTTGGTGGTGAGGGAGAGAGAAGCATTATCTAGAAAAAGTAAGCATAGCTTGTTTAGCTGTGTCAAGGACACAAAAGAAAGAAGAGAGCTTAAGGGGCATGTCTTAAAGAGTGGCCTGGCCTGGTTGTGGGTATAGAGGGTTGGAGCCACAGAGAAAGGCTTTTCTAAGGGTCGACATAAAAATAGGTTGTCATCAGTTGGAGTTATCAGGGCAGAGATTTGAGTGCATGAGCCTGGTAGAGAAACTGGCAAGATTATTTACATCAGAGGGAATATCCAACATCCATGTTCAGGCCCTGGAGTGTAAGACAGGATAAAGCAGTACCACAAAAGAATTAAGAAGAAACCCTTGAGAAAGCAAAAACTGGAGAGAGAGAGCAAGAAACTGGAGAGAGAGAGCAAGGTTTTCCCACACATTGAACTGAGTCATCAAGAGAAAGTTAACCCAGGTCTTTGCAGGTAGGTACTGCTCAGGGTTAACCCAGGTCTGTGCAGGTAGGTACCGCTCAGGGTTAACCCAGGTCTGTGCAGGTAGGTACCGCTCAGGGTTAACCCAGGTCTGTGCAGGTAGGTACCACTCAGGGTTAACCCAGGTCTGTGCAGATTGGTACTGCTCAGTGGTCGCATGGAGCTGATTCTTATTCTGTGGACACTATTGAGATCTTTTTTGGTGGATGATGAACTTGGGGGTCAGACAAGCTAAATCGTTCCCCCAAGGTCACTTGTAAGGATGATCCAGGTCCTGAGCTATATATAGTCTATTCTACCCTCTTCTTACACTGGTCTCGGAGCAAGACTGGAGGACCCAAACACTGAACCCCAATTCTAAGCAACTGAATGTCAGAGAGAATTTGTGCATAGTTTAGAGAGATGGCAAACTTGAATCAGAGGCTCCAGCTTAGGCAGGAAGCAATATAAGCCAGGAGTTTCTGCCTGGTCTGTGATGTTGATGGTTTGAATGCAGGGAAAGGAGGAGACTGGAGATGTGTGGCTGTACAGGAGAAGCTGGGGCACTCCGAGCGCCAGGACTATAAGCCCAGCCTGGGCTACAAACCAGCTTCCAGGTCAGACCTGGCTACAGAGTAAGACCCTGTTTCATGTTTTATGAGAGGGAAGGGGAAGGGATTAAGAGAGGGAGAGAGTGGCAGGGAAGGGGAAGAAAAATGAAGGGCGAAAGGAAAAAATTAGCAAAATATTGATAAGTACAGACTTGCTAAGATTTGCTAATTGATCTAAGCTGAACGACAGAGGGAGTCAGCAGAGGATAGACAGACAGAGCCAGCCTCTGTCCTGTTCCCAGACAGGACCTCATCAGCTGCATCCTCTTAAAATAGTAGGCTCACAGGTGAGGCTGTCGACCAGCAAGTTAAGCATCACTAAACCCTCAGCTCATGAAGCTGTTTTACCAATCAGGAAGAGAAGAAGGTATGAATTAGCAGTGTGTGATGGATTTCAAGTTCCTGCTGACTGAACACCCAGCCAACTCTCTCCCAGGCAACCGTCCCTCCGCAAGACAGGAATTCTGCTAACCATCACGGCTCCAATTCCATGTTTGTGCTGAACTCTTTCTAATTGTCATCAATTATGATTCATTTATTTTAGGTGTCTTGCTTGTCATAATATTATCATTTGTAAGTCTTTCCCTTTGCAGGCGGAGAGAAGCTGTTGTGACATCTCAATAAAGCAGGATTCAATCAAGGTGTGAATGAATTCTTAATCTCCTTATAAATAGAAGGAACCATATGCCAGGATGTAAGGGATGTTTCCCTCTTTGTTGAAAACAATGTTAGTGAGACAAAACAAAAGAAGTTTCAGAAATAGCTGGTTCAGCTCACTGTGCTCCCAATTATATAATAGCCAACATGCCCTGGCAGCTGATTTGGAGTACTGAGAGGAGAATTCACACATATTTATTTAGAATCATCATTTGAAAGAGAAAATGAGTGTCAGGTTTAGCTTTGAGAGCCCCAGGGATGCTCTGTTCCTCCAGAGTTTGACTGTGGAGGAGCCTTCCAACACACAACTACTGCTTCATGGCCTTGCTCTCTGACAGAAATAGCGTTTCCTTTGCATTTTCTCCCCGGTGGGTAGACTATGAAAACTGTGGCTGAATCAACCAGGCTCCAGCCCCAAAACAACCCTGGAAAAAATGTATCTCAAGAGTTGGGGAGGTAGCATAGTTAGGAAAGTGCTTGCCACGCATGGGTGAGGGCCTGAGTTTCATCCCCAAGACCTGGATGTGCTGGTGTGTGCTTTTAATCCTAGAAATGGCAAGGCAGAACTGCTTGGTTGGTGGCTAGTCTAGCTGTGTCACTGAGTTCTAGGATAGTGAATGAGTTAACTCCTAACCTCCAAACACATATGTTCATACATGGGCAAATGCCTCTGCATATATGTGAACACTCACCCTTCACACTATATCTATATCTGTTAAAAGATAAATATTCACATATATATCCTACTTGTACATTCTTTCAAGAGTGGGAGCTGTGGTAAGTCCCCCTCTCCCCCCATTACACATCCAAAATCCAATGGAAAAGCACCTGCAGCTGTGGGTTTTCTGGGGAGAACCTGCATGCACTCAGAGGTCCAGCAAAAGCCACAACCAATAAAGCTAAATTAGCATGAAGCAATCTAGAGCTATTTCTCCCTTTGCGGCCGTGCAGCCCTCCCCAACCCCTCTCCCCCTACCTCTCTAACCCAATCAGGCTGTGTTTCCACCTTGTTCCATTTCTGCAGGGCCTCACTAAGTGACTAGCTTGTTAGATCAAAATAAAGTTAATGGCTAATAATACTTCCCCCTAGTGTCCAGGAGTTTCCATGGAGGCTCATTGCACAAGAGTGGATTTTGGAGTCAGTCAGTTTAGGGGTCAGGTCCCAGCTTTTGAGTTCATTACAGGAATTTTCTGGGCATGTATTTTTCTTTTTAGATTTTAAAGTGTCACTTGTAATCCATCGTAAATTAAGAGGAGGATTAAAGAAATAATATGCATTAGGAAACCAGGACAGGAACTGGCCTATCAGATTGACAGTTCAGTAGAGGTCAGAGACAGATCCCTGGACACCTTGACCTGATGATCCTAGTTTCTACTACTTCCTTCTTTCCAGCTCTCTTCTCCATTGTTCTTTCCTTTTTCCCCTCTCCTTTCTTCTCCAATGATTTGTTGAAGTCCTGCTGGGTTGAAAACAACCCAGGTTTTCTTTATTTCCTTCATTCTAACCCAGAGTACAGAGTACATGGATGGCACATTCCACAATCAATGTAGACAGGAAGCACCAGGCCTGGTAAAGGGCCATTTAGAGCACTGACCCTGCTGCCCCGTCCCTCCACAATTCATTGTGTCTACTTGTTTCACAATAGTCATTAGAGACACGAAGGAAGTGTTGATAAGCTTCACGATTCATTCAAGGGCCAAGGTTAATTTTTATTTATTCCCAGGTCATCACAAACATAGGCAGATGGTGGTGGCATTTCCTTCTTGCCGGGAGCTCAGATACGATCTGGATGGTGTTCAGCAGCCTTTGTGTCCAGTGCCTCGCAGCACGGCAGCTTTCCTGGACGGAGCCCCAGCCACCCAAGCTGCAGACTGATTTTATTGAACCATGATGACTTGTGGTAAGTAATTGAGGTCACTCGGACCTGGCTGGAGGAGGGCCAACCTTGCCGAAGAGAAAGGCTGACATCGTTTATCCTTCAGCGGCAATTCCTTGAGAGGATTTATTTTTGGTGACCCATTTAGGGGTAGCATACAAAGTCATGATGTTCCGTTTAGTGAAAAGTCACTCTCTCTGAATTTTACAAGCATCAGGTGACTTTGGGATGGTTTAAAACAATGGATTTCGGAGTGCATTTACGAGAATGAGCCCACTGTGCCACACCCATAGTTAATCTGGTTGGTTTTCTGCTACTCAAATAAGTAGAATGTATATTCCAGTTTCAGAGCTCATGGGTGAATAAAGAAATCATACTATGCTCGTGAAGAAAAACAAAACCCAAATAGTATCAGCTTTGTTTGTGGTTGGCTGAACCTGTCTACTGTGTAACAATTTCCTCGTTGTAATGCCCATCTTCAGTGTCACTGTTATAACCCACATCTTCAGGACCACTTTTATAACGCCCATCTTCAGGACCACTGTTGTAATTCCAATCTTCAGGATCACTTTTGGTAATGCCCATCTTCAGGACCACTGTTGTAATGCCCATCCTCAGGACAACTGTTGTAACACCTGTCTTCGGTGCCTCTGCCACTATGCCACCTTCTGTACTTGAATCAGTGCTCTGCCTGCAGCTACCTGAGATACATCTATTGTCATCTCAGGCATCAGAGGCTATATTTACAAAAAGCAGAGGCATGAAGAAGAGATATGGGAGAATTTATCCTGCGATATTATTTATTCCTTCTATTCTTGCACTAAATCAACTTTGGTAGTTTTGGGTAAGTCTCTACCTAGAAGATAAATAGGAAATGGTGGAACAATGTGGTCCCTGGGTACAGTGGAAGTGATATTATGACCATACTCTAACATGGGTGGGCATTCAGAATTTAGTCATTTCTTAGCTTTATTCAAATGTAAAAATTTTGGCTCATGTCCCTTGAGTAGTGATATTTTGCTAACTCCATTAATTAGAAAGATATTCTAATAATGTTTCAGGGTTCCCAGGGCTGGAACAAAGAAAGTTAGCTTAAGGTCCTGAGACTTGTGGGGCAAGTGTATGTTCCAAAGCAACTGGCAGAGACCAGGTGAGGTAGGATCACAGAGTGTGGGCTAGCAAGCCCCTGCTGTGCTTTTCATGTCTCTGGACATCATCCTGAGAGACAAACTGGTACTGTATGTAGGCTCTAGAGCAGTACTAACTGCAGGTCGATCAGCCTGGGCTTGGACAGGAAGTAAGTTCACATTGACTTGTTGCTCATGAACCCCAATTCTCCTAGAATCAAATAGTTTTCTTTTTTTCTCCCAGTCCTTATTTACACTTTACTGACATACTATTAAGGCATTTACTATTTGGTTGAAATCATACTCAATAAAACAAAAGACACAGAAGTGGTGTTAAAAAGAAACAACTTGTGTGTATGTATGTATGTATGTATGTATGCATGTATATGTTTACATGTGTGTATGTTATGTGTACTTGTGCAGATATATGTAACATTGATATCAGATGTCTTTGTTCATTCCCTATCTTAGTTTTGGAGACAGGGTCTCTCACTGAATCTCTAGCTCACTAGTTCAACTTGACTGTCTGACCAGCAAAGCGTTTCCCTATCTCTTCTTCCCTTCTGGGGTTTCAGAAGCATGCCACTGTGCTAGATACTTTATATGAGTGTTAAAAACGTCAACTCAGCCCCATGTTTGTGTGTCAAGCCTTTTCCAACTGAGCTATTTCTTAGCTTTGGAAAATTGTTTATACTTCCTGTTATTGTAAACAGGAGTACAACATTCTACCCAGGACTGTCTGTGGAGGGGCTAGGGTTGGCCACAAGTAGAAGGACAAGGAGACAATGTAGACCAAAACTTTATTTTGATTTGAGGACTGGTTTGAATAATTTCAGTGGGTTTCTAATTTACTGAATCTTAGACTTATTTGATACTATACAGCATTGGGGTGGTTAGAGAAAGTAGAACGTGGCCAAAATGCAGAGGCTCTTAGAGTCCAACAGAGGAGATAGTAGATGCAGGCTCCAAGTTGACCCTAAGGTGAAGGATCCTCTTAGGAGAGACATTTACCATCCTTAGGAATTTTGGTTAATCCAGAGAGGGGCAGTTTCACGTGAAGTAGGCCTCAGATGCTGTAGGCTTGATTGACATATGCTGATTTGATGGTTCTAAAAAGAAGGCATGAACTGGGTTCTGTGTATAGAGATATATATTTTAACAATTCCAACCAAACAATAGCAGTTAATCTTAGTATACAGGATGCCCCTTCTGCCTGGGTTTCACTACTTTAGAACACCTACTGATCTTTAGTGATTTCTGCCCCTACCCCTGAGCATGAGAGGTCTTCCCTGGACTTTAGATTCACATGGCTATCTCCTCTGGACTCATACAGCACCTTCTCAATTATCTCCAGAATTGTTCTGATTCTCCTGACTCACCACCCATCATACTTACTGAATGAAATAACCATCTTACATCTCAGTTTTGCAAGGCTAGTGTGGCACATAGCATGTACTACAAACTTTGATGAAAAATTTAAGTCTTAATAGCTCTTTGAACTTTTGGTTGCTCCCAGGTTGAAGGAACTTTCAGGAATATTGCGATCATGTATAATAATGAACAGTTATTGGGCACCAATTGGAGGTATCCATTCTTATTCATAATAACTTTCGTCTTCATAATGGTCATCATGTGATCATGACATTTCTCTACCTTAGAGACACACTTTTCCTTGCTCAAAGAACATACAGCAAGTAAGCAGGTGGGGCCCCAGCACCCCCCACATCGCTCCTCAGCAGCCTTACACTAACAGCCAATTCCCTAGTTAACTTCTCTCAGAAATGACTTCTCATATAAAAACAGTCCCCCAAAGATTTGTCTATATTAGCTCCATCGATGGAAGGAATTCCACTTATGTGCACTTAAGAACAACCAAGTGAATTTCGAGGTGGGACCATTATCTCTACACTCTCATTGATAACTAAAGCATATGGCTGCCTAAACTAAGGTATCCCCTTCAGCTTACTGCATTCATTACTTCCTGTCAGTTAGAATTCACCTGCTGCAAAGTTCGCAGCAAGTGTGAATTGCATATTTTATATTTTACTTAGCAAGAGCCCACCCTGAGTCAACCCCCACCACACAAACAGAGTGACAGTTGTAGAGTTCTTATTTGGTCTAACAAATGGTTACTCTTCTCAATGGAATGCAAAGTAGGACGTTAGTTAATAAATATTGATAGCCTGTTTCTTTTAGATTATTTTTCATTCACATTTATTAGTGTGGTAGTGGTGATCTCTCTCTCTCTGTCTCTCTCTCTCTCTGTGTGTGTGTCTGTTTGTATCTCTCTCTTTGTGTGTGTGTGTGTGTACATGCACACAGTACTTGAGTGGAAGTCAGAGGACATTTATATGGGTCTGTTCTCATTCTACCATGTGGAGTCTGGGGATTGAACTCAGGTCCTCCAGCTCAGCAGCAAGCCCCTTTGTAGACAGAGTCATCTCATTAAATTTTAAGTGATAAATAAAATACATGGCCCATAAAAACAAATTTTTCTAATTTTTTCATCATATAATTTTTGACTTTAAGTCATACTTTCTCTTCTCTTCAAGAATCTGACAAAGTTGCTTTAACATTCTGATACCAGGTGACAGGTGTGTGAATTTAGGGAGACACACATGTAGTTTGTACAAGTTTGAACAGAGTGTTTATTATTTTTCCACTTAGCACCAGAATGCCTCACAGTTCCAAGAGAAATCATTATACGGAAGTTACTGTGCGAAGCCTCTTGGGATAAAGTCTCTGGGGACAAACAGCGAAGAGAAACACACACTGTTACTCCAGCCACATGGCATCGGCATGGACAGAACTTGATTTTTCCAGACTGAAGACAGTGGGGATGGACAGGTCAGAGGACAGGTGAGGTGGGCAGTCAACTGACACCCAGGCAGCTTGCTGTGCACCTAGGGCAGTGAGTCTCTTCTGCTCTGGACTCTTCTCCAGCAACCCCCTTCTCAGAAATGTCTTCCTGGAGCACCTGTGGCTGTGGGGTTGAGTTGCTATCCAATTTTGTATTCTCCAGCTTCCACATTTATATGTTTTCTCCATGCATAAGACTGGAACTACCCTGGTTAAACTCTCCATGAAGAATTTTAGGCTTCTTCCTGCACAGTTAAGAATTTAAATTTAATTTTATTAAAAATTTAATTAAAATAATTTAATTAATAATTTTATGTACAATTAAGAATTTGAGAATCTCCTTATCAACAGTAGTGAGCAATACGCCTTGACTTGAAATTTTGTAAAGGGTAAAGGAGTTCAAAACTCTCAATGACCAGTACACCCCTCCCCACCTTACTAAACCAAACCAAAAATGTCACATCAAATCTTCTCATTTGATCCAGGGATAATCTCAGCACTGTGGAGGCTGAGCCAAGAGGATCATCATGAAGTGTGCTCAGCTAGCAGGGGCTACTCAGTGAGCTTGACGTCAGACTGAGCTCCATACCAGAAGGGGCAACATTATCAGGAGGAGAGGGGGGAGAGGGGAAGGGGGAGGGGAGGGGTAGGAGGAGGCAGTGGAGGAGGAGGAGGAGGTAGTGGAGGGGGAGGAGGAGGGGGAAGGGGAAGGGAAGGTAGTGGAGAAGGAGGAGGAGGAGGAAGAGGAGAAGAAACAAAGAAGAAAGTGACAAACGGAATAAGAAAAATAAATATTTGCTAGTCTCACTTGGTAACTGCCCAACTGGGGTTACCACCTACTCTGTTCTCTTTTTCCTACAGTGTTGGGCCTAGTCTCCTTTGGTGCCTCTTCAAGAGCAATGCAGATTCCCGTCATTACTGTATCCTTGACCCATGTAGCTGTTAAAGCTATTTCCAAAAAGCAGTGCTCTCCAGTCTTTCTTGAGGAAAATCTTACAACAGTTGAGAGTTGGAGCTGAGCGTGGAAAAGTGTGTAGTGGACAGGCAAAGAGCACTGTGGGAGGTGACGAGCCTAGGACAGGGGAGCCCACCATCACCTTTACGTACTCATGCATTCCCTGGCTGCAGACGATGGAGAAAAAGGTCAGATGTGAACTCACACTGAACATAGGACAGTCAACACAATTGTGTCACATCACTAAGTTTCTCCTTTGATGATTGCAAATCATAATCTGATCCATAGAAGATGCTCAAAATTCAGCACCTCTGTTTCCCAGCCCTGTCATGAGTAACACAGCCTTCACTCCCAACTACTCTAATTAGAAGAGAGAAATCAACTAGGTCAGACAATCATAAGGCCTGTGGTCAGAGAATGATTCATGAGCGGAGACTGATGTATACAGAAAGCTCTGGGTGCGTCTTGTCTTGGAGTGACACCCACCTCTTCTTTCTTGAGCTAACTGGCATGATGATTCTCAGCGGAATCCTTACAGCTCCCTCTGGGAGGCTGGAATGCCTTCTGTAATTTAGTTAAACAGCTTATCCAGCACTAAGAAACTCATTGCTCATGGAAGGAAACTGGATCCTCACGGGTGATTCTAGCCAGCTCCTGGTGTTCATCTGGGGCTCCTTGTGTTTACGTGTTTGTCTCTGGTACCCCAACTATAGTGAAGGGACAATTAATACACACACTTTCATGCCATTCGCTGCCGTTCTGCTTACTGTTCTTTCTATTTACATAACCAGAGCTTCAGTACCCTAACATGTTTTGCAAGCTGTCACGACACGCGAAGCAAGTGATCTGCTCTATTTTGCTTGCTAACATATTTTTGACATATTTTAGCTTTTGATGGTAAGATTGCGTCTTTGCCTGCTACCATCTGTCTCAACTCAATGGAACTCCAGAGCTTATGAAAACAGTGGGGTGTAGTATTTCTTACACACTTGAACTCTACTAGCAACATGCTATTTTGAGTCTTAACCAATATGTCATGCTTTCAAACACAAAGCCTGAAATGTTTGATAGCTTCTGAGGTTTGCCAGGGAGGGGTATTATCTTCACATCCAATTTGTATGAGACAAGAGATATACTGGCAAGGAGAAATACATATTTAGCTTCTAAATTGAGGTGTCCTTTCATGGGGTTTGTGTTCTCTTGGCTCTGATTATCTGTTTATCAATGTGATTAAGATCTTCTGTGACGATACATCTTGCTTTTGAACTCTGCAGCCGCCCATCAGCTGGCATTTGTGAGTATATATCCTAAATGTGAAATAGTCAATATACCTACATTTGGCAATAAAACATTTTCTTCCATGGTATCCTCTCCTTGTTTCCGTCTTTGGGGGAAATTACTGCGGATTTGACCCCAAAAGATTAGCTTGGTCCATTTCTCCGCTGACAGCAACCCAAGGATAAGGTAACATGAAGAGAAACGTGACATTGTATTCAAACAATGTGTCGAGGGAAAGGCCAAAAAATTGCATGGCTGTAACATGCATTTATTCAACACCAAGCTTAAATGAATTTATTATGCTCCTGGATTACACCCCATAGGCCAAGAAGCTGTCAACTATTGACATTTTCTTTTCTCTCCATGTTCTGAGTTGAGTGTAAATATATTTGTCATGGGAATATACTGTGTGCTCTGTTCCATATACTCTCATTTCATCAGAAGGAAAACTCTTATTATCTGCAATCACAGCCAACATTTTTGTTGCTTTGAGAAAGGAATTGGGATAACAACGCCCCGATTTACATATGTATCCAGCACTTTTTCAGACTTGGTTTTGAATGCTGTTTTAATCTCTGTGCTGAATATTGAATATGGGCAGCCTGATTCCATCTACCACAAGATCCCGTTGGTGATAGAAGAAATAGTGTTCTGTCTGCTGTGGGCCATGACTAGTTCCTTTTCTGTCCTACAGCCAGCTGCTGATCATGGAGGAGGTCATTGCAGAATTTTGGTACTAAACTCGCTGGATGATATCATTGGTGTCTAGTGGACCAAAGAGGAAGGCATTTTGTTTTTTGGGGGGGTTTTTTGTTGTTTTGTTTTGTTTTTTGTTTGTTTGTTATTTTTAGCTCTTTTTCTTTTTTGAAAAAGTTTTTTTAATTAGATATTTTCTTTATTTACATTTCAAATGTTATCCCCTTTCCTGTTTTCCCCTCTGAACCCCCCCATCCCCTCCTCCATCCCCCTGCTCACCAACCCACTTACTCCCAGTTCCTGGCCCTGGCCTTCCCCTACACTGGGGCATATAGCCTGAGGAAGGCATTTTGAATATGGTGCTCTATGATCTTAAAGCTAATTATCTGTGCCTACTCAGATGTCTTCTTCATATTCAGGAGATCAAGGGCAAGTAGCAGACCCAGAGAAAAGGCAGAGACTAAATTTCCATGTAACTGTTCCTGACTTAACATGGCTCAACTTAATGATTTTTTTAACCTGAAGTTGATATGAAATGGTACGTACATATTAAACTTTAATCATCCCTGTGACTATTAGAATGTGTTCTGATCCATGACATGGTGTAGGGAAGAGGACCCAGTCAGGGATATTTAATTGTTAGGGTAACAATACACTTATGTTTTTCATTTCTAATCAACCATCAGCACAAGACACAGGACAGGACCCAAACCCTGTCCTTTGTCCTTTGCAGAGGATGGAGACATCCTTCTCTAGCATTTGGACCTGGACCAGAGAGGTGCCATAGCCTATGTATGTTGAACTTTGGTGAACTGAGGGTGATAAGCTTATATATGAATTCATCGATGTTCTATTGCACTTGCATGAGGTGGAAACCCAAAAAGTGGGCTAACACACACAGAGAGTTGAGATGCAGTTGAGTTATCAGAGTGCCTACCCAGTGTGCACAGGCTCTGATTTTTATCTTCAGCACTGTACAGACAAGTCATGGTGGTACACACAGGAGGTGGAAACGTAGAGGGTTAAGGTCTCCCTCAATTATATATCAAGTTCCTGAGGTCTGGGGTGCGTGAAATCCTGTAGATCCAAACAAAACAACCACAAAAACAAAAAGTGAGAGGAGAGAGGCCAATGTACGGAGAGATCTCTTGTACCTTTTAAAGAAAAACAGTACAGATAGAAAGAAAAAACTTGATTTCTAGTTTCCAAGGCAGCTTAGCAGGAGCTTTATGGAGGAAGAGAAAGTTAATCTGGGTCCAGAAAACAGGACAAACCTGAGGTAAGAGGAGAGGGTGGAAGAAAGAGTGAGAGCAGAGAGGTGGGAATAGTGAAACGAGTAACTCACTCTGCCAAGGCTTGAAGCAGGTTGAGGTTGAGTGAGCTACCAGTCTGGGAAAGTTTAGTAGAGCAAACATGGTTGTTTGAAAGAGAGATGTCCCTCATAGTCCAGGCATCTGAACACTTGGTTCCCAGCTGCTGTTCCTGTTTGGGGAACTAAAGGGGGACAGACTTATTGGAGGAAGGATATCACTGAAGGGTGGACTTGGAGAATTCACAGCCAAGCCTCACTTTCATTTGCTCTGTCTGCTTTCTGCTTGTAGTTGGAGATGCACCCTCTGCTTCCTGTTCTGGCTGCCATTGTCCATGCCTGCCCACTATTGTGGCCTCTCTCTCTGGAACTGTAAGGGAGAGTGAACTCTCCCTTCTGAAAGTCGCCTTGGCCATGATGTTTATCACAGTGATAGAGAAGTAACTAAACCAGCAATTAAGCTATTCCTCCAGAAAGTCAAAGGAATTTTCAACTTCCTGTGGTGGATAAAATTATTAATTAAGGTTCTCAAGGCAGGGAATTTGGTAAGGAGAGTCTATTTAGAAAAGATTAGAAATGAGAGACACAGAGGAATGGGAGTGGTCTGAAGTTCAATGTAGAAAGAGCAGTGAGTCTGAAACTGGCCTAAAGAGAGTCTGGAGTAAATACATCTCTAGTACATCACATCTATTTTGTTTCAAGTATTTCTAGCCCTGATAAAATACTAGAAAAAATGCTGCAGTATCTTGTAAATTTACCTATCCCTCAAACTGAAGATGGAAGAAGTCATGTCAGAAGAGAAGGGATTGGGAATACATGACTGGTAAGTAGCAGAGAAACTTTCAGTTTGATCTTTTTCCTTAATTATATTTCATTAGGAGCCTTACGTACTTCCTGAATGAGAAAATGATATAAGATACATTTATGCCAATCAAATAATGGCCATATAGAGGATGGAATAGAGCAGGGCTAGAAGTTAGAAGTTAGGAAGTGAAGAGTTAACATATGTGAACGACCTGGAATAAGAGTGTTTTCAAGCAAGAATCTGGGATCCAGGCAGGAGGATGGGGGCAGAAGAAGTATCAACTAATAAACAAAAGGACCAAGAATGACTGGTTGCTGAGGCCATCACAAGTGACCTTGGAACACACATTCTCAGTATAAGAATATTGGTGTATTAAAGAACATCAGACTGCAGGAGAGGAAGCAGGCAGAAAGGGGAGGAAGTGGAAACAGACCGCAACTGAGAAATTTGGAAGAAAATCAAGCGGAAAATAGTCCTGGGAGGATATGGGATGTGCATACATTTATATACATAAATACATAATGAAAGCTGAAGATAGGAGAAAGATACTGAGACAGGAAGAGTGAGCTAGATGAAGAGGTATTTTATATACTGAAGGAGGGACAAAGGTGGGAGGGTTAGATTAGAACTGTCCAACTGCCCAACAGGAGTCTGTGTGGGAACATAGGAGTTATGAATGTTATTTTGATAACTGAGCAACTGAAGTATCCCTCCAGTGAGAGCAAAGAACTAAATTTTAGAACTCCATTTAAGCTAATTAAAGTAGTCATGTCGTTTATCTTTTTCTAATGTTTCTATTTGTGCATGTGTACATATGTGCATGTGTGCATATAAACACATATGTGCATATGTATATGTTCCTAGGGTCAATCTGATGCTCCTCAGGTGAAATCCACTTTGATTTTTTGGAAAAGAATCCCTATCAAATTCTAGTCATGCATGTACTTTACCAAATGAACTGTCCCTCGTCATCATTCCATGACACTTAAATAATCTGGGATGCTCCCACCTCTGACAGGATGTGACAGAATGTGACTCTCAGAAAATCAAAAGTTTGGCCTTCGGTGGGAGGGAACTCTATTTTTCTTCTGATCCAGGCAAGGACAGCAGAGAGCCAGTGGTAACTCATTGGCAGGACAGGATGACGAGCTAGGGGCCCTGCTCTGTGACCTTGACTTCCATTGGTTACACCCTGTAGCCAGTCTCACTATTAGAACATCAGTTGTGGAGAGCTTACCTGAGTTATGATGCATCTAACATTCCCATTCCCCAGTGTAGGTGGTGTGGTCTGGATTGCACTGTCTGCAGGTGCCAGATGAAGTGAAGAATTAGCAGCTCTCAGGGGCAATGAACACACTCACCCTCAGTCTGCCATGGCTCCTGATTAAAGTGCTCCTAGATCACAGAACATAGACGCAGAGGTGTCTGTGGCAGATCTCTCAAGATGAAAACTATTTTCCACAGGTTTCTCTGGTTCCTAAGTGAGGAGATATCTTCTATTCATTTCTTAACCCTACATTCAGCTTGGATCCGCACATTTCAGAGCCAAGATAAGGCTTCTGAGAGATTTCACATAAACTTACTACAAGTTTTCTTGATGTATTTCCCATCCAGAGGAATGAGTATATGCACTGTTCTGCATGACACAGGTGAACAAAAGACAAGAGTCCCGCATCAGCATTCATGGGTACCCAGAGGTGGCTTGTCCACTGTCCCCTCCCTTTGCTGGTGTGGCTTTTCCGAGATGGTAGCATGTGTTGCTCGGGTTGTTTTTCATAGCTTCCACAGCTGGGAATTCAAGATGCTATACTTAGGCAGAAGTCCATGAAGGAATTAATTGATACGAGCCAGAAGTTGATTGCCATTTAAGTATTCAGCCTTCATCATTGCCAAGTTTCTCTCTTTGCAGAAAGAACCGAGCTTGCCTGCAAACTGGCTCGTTCAGGATGTGAGCGCAAGATGGAATGCAACCTTTAATATGCTGCAACACCTGCTTGGAAATAAAGGGGCTCTGTGCTTTTCCCCCTAAGGAGTTGACAGCTGACTTCATTACAAAGGAATCTAGAGCGGTGGTCTAGGCTACTCCTGCCTCTGAGGCTCTCACCCAGAAATGCTGTGTGTACTGGAGCTGCACTTTGGCCACTGCCAGAGACTCCTGCTGGGTCCTTTTTATCTAGGCTCATCCCTCTTCCTTGAACTCTTGTTTTTAGTGCCTTTAGTGGAAACTTCCTCCTGAAGAGGGAGGAGGTAAGAGGCTTTGGGCTGCCGATGCTAAACAGAGGAGGGTTTGCAGGTGTTCGGTAATGGGATCTGGATTTCTACACTTCCTTTCTCAAGGGTTCTGCTACGCTGTGCCCAACAGGCATAAACAGACACAAAGTCAGGCTGTCACACTCTGTGGAGTAGAGGTTGAGGGTTTCCTCAGATTCCTTACTTCAGTTCTGAAACAGACTCAGGACTGCTCTGAGAAGCCAGGCTTTGCGAGGGTGCCATGACAGTCCATCTGGGCTGAGACACCCATTATATTTATCAGGAATCAAGGTAGAATTTTGACCCTATCATCCATTTGTGTGATTTCCAAAGATTCACAAATGGGTCTCCAATTTATTAGAAGACAGCAGATTTGACTTGCATCTTAATTTCTGCAATTATCATTCAGCACTTGAACTCTTCCTGACAAGGGATGGAACAGGTTAGACAGAACACACATCTAGTTAACTGATGCTCACACTCATGTGTGATGATGAAAGTCACATGGCAACTTCAAATTTGTACATAATGACTACAAAATCAGCATCATATGCATCTTAACATGCACAACTCACATTCCTGTCTAAAGAGAGGTGGAACGAGAATTAGGAAAAAGGCTAATAATACTAGAGGTCAAAGCTAGCAACCTGAGAATCAGGCCTGGCCTGTAGTGTTTCTCCTATGGTCTACACAGTGGGGGCTAATACAGCTTGGATTACAACAAGCAGAATGGATCATCAATATTTGCAAACTAGAACATAGCACATAACCATGGCTGATGGTGGCTCCAGAGAAGATACAAACAATCCAACATCAGGAGTCCCATGTCCCTGAACAGGACTTCCCAGGCTGTCAGGGATCTCAGGGGACAAGATCTCACTGGCCATATCTCTCCGGACCAGAATTTGAATAATGGACTCCTGAGTCATTTCTTCCCTTTACACTTACTATGTTACCTAGTTGCCACATTACTTGAGGGTTAAAATAACAGTTAAGATGCTCAGTTGTAAAAGATGACACCAAGTAAAGGGCACATAGGCCTCACTCCACACTTCTACTCCTAGCATACATTGTCAAAGATCTAGTCCTGAGCTCAACCCACTCTCCTGAGGTTGTACTCTTGAACGTGGTTCTTACACTTGACTCCTCGAGTCACTGTGGGTGCTTCTGACACTCAGCTTGACTTTCAGGGATGGGATTCCAACAATAGACTTTTTGACACGCCCCTTGTGGTTTCAAAGTTAAAGCAAGAAGAGACCTTAGGAGTGGGGGGGAACAAAAATCACATGGCCTTCTCCATTAGAGCAGCTTCCCAGTCTAGCAATGACTGACATTTGGCGCAGGTCATGCTTTGTTCTGTGCCTGTCTTGTGTACTGGAGGACAAGTAGACACTTCCTGGTTTCTCACACATGCAGGAGCCCTCTTCCACACAAAACCCACTGCCTTCTGTCATAGAATTATAGTCACAAACTGGACCATTATATTGGTCCTCTACCCAGATCTAAGGCCCTTCAGAAATCTCTTTTGGAATTAAGTACTAGGAAAACAGTTTCTCTTGAGAAACTAAAGCATTCCTTTCATTCAGGTTATTTTCCCCCTTTACTGCAAGGAAGCTCCAAGTCAATGCTGAAATGGCCTCAAAAGCAGAATCGAAGCATAAACCAGGCAACTGCTCCCTCTCCACCCCACAATACTCTCCTCTTAGATTTTCCATAATGCTGGCTAACAGTATGGCTGAAGTATGCAATGTTACCCATAGACTCCTGGGGACTATAGACACTTGGTCCTCAGCCCAGCTGATGGCACTATCTTGGGAGGTTCTGGAAACCTTACAAGTGGGACTGAACTGAGGAAGTATGACATCAGAGGCAGGCTCTTGGGAGCATAGTATTCACGGCTACTTCTACTCTTGTTCTGTTTCCTGGTCAGCCAGGAAGTGTACAGCTCTCCCCTGCCACTCATCCCATCTACCACAATATCCCGTCTAAGCACAGGAGACCAAGTGGCCACAAAGAACTCTCTGAAACCAAGAGCTCAAATCCATCTTTCCTCGCTTAGGTCTTTATATCAGTCATGTGATCATAGCCACATAAAAATGATGCACACACTGGTATTCTTATTAATTTTCATGCTGTATTCCAGCCTTATGGAATGAGGAAGAATATAAATATAAAGAAGATAACTTATCAAAGCTGGCTGGAAATGATTGTCTGAGCAGTGTTTAGCATTTATCATCCATAGAAGACCCGTGGCAAGGAAGAAGGGCCTACCAGACAGAAAGTGCACTATAGCCTCTGGAGGATGAGCCAGTGGATGTGGTATGACCAGTGGACAACACATCTGACTTTCCAGCTGAGTCTCATGGGAGGCTGACCCACGCCTGTGATGAGACCACCACACGGCCAGCTATTTGTACTGTCAGAGGGGACATCTCTGTCTCTCTTGCTTCCCGAGAATTCAGAGCCCTAGGGTTTGCCACAAACCTAGACAGTCTCTAAGGGCAATGATATTAAAGGCAACTGAGGATCTAATCCAGGGATAATACATCACCTGCTTTCCATAAACCAACAGCTTCCTTTTATAAAAAAAAATAACCCTCTCATTAATAACCAAAAAAATGTAAAGCTTTTAAAAAATCATTATTAAGTGTGGCTATTTCATCTTAAGTGCAAAATCCTGAAGAGGCTAGAGATCTTAATTTTTTAAAAATATAGCTGAGTATTTTAATTATGGATGCACTTGCATATTCTAAGCATACTTCATTATTTATGTCGCCAGTGAAAGAGCTTTTTAATTAAATAGCATGCTGGCAATCCATTGTGAAATGTATAGGTGTAGGTTTTCCTTGAATTAAAAAGCTAAATGCACACTCACATGAAACGTTATAGGAGGTGTGCATACCTTAATCACTACAAAATACTCGTTCATGAATGATATTCAAATTTGACAAAAGATTTAAAAATTTTTTTATTGAAAGCACAACAAATAATATCATGGGCTTGGTTATTCACACTTGGTTCATTCCATGATTTGTGAATGAGGTAGGGTAGTGGTTCTCATAGTGTGGTCTGCAACCAGCATTACCCAGAAATTCTTAGGAAAGCCCAAGCTTGAGGCTTCAGAGGCTCGTGTCCAGTACGCCAAGACGTGACAGGCAAGTCCTGCAAGGGAATGTCAAGGAAGTTAAGGTTTAGAACCATGGAGCAGCGACCCTGCATTGGGGTGTTGGAGATGTGGCTGTCACAGGCTGGTCCATTGGTGACAAGGGGTCACACATCCATCAGTCCAGGTTGCATTTTTCTTACCTCAAAGTTCTGTGGCGATTATTGCTATTTGCTTGAGATCTTCCGAGTTTAAGTTTCTAAGTCACAGGAGTGTGGTAACCATTTTAAGCACGATGCCATGAATGCGCTCCGTGAGTATGGAGTTTATACTTACACTACTCAGACTAATGATGTCTATCAAGGTCCAGGGCACACATTGCCATCCTTCTCCTCTTTAAAAATTGCACAAAAAGCTCTGAAATCAGGGGCTTCTCTTTTTCAGCATTTTGTGGTAGGCTGTGGAAGACATCTCATAGAGCCATCTCCTCTCTGTCGAAAGGCTGATGACCAAGTTCCATTACCTTCCCTGGTCGGGTGATCCCAGGCCAGGAGATGAAGCCATTTGGAGAAGGCTCCCCTGGGAGTCGGCAGCAGAAGCAGAACTAACAGGCCTCTGACTCGATGATGCTCTGCACGTTGTCTTTGGAACGACGCTGCTTCTTAAGTACACATAAGCCAAACAGCCGCTCCAATTGCAGCCATCCACCACGAGTTCAGATCTGCACAGCATGATGTGAATTGGGCTGCAAATTATGCAGAAAACAGCCATCACATCCATCTGTGATGTCAGACTCTTCAAGTACAATGTGACCTGGTAGATCTAAGACAGTTCAAATAGACTGGGTCTGCTTTCTTCCCGGGCAGCATGATGGATCTCCTCCCAGCTGCATTTGGCCCGGTGTGCTAAGGTTAAATATGATTGAGGCTATGCCTGCGATCAGCTCGGGAGCAGGCTTCATAGCCAAGGGTGCAGGCAATTAGATTTCCTTTTCTCGCTTTCTTCCTTAATGTTAAGACTAACTAGAAAAGGAAAACACACAAATACACTCATAGCTGATGGTAAACTGAATTTATTTCCTCTTGGAAAACAATTCCAGTAATCTCCAGGTTCAGACTGCAGGGTAAACATTGAGAGCAGTAACATACAGGTTAGTTCAACCGATTTCAAGAATTTGGCTGTGTGAAATCATTAAGGAAAACCTTGAACACTCAAAGCTTCAAATGTAGCCAGGAAAAAAAAATCTTTGACAGTCTACATAACAACTATTGCATATATGGCGAGGCTACCTGTCACACTGCAAGGCTTACAAATATATATATGGGCCGTATCCAGATGTGGGGTTGTGTTCTGTGAGAATGTCTCTTCATAGTTCACGAGAATCTCCAGCAGTAAAAAATAGTCTTGGATTTTAACCATTGATATACCAAAAGAGAAATTCTAGGCTTAAGTGTACATAAAAGGAAGTCCAACCATAGTCACATGAGAACAGTTCATTTAAGTTCTGTCTTCCTTGAAAACATTTTCTCTTAAGCCATTTTGTTCACTTTGAAAATCTTGCCTGAATAGGGCCCAAGTCCACTTGTCTTTATAAGACCATTTTAGCATCGACGACATAATACATGTGCAACACTTTATATACAAGAAGTCTGTCTATCTGGTGCTCAAAAGTTCCAACACATGAACGTCCAACAGTTTTGATAATACACGCTGTATGGTACAATACAATGCTTCTGAAGAATATACATTAACAATGGGAGTTTCGTGCAAAGAGTAAAACATGTTCCCTTTTTGTGCCACAAGAGTCCTTCTCCTCGAGAGGTCGTGCATACATGAACTAACTGCTGTGCTGAGTCATCGTATGATTCTGTGGAGAGAAAACAGGGAGAAATCTTCAGTGATAGTCCTGCCATTGGAGTGTGCATAGATATATGCTGGTAGTCCCTGGTGCCGCAGGGATGCATGTGCATGGGCTCTTTACTGCACCAGGGAGGTTCAGATGAAGTGAATGGCCTGGGATAGAGTATGGGTACACTGATGTGAACTCCTCTCCATGAAGAGGTAGGAGAGGCTGGACCAGGAGGTTCTGTGAGAGGAGGACTTGATAGTACCATAACTTTTCTCTACCTGCCACGCCTTCTCCAAATACCCTCCCACCCAGTACCACCTCTTTAACACTACTCATGCTTCAATTACCAGGGCACCACTGTTAAAACAGTTTCTTGACCTATGCATCATTCCCATTTTTTAAAAACCAAAATTTAGTCTAATCTCTAATCGATGGTAAATGTTGATTGCCAGGGCGGGGCTCTACCCATCCTCAAATATGGATATTGAAGAATAGAGCTACCTGGCTGATGATGGCTAGGTCAGGAAGCCCCTCCAGGACTCTTGTGAAGGTATAGTGAGACCTGTGGTCATGATGTGACTCTGCAGGAGATCCCAGCAGCCTGCTTTAACTCCCCTGCTCTGGGCTTTGGCGTTTCTCCCAAGGCTACTGGGCAGCACTAGAAAGTTTGGTATTCCCCGACCTCAGTCACCCTAGCGTGTCCTTCCTTTGATTAGATAACTTCTTTCCAAATTGTGAGGGGGCAGCTGGGACACCTAACCAACAGATAGGACTGGAAGATTCAAAGTGTGCAGGCATTCTCCAGCTATACGCACGGTGCTAGAGATGGTCCTGTCTTCTACAGAGGGCGGCCACAGGCCTCCAGGTTTTCTCTGGAGAATGAGCTTCCCCCAGGCAGTTCTGCCCCACATCATTCACACTCCATTCATTCCTTCTGATCAGAGCTCCAAAGCCTAGCTTGAAATACAACCTCTTCATGCTTCCCCAACCTAAAACACACTTCCTTTTTCTCTGATTTTCCAAAGCCTCTAGGCCTCATAATGGTAGTTTTGCTGTATCTTTAAAAAGAACCTGTGGAATGCTGCTAGCAATACATGGCAGGGCCCACAGTGCTTTAGTGCTCAGTAGAGGACCTTTCCAACTGGATATGGGATATGGGAAGAGGCATAGCTTCTGCCTTGAGCTCATTAAAGTTCTCATGATCCAAAAAAAGAAAGCCATGTAGGTATATGACAATTCAGTGATATGACCAAAAATAATAGGAAGGAACAGAGAAATGCCATAGCTTTTCCCAGACCTGCCTCATCACCAGGCAAGGCTTTGCTGCAGCAGGTAGTAAGCTAATGTTTTCATTGAGGCTAGAAACATGAGAGAGACCCCAGGAGGCCACTGTAGGCTGAAGCATAGGCCATGGTGAAGGCAACAAAGCAAGAATGTGTGTGTGTGTGCTCGCGCACCTGTGTGTTTTATGCACATGTGCATATGTGCCTGACTGGCTAAGATCTAGAGGGCTTAGAAGCATGCATACTGAATGGAAACAAATGAATGGTAGTTTAGACAATATTATAAGGAGATTTTAAACATCACTAAAAAGTTCAGAATTGGTCATACATACAGAAGAGGAGTTAAATGAGTATTTGAAGCAGAACACTGTGAGGTCTTTGTTACCTTTAGCATCCATCCCTGAGGATGAAAGGCTAGCCAGCCACTAGTTCAGGCTGCATGACCAAAGGCTGGGAGGCTGTTAACTCCCTCCTGAGGCTGTCACACTAGTGAGGTGATGGAGAGGGATGGAAGGGCCTTAGCTCTCTTCCCTGTTTCAGATTTAGCCTTTTGGTGAAGGAGATGGAAAGTAGGACTAGGTCCCTTCCCACCACAATTACTGTGTGATGGACAGTCATGACTTCGTGGGGGGTGTGACTCTGGCATTACCCACCTTGGGCTAGAGCCCAAACTGCACAAAATGAGAGAAGGCAGCTTTGTTTCATTGTGAGCTTATGTAGAATATCCTTGTTCCATTCTTGTCAAAAGGATGGCTTTCTCTCTAGTAGTCCTGGCCTCCAAGTGCATTTAAGAGTAAACTATTTTCATGCCAACCCTTTTGTCTGGGTATTGATTTTAAATATGTCTGGGAGGTGTTTTTCTGAAAACATATTAAAAATACTGGTGGGAACAAAAAGCTTTCCTAGTTTCTTAAAGATCCACATAGCTATGATTAGAGGGTAACATGCATTAAAAAGGTTAAAACCCCAAACTATACTGCTTCTTTTGTTATCTTGAAGTCAAAAGTGGTTTCTTAGAAAGGTCTGAACTAAAAACAAAACAAAAAGAACCTAAGAGAGAATTATGAAGTGAAAGAAATAAAAGAAGCCAGGATACTAGATAGCTAAGTGCTGGGCTACTGACAGGTGATGTTTAGTGCGTTGTTTTCCCTCCAATTAATGTTTAAAAAAGAAATAACTCGGGCTGGCGAGATGGCTTATGGGCTAAGAGCACTGACTGCTCTTCCAAAGGTCCTGAGTTCAATTCCCAGCAACCACATGGTGGCTCATAACCATACGTGATGAGATCTGACACCCTCTTCTGGTGTATCTGAAGATAGCTACAGTGTACTTATGTATAATAATAAAAATAAATCATTTTTTTAAAGAAATAAGTCAATAGTCTTATCTTTATCATGTTATTCCTAAGTGTCCTAATGTTGCTCATACTCCCCCATCCCCCAATAGACAGAGGTACAGATCTATTTGCTAACAATCACACTAAATATTTACACTTCTGAAAATATATATGTATATATATTTTAATCACATTACTGCAGTATATTGAGGTCATCAATACAAAGGATTTATGTTCTGAAGGTTTAGAGAAGCAGATAAAAAACATTTCCTGAAATGGGGCAAAAGCAGTTTGGGGAAATGCAAGCATCTACCAAATAACAATCCATGGGTATGTCTCATCAATAGAAGAGATGATGAAACACGAGGGTCCTGTGACGTGGAGATGCCCGAACACATGGAGAACCTTCGCCCTCACCATATTAAAACTGTCGTGCTGCCGAGGCAGTTTATTTTGGCTCCCACACAGCCTGGGGATACAGTCCATCACTGCTAGGAACTACTCGAAGCCAGGGTTTGTGATGGCTGCTTACGTGGCATCCATAGTTAGGAGGCAGAAAGCAATGAATACTTGTGCTCAGCTGGCCTTCCCCTTTCTATCCCATCTAGGATCCCAGCCGACAGAATGCTGCTACCAATCATTCCTTTGGGTCTTCTCACCTTAATTAACCTCTCTACATAATGCCTCATAAGCATGCACAGAAGTTAAGCTAATCTAGATGACCCCCCTGCCCCACCCCCATCATCCCAGGTGTGCCCAGGCACTTGTCTCCTAGGTGATTCTAGTACCTGTCAACTTGACATCAATATTGACCATGACAGCCAGTTTCCCCTTTTTGGCTCCAGCCGGCCAATAAAGGTCTCCTCCAGTCCTGGCTGCCCAACACCGACAGCAATTCTCATAGAGGAAGGAGGCATATCCCCAGAGATCCATGGGAAATGGGCATATTTCTGTTGGAATGGGGGAGAGAGATTCTAGATGTTTCTGTTACACTCAAGGGATTGCCTTTGAGAATCCCTGGGATGTTTCTGCTTCCTGCACTACCCTGTCCCAAGTCCACCGAAAGTACGAGTGGTGCAAGGCAGAAGGATGGATGGTGTGTCTGAGCCACACATTCATTCGATTGTTTTGTAAGTGTGGGTGAAGACAGACACAAAGTCAGTCTCCAGATGTGGCCTCAGCTGTCTCGTTGGAAGGGAAACACATCTTCCCATGCAAGCGCTCTCAGTGACTTTCGTGCTTTTAAGAAATTGTAGACATTGTGTGCTGGGCAAGGCCTCCAAGAAGCAAGTGGAAAGATGAGATGTAGACGCCAGATGCTGGGAGCTGAGGGGAGACCAGGCAGCATGGCACATTGCACATGGCACAGGGCACAGCCAGTCCTGAGGCACACAGATGAGGACCAGAGGGGAGAAAGCACCCTGGCAGCCTTCCCCAACAGCCCCTCTCCTGTGCAGCATTTGGAGCTCTTTAGGTCTGGAGGAAACCACTTCACTAGAACAAAGCAATGGGTACTCTCACCAATTTTACACAGCAATTCACAGTCCCCAAAGCACTTTAATGCAATGACAGGTTATGAGAAAAAATATCTGTTCCAATGAAGGCAAAGTGTTTTACATAATCGAGAGGAACATCAGAGAAACATTGGTGGAGGTGGGGGGGCGGTGACAGAAAAGGAAGTGGAAGAGAAGAAAACTTGCACAATCCCACAGAGAGCCATACTCTACTCTGCAAAAAGCCATCTCCTGGAGACCCCATGTCTAAGTAACTGGAAATTGAAAACCATTAATCCCAGTTATGAACAGTTGTTTTACACGAGGGGGGTTTGTGTTAAAGAAAAAAAATCAAACTCACGACATACCTTAAAGCCTAAAAGAAGATCTATCTAGGCCTGATAATTTAACAGAAAGAATTCTAGAACACTCTCCTCATTGTAAAGGACCTGTTTGGAAGAGTGTGTGAGTTCTCCCTCCTGCCCCCGTAAATGTGAAATTAAACTAAGAAGCTAAAAAACAGATGATGGCCTTAAGCATCGCCACCCCCAGCACCATGGATGTCTTTTAAATGTGAGACATTTTAAATGTAAGCCTTCCATTTTACAAGACTGGAATTCTCATTTTAGGCTTGGCACTCCAACAAATGATTAACTCCGAGAGCTGACCACATTTGCTGGTCAAACTGTTTAATCCTATTTTAAACGTATTCCAAGGAAAACAGTTTTTGTTTTTTTTTTTTAATAAAAATAAAAACTAAAACCCCACGATCCTCCAAAGCTGTTCACCTTGCAGTTTTGAGATGACCTAATATGCCTAGAACCATGATAGAAGTCAAGCTTTGAAGGGAGAATCTGAAAATTTTCACTTCCACCCCCAAAAAAGTGTCCCCAGACTGTCTGGCCTTGGCTGATTCTCAGCAAGCGCTGTACCTCTGCTCTCAGTGGTGTCCACGCCACTGCAATGGTACGTAGCAACAGTAAGGGAAGAACATTTGAACCAGGTTGTATATATATATATATATAAATCTGATGATTCAAAGACGTAAATCTTTTTCCTTTAAAGCACAACTTACCTATTTATGGCTCCTTTCTGCCAAAACAAATATAGGCAAGCTCCAAGGGCCAGGAGAGAGAGCCAGCGTATTATTTAAAAAGGGGGGGGGGGCACTGAAGAGGAGAGAGAAAGACAAGGAGGAGCTTTCTCTCCCCCAAGGCCCTGTGCAGTCAGTTTACACCATGGTTGGGTCCCGTTTAAATGAGATGCTTTCAGACTGGTACAATCAGAGCTCAGAGACAAAGCAAGGCAGGAAATAAAAAACCCACAGGAACGTAAAGATCGAGTGTGGCTGTGTCTTCAACAGATGGTGACAAGGCTGTGGTAACATGTTGGGTTTTTTTTTTTTTTCCTTTAGTTGAAGAACACAAACATCACAATCAATCTTCGCTGATTAACTAATTATATTACTCTTCCCTTTATCACTTGGGCTGGCCGTTTATCTGTAAACACAGAGGCTAATCAGTATGCTCCCATTTTTCTTAGAAGCACGTTCCGGTTCACACACACACACACACACACACACACACACACACACACACACACACACACGGTTGTGAGCTTTCTTTTCAGGTGGTAAACTGAATTCTATATCACTGTCCACCTTTAAGCACCCCTGCTTTTTCATTATTTATTTATTTATTTTAAAACAAAAGCAATTGGTTTCCAACAGGCCGGATAATAAGTCTTTTTGACCTGCCTTCTTCTTTGACCCAGAAGGTCACCCCTGTGCTCGGGCACAGAGCTGGCTTAAGAAATACCTCCAAGTCATACATTTCATCTCCTGCCCACTCAAAATAGAGCTTCCTTTAAATGTGTCTGTACAGGGTCCCCGAAGGCCAGAGAGGCTTCCCTGCAGTGGGCAATGGAGGGACAGAAACCTCTGCCTTTATTAATGAATGCAGGCCTTTATGAGTCTGGCTGGCTCCTTCCCTGTTCCCAGAAGCATATACTGTACGTGACTTAAAATGCTAGCATATTGACACAAAGCGAGCTGGGCACCTCTAAGGAAAATTACTCCTTGGATATAATGTAGGCTCGTAACAGCTATTAGAGTACAGAATAAAACCCCGTGGGATCAGGCTGACATATACCGCATTCTACCTAGTCCTCAAACATTAGAAGAATTTCTTTCTGAAGGCATTCCAAGGACAGCATTAAACTGACTTTTGTAGCAATCCGCAACAGCTTTTTGGCTTAGAGCTTTTAGTACTAAATCTCTGGGTCGAATCAATATAAGTACTATATCTTCTACATTAATCAATACATTTGGTTCAATACATGTTCTATTAAATTATACTTTCTAATCAAGAGTTTTACATTTCTACCCTCTCTCTTTTCCATTCCTAACTTCTTCTCTGCTAGTAAAATAGTTTTGAATGTGTATACAGGGAGTGATGACAGGGTATGGGGCTATAGACCCTGGAAGATGGAGGGAAAAGAGTCCCAAAGGCAAAGGGTGACCCTCAAACATGTTAATGAGGTTAACAGGGGAGGAATGTTAATAAGGAAATGCCTCCAGAGCCCACACAATCAGAGACATTCTTATACATTTAAATCTGAATGAACTGAATCCCCCTTAGCCCTGGGACTAGCAAGAGAATGTACTAAGAATTGCATCAAAGACCAGAACCAACCAACGTTGCATTGAAACCCATTTGCCTACTCAGTCAGAGTGGTCACTGTACATTACCTAGAAGGAGAAAGCTTACACCATAGTGTTTTCATAGACCCTATCTGGGAAACATAAGAAACATGGGGTGAGCTTGTACATTTTCATGAGCTATGTCAGGGGATGTTCTTTTATATGTGTTATTTTTTCCCTCAGTGATTTGATGACCAAACAGAAAGAAAGTAAAAATGACAACATATCAACACACAAAGTAGATTTCTCATACCAAGGGAAGCAGGACTCATGGACTCATTTGAAGAATTTATTAGATATGGAGGCACTACTTTTCTATTGTCACATGGAGGTGGCATTTCTGAACCCATCTATCATAACCTGCATCTGCCCCTCTTTAATGCCATAGACTCTGCAGTCCTGATGGTGTCTGCAGTGACTGAACTTCTCTCTTTTTTCATATATCATACTATTATCACCATAATCATGCAGAGATGCAGGTGCCTTTTTCTTTTGACATTTAGCAGTTCACATGGACCTGGGCTAACATCTCAGAACACTAAGTTATATTCAAATATAGTAAAACAAAGGTGAAATGGAATCACCAGAAATGATCAGAAACATGCTACAGCAGACAGAAAAGGACCATCCCGTGAGAGTGTGTAACCCGGCCGGGGGTGGGGGGGATTGTCTCATTGACCTCAGGCTTTAGGCCTGTTCTTCAAACAATTCTGGAACTAAAGCTTTAAATCATATTTTCCATAGAAAAAGAGTTAGCTTTCAGGTGAAACTGACTGAAGGACATATTTGTGTTGCTCTTTGGACATTAGTGTTAATGAGCCTCAGAGAGCGGAGTTGTGCTGACCCTACAGTATGGCAGAAACAACAAGCTCATGAGCTGGTGCTCAGAAGTGTGTGCAGGAAGCTGGAGATGATGCAGCGAAGTCTTTCCTATTAGACAGACAGACAGACGTCCTTCCTGTGCTGGATATTAAAGAGCCTGCAGAGGATCCCAAAATGTCACTATGGCTTGCCTTACTACAAGGTGTTTAACCTCAGCTTTGCTAACATTAGGTTGTAGTCCTGGTGTCAGTGGGTACCATAGAAAGTGTATTAGTTTATACTGTAATGTTTGTCCCAAGACAATACTACATCTCTCCCAGTGGGAGAAATCCCTCTTCATAGGGGAACATTGCTTCATGCTATTTGGAAAACATTTGTGCATGAATAAATGAAAGAGTTGGAGAAAAGGAAGATCTAGTATTCAATTAATGTTAAATTTCAAGAAGAAAGAATTTGGTCCATGGGTAAAGGAGACATGTAGAAATGTTGGTCTATGGTGTGTCACATCCAGTTACTGAGAGGGGACGCTGTAATGTCTAAAGTTCATGCCTCAAGAACTTTAACTTTGTTTTCTCAAGAACACAAGAAAGCTCCACGATGTTTTATGTTTATGATTTTGTATTGGTCTGCCTTCAGAGCTAACCTCTCCTGGTGTGGCCACAGGCCACAGGCTGGATATAGCTTGCTGCAGTATGGAGCAGTGGCCACTAGGAGCCCTTGCTGATGGCCTGTGTTTGCACAGACATGCTTACTGAGATATGATCAAATTGGAGGTTTTGATTTGTCTCCATCCTGAAATATATGAGTCTGCCATGCTGTCTGTTCACCCTCGGGTGTACTCCTTGCTCTCAGTCTGTGGGCTCTGTCCTTTGTCTTCTGAAAATAACGTGTGTCCACACAAAGACACACACACACACACACACACACACACACACACACACAGGACTGTACTGCATGGCTTTTTAAAATAGTGCCATAGGATGAGTGTGGGCAAGTGTCCAGAAATTCTGCAAAGGATCCTTTGAGGATATATTATAAGTGGCATTATCAGTGGGTGGAACTACATCTCTCCAGAAATGTTCACCCACTCAACTGTTTACTCTATAAACAAACAGCAAAGATGGTTCACCCCAGGCCAAGTAAACAACAGTACTTCCGGATGCCCAGGTTGTCACAGTGTTTAAAATGCCTTGGGAATAAAGCTGTGAAAGTTACTATTTTGGGTGTGAAAATGAATGTCTGCTTTGAAAAAAACCCAGAGCAACCACTGCCATTGGTTTTATCTTTGCTGGGAGGGATTAATGTACCTGTATATGAGACATAGCATAAAAAGAAAAGTGTAGTTTCCAGTTAGGGAGGACAGAAGAGAAAGTGCCTGGTGGGCATCTCTTAAGAGACGAAGGATGTTCATCTGGCTATGGCTCATACCTCGTATCAGGGTGACAAGGCTCAAAGTGACGAGAGCAAAGGCCCTCTGCCTTCTGTAAGGGGCTGTCAGCTGACTTTTGGGAGAATCTACACATACCTGTGGCCTGAAGTGGTAAAGAGGGTTAAGGAACACAGGCAAAACTGAGTGTCACAGAGCAAAAACCAGAGCTCTTAGATGTCACGGGACTTGGTGGTCTTAAGCTGCCATGGGGACAGGTAAGGCGTCAGTCGGTTTGGAAAGTGGCGATGTTCAACACATTACATTTTTTGTTTGTTTGTTTGTTTTCAGGAAGGGTCTCTTACAGCTCAGACTGGCCTAAAACCGTGTAGCTGACAGTAATAAACTGGCCTTCCCGATCCTGCCTCCTAAATTATGGGATTACTGCATGAACTCACGTTTTGCTTTTTCTTTAAAACAAAGAAACAAAGAAACAAACAAACAAACAAACAAGCAATATTTAACCAATCTGGAAAATTTCAGTGGTTTATAATGTAGCAAGAACACACAGCTAAATTATCTGGGTCTTAGTTTAATACAAGTCTTCAGAAGCAAAGACTAATTAGTTAAATAATGCAACTTTTAAGTCAGAACATATAATAATTTCCAGTATTTTGACAATTAAACAGTATAGAGAAATAAAACAAGCCACCTCAAAAGGCCAAATTATATTGTTGGGCTACAACTGGGCAATGTTAGCATGGTAACAATTCCATTTTCCAGGAAGACCTTTAAAAAGAATCGTACAGTTTTGGTTCTATGCTGATTTCTACCGGTTTTGCATTCTGAAGAGGCTTGAATACCATTTGTAGGCCTGGAGACGTAGATGCATTGGGGTTATTTACATGCTTTCTAAGTGTGAGTTCCCAAGTTCGATACCCAAACCCTGAAGAAGCCACCTGTGATCAGCTAGTCCATGTCTCAAATGAACAGGCAGAGGGCAAGAACCAATATCCTCTGATCCCAAAATGTGCACCGTGGCATGGAAGTGTCTGTCTGTCTGTGCCTCTCTAACACAACACAATAAAAAAAATTAAAAAATAAAAAACAAAAAAAACCTACTTTTCTCTTTAGAACTCACAATAGTTTGCATTGAGATTCACAGAAAGTTCCAGATTGGAAGAACAGGCACAAAAGTGGCCACTGGGAAATACGTTAAAAGTATAAAGTTAATTTCTCTCTCTCTCTCTCTCTTTCTCTCTCTCTCTCACAAGCAAGCAACAAATTGAACTACCTGTTTACATGCAAGAAGCCAACAGGAAATTGCAATCATAGTATACAAAGCAGAAAGGAGAGGCCCAGGCTATGCTGATTCTTCCTCTGGAATGACAGAGTCTCAGTGTGTTGGGGGACAGAAGGCTCTGATAGGCAATACTGTCTAGTAAGATATTCAGGGATTAGGTCAGCTCTTCACACAGATGTGTGCATGTACCACTTGTAGCTAGGCTTTCATTGTTTCCACTGTAATGTTTAATTTATCACACTGGTACCTTCTAAACCAGAACATCTGTAAACAAGGTTAAGAATGACCTCCTTCCAATTTTACATCCGTGAACAGTGCCCCTTCATCGTGCTTCAGTTTTAATACCGCAAAGATAAGTAACTGTGCAAGGAGGGGGAGAGGTTTGCCTGATGTTAATGTGTTAATCTTGGGCAAACACAAGTTTCCTCTCTACCAGGCTCTAGAGGGCACACCACTGGCTCGCCACCGATGCTCAGGCATCTCTTTCCCAGTCCAACACAATTAAACAAACTTCTGCTGAATATTTAATAGGCTTGTGTAGTAATTAGCAACAAATAATTATCTTAGATTGATAATTGCTCAGAAATGCCCTCTTACAAGCATTGCAGATATGTGGTGACACCCTCTGGTTTTAGATTTTTGAATCCTGGAAGGATTGTTTTCTAATTTTTATTTTTTTTAAAAGAGGACTTGGTTAAATAAATCCTAGTCACTTTCCTTGGCCCAAGATCTTACAATCAAGTTGGGCTACCCTGCAATCAGCTATAACTTTCCTCCAAGCTCCGTGTGTGGCACTTCTGCGTAAGTGATCCATGGAGATCCAGTTAGGTTCCGAAGGGTGCTGGAGCAAGGCATTGATTTAAAAACTGACTGGCAGCCTTAGGATTTAAACTCTGGTTCATCAGTTTCAAAAGGTCATCTGATTAGAACGGGAAAGGCACTCGCCTCTGGTGATTTATATTCAAAGGGTAACCTTTGTGAGAAGGAGGGGCCGTGACTCTCTGCCTTTCAATTTCATAGGACAGGGGTTCCCTTCCATTGAATTCCAGTAATTGTGAAAAAGGAGGCAATGTATATGCCACCTCTGACCCTGTGTGTGTGTGTGTGTGTGTGTATGTGTGTGTGTGTGTGTGTGCTCTGGGCACACCATTCTTTTCAGCCAGGCTGATGATCCTCAGGCTACTCCTTCTGTCACTAAGGCTACAGGTGCACAGATATACACCAGCTTTCCCATGGCAGCAGAAGAGCTGAACTCACATCACCATGCTTGCAATGACAAGTGCTCTTGCCAGGGAGCCATTTCTCCAGCACCCTCTTGTTCTCAATTATAAGTTTGTCACACTCTCTAAGTGTGAGTCAAATACACTATAATTCATCAAAGATAACAGAAAATCTGTTTGCTTACCATCAGCAACCAAACAGCTGTCTAGTAGGTCAAAATATAACTTATCGATTGCTATCCTTAAGCAGTGTCGACTGTCTGAGATTATGTGTGCATTTCCATGCCCAAGCAAGCAAGCCTGTGCTATGTAGAGAATGAGTTACATTCAGGCACACGCTCCGCGTCCTCTTCAGATCTTTCAGCCCCTCTGGAACTGTCTGAGATGGGGGGGGTGCTACTTAAGGAAGTCTCAAAAGAGGCTTTATTTGAGATTGTGAGCAAATGCTTTGAAAGTGCAAACATGTCATAGCCCCAGTGTAATATTTGAATGTTTTCCACATCAAGTAAAAATTCCTGGTTAAGAAGGTCTGCATTGTCATGCTCCCCCCACCCTCATTCCTTGCCTGTCTCTCTTCTTCCTTCTCTGTATCTTTTTCTATGCTTAAGACAGCATCAGGACCCCTTTATGGAAGTCTCCTTTGCCAATTTTGAATTGAACCCAATTTTGTTTTTAAACAGCTCACAGAGAAACCAAGAGAAGAAAACTTAAGTGTGTCAGGAGGCCACCTGAGGGTCAGAAGACAGCTTCTTGGAGTTGGTTCTCCCTTCCACCATGTGCATTCCCCAGGGATGGAACTCTGGCCCTCAGGCTTGGTGGCAAGCATGCTCAGTCACTGAGAGATATCTGTCTTAGTCTCTGAGGAAGCCTGTTATAGTATGCTTATACTTTCACTTGCACACCATTTCTGCTACGGTATTTCTTCTTCCACATGCCCCTCCACCAAAGACACTTGGTGTCTGTTTAAGAATACCGTGTGAGTGTGAGGTTCCTCCTCTCATGCCACTTTTGGGCGCCTTTTCTGCTTTGCTTCTTGGTCTGTGACAGTCTCCTCACCCCTCCAAGTATTCTGAGCTACCAGAGAGGCCACCCTTTAATCCCTTCACACAGAGGTGTGCTGTAACTATGGAGAGAGCAATCTATAACCTTCACATCCTTATACAATTTGCTCCTCCAAGTTAATTTGAATTCATTACAATAAAGCAATATAATTAAAAAAAGCACTCTTTAATGTGAAGTATTTAACATGATCCTGGAAGAAAGACAGTCTCTTAGCAGAGGGCTAGGCAGCAGCCACGGAGCAAGCTCACGCAAATTCAAAGGTGAGCCTTGTAAACAAGCACAACAGATCCGCACCGCCATGAAGAAAGGCCCAGGCACCGGGAGGCCTCACTCTCATCAGTCCTCCGAGGGACCTGCCACACACAAGTGGCACTTATTCTAATTTAAAGCCCTCATGCTTGCTTCAGTGTTGCAAAATTTATAAAAGAATAACTTCATTAAACCGCCTGGCACTTCAAACACAAATGCAAACCAGCCACAGCACAGACGGTTCTGGCGGGAGGGGAAATAGACACAGGGGCTCGTGATCACAGACGCTGGGGCAGAGGCTGAGGTGGGGGGCTTCTCTTTCTGACACCGTGCTTCCCTGGGCCACCTTCCTTCACCGAGCACTTGGGCTGCACGGCTCTTTACTTCTGTCAGGAGGCCTGGTGCTCCTGCCAGCCTGCCTAGTAACACTGAAAATCACTCAAAGCGGTCGGGCAAGCCGTGTCACATGCAGAAATACATCTGGCAGGACATGAATGAACATTGTTCAATGTTCCTTTTCTGGCCTGCAAGGAGATTGATTCTCTACACTCCACGATTACAGCTTCCATTTACTTGGGTATATATTTATACTTGTTTAAACGGTTTCAAAACTAATGTTAATGTTAAAAAAGATTTCCCCTTAAATCTTGGCACCTAAGGGGGAGGGGGCGAGAAATAACGGTCAAGGATAACAATTTTCCACATCCATGCACGGTGCTGGAAGAAAAAGGTACTATGTACACTCTTAAGAAAACCTCCTTTTCTCCGCTGAATCAAAGTCTAGGAAACACTACAGTAAAATATCTTCAGGCGAGATTCTAGAGCTACAAGGCAGTCTGTGTTACAGCACACATCATCAGGTGCTGAACGGTCAGCAGATTCTAGTATATATCCTCTCGCTCTATATAAAATGTATATATATATATATATATATATATTTATGAATAGCAATGTGAAGACAAATCTTGTAGCTTGTATAGAAACAGCAAGACCCTGAGACTGCGGACAGGGCACACAGTTGTACTAGAGCCCGGTCCTGAGAGAGCCCAACAGTAAATGACAGGTCTCCTTTCCCACTAGGTGTTCTTATTAAACTGGCGCTAACTTTTGCTTCATAGTAAGCACTCACAGAGGCCCCAAATTACAGTCTTTGGGTGGATAAGAGAAAATGACCTTAGGGGAAAGGATTGTAGAAAAAAAAAGAAAACAAAACCCCAAACAAAGACCATCTCAATTGTCTTTCAGAATTTTAGAGTGGGATTGATCTTGGTCCAAAGGGAGACCTATTATACGGTACCCACGATGGGTTATCGGCAGGACAGACTTAACGCTGTCATCCACACATGTATGGGCTGTGAGTCATACTACCCCCTGGAAAAACTATATTGAAATGAATTCTCAAGCTCTTTACATCCAAATAATGTAATATATGGAGCTTTGTGTGCATTCTTTTTATCCTCTCCATGAATGAACGAGGGCTAATCAAATGGAGTGAATGAGCTAATTCAATTACAGACAGCCTTTATTATATAATAAAATATGGATTATTGATCTGGTGGAGCCAGTGATGCGTGATGAGGCAAATTCGGGGCCTGAAACCTTGAAGATCTCAATTCACAGCTGTTTTTATTCATGTTTTGAAAGTACTAGAAACTGTTTTCACTTGTGGAAAACCATCAAAACGAAACACTGCTAACTAATTAAGCCCAGTCTTCCAAAAGAGAATGAATTCAAGGTTAGCATTGAGGGCTGGGCTGAAAGCCTGGGAAGGGTTGCCTAGATGGGCTGTAATCCCTTATTGTACCTAGCAATGGAGCCTGGAGAGACAGCTAAGTGATTCTATACTGTGCATGGAGTGAAAACTTATTTGGAGGACTGGGGTGTACTATAGGGTCCTTGATATACAGCCAATGGGATCCTGAAAACAGATGGAATGGCCCCTCTCCTACTCAGATTAGTGCAGGTAGGGATGGCTGTCCTGCAAAGTAATCCGGGGCAGATCTAACAAAACCCATTGTCTCTGACTTCTGAGGGATGAAAGCAAAAGGCCAGGCCTGGAGCAGTAAGCAAACAGAGGGGCACTCAGAGAGGCGGGGTCACAGCTAACCCTAAAAGAGGAGAAAAACATCCCTTTAAATCTGCCCCAAGATAAGACATCAAGGCTGATCATTATTGGTGTTGTGCCACCAAGTTCAAGCCCCACCGACTCCTTAATCTTGGAAACTAGCTGCTCTTCCTTCAGACGGGAGCTCAAATCCTCTCCACCCCTGCGAGGGCCAAGTCCACCAGCTCCCTCTGCAGCAGCCCTAACACAAATCTGCTCTGCTCTCTCTTTCCGCTCTGTATTTTTGAGAGTGGAGCCAGGCTCTGTGCTTTGGTAGGCACCCCTCCAGCACATAGGTAAATGGACATGAGCTATGTTTTAGAAATGACTCCCGTGAAAGAGAGGAAGAAGGGACGGGTAACGGTACTTGTGCGAAGTTGCAGACTGTTCGGCTGCAGTCCAGAAAATGAATCCAATTTTTCATTCTGTCATTATAAATATTTCATTGCAAATGGTACTGATTTTCTACAACTGTGGTTAAGCAAAGGGCCTCTGTGTGAATATTTAAGAAAAAAAAAAAAACTCGAGGAGGAGGAAGACAACGACGAAGAGGGAAGGGGGAACGAAAGGTTAGCAACCAATTAATTTCATACTTTAAATGTAAAAGGATGCTGGGAGAAATTCAACAGTGATATAGTGTGTGACTCAAAGAAGAAGAAAAAAACATTTACTCTGCTCTTCTTCTGACAGTTTCTCATAAAATATCTGCAGTCCATCTATCTTTTAGTACTCCAGGCTCCTCTGGAGAGCAGAAAATGGTGGTTTAAAGCTCACTTCAGTGCCAGTCTGCGGGAGATTGCTTTCCACAGGACCCCCGCTGATGGAGGCCTAGGGGAAGAGGCCCAGGAGTTATTCAATCAGTCCGAGACTCTGGGGCGGCTGGGGGTCCTTTGAGGGCTGATTATAAAGCTGCCCTCCTGTTGCCTGCCTCAGAACAGAACGAAATGAGCAGTCTCTCGCTGAGAAGATTCTGCAAGAAGGAATTTCACCTGTCATGGAGTTTGTCAGAATTTCAGGATTTATCTTGGTGCAAAATTAATAAAATACCAACCAGGAATTCAGGCTGACTACTCGCCTGTGTCATCTCAAAGTGATCTTTCACCCAAGAAAACCTGGCTAGCTAGCCCAGCCACTCCTGCCCTACTTTTTCCTTGGGAGGGTGAAAGAGGTCACATGACAAACACCCCAGGGCAGCCGAATGGGATGGCAAGCCAATTACACACAAGGTGGCCCCTGGGTACCACTGTCTTCATGGGTGACCTCTGACCTTGCCATGGCCCTTCCAAAGCCTCTGAAATTAGCTTGTGCCCGAGCAACCAGAGACCATTCTGGATTCTATAACACAGTAGGTTCCCTATGGCATCCTATCTGTTAAAATCATATGCTGCTTTCCCAGGTCTGGCTTCGATTTATCCTTTAAACGGCTTACAACAGTGGTTCATCAGGTACGAGATCAAGAAACATTACAGATAAATGTGCGATCACCCAGCAACAACTGGATTCAGATGTCTGATCACATACTCTGTCCTCTCCTGTCTTGTTACCTCTGGGCTTCCAGGAGAAAGAGAGGAGAGCAAGGAACCACCAAAGGCCTGCCAGCATGTGGCTCAGGACACACCCAATGATGTCTCTGTTCTCACCACCTCAGAACATGCCTGGAAGTCCTTTGCTTACCTGAAGATCTTTTCCGTGGCCCTGACACTCTGCTTGTTCAAAGGACCTCTTTGAAATGAGGTCCAGGTAGTTCTAAGGTAACCAGTGCTGGTTCCCAAGAATGGGTGGTATGTCACCTCAGACACAGTCTATGTGTGGCTGGAACTGCATTCATGCCCCTAGCTGGCTCAAGTCCGTGGAGAGAGCAGAAAATGCATCTCAGAGCCATAGACTGAGTAAGGTTCCTCCTGATTACTGAAGGCATACTGAGGTCAGGGTGAAATTGGGCACCCTATCTCTGGGCTCTCAGGTTGCCTGTGGTTGCCTCTTACTAAATGATGACTGACAGCAGATTTCAGGTTCCCAAGTCAGCAGTGGACTTAAGGCATTGCTGTGTCTCCCTTTTCCAACTAGTCTTTTCTAAATGAGAGTTCGCCAGTTTGTTCCATCCACTTCTCTAGTCCCTGCTTTATTATGGAAACCTTCACAAATCAGGAGCAATTGGGCAGTGTGTACACTTGGAAATTATATGGGGGGATCTCTCTCTCTCTCTCTCTCTCTCTCTCTCTGTCTCTCCCCTCAGAAGTGAGCACACAGATGGTGGAGGGGATGCAGGGTGCTCTCAGCAGGCTTCAGTGGAGATGCCTTAACTCCACAGAGGGAAAAGGGCTTCCCACCAGTAGCCTCATGAATTATAACTGAGTATGGGAGTGAGGTCTTGGTGCCTGTCTCACAGCAAATATACGGTTCCATTTTCCTGCACAGCGACCTTTCACCCTTATAAACTCAAAGCATCGCCCAGCACACTGCTGATATTTAAGGGTAGCGAGTCACCTTTTATATGGTTAGAAGGCACACAAGCTTAGCAGACGTACCCAGGGTGTGGCTTGGCTAATTATAAAATCAAGCTTTGCTGATATAGAATAGGAAGCCTTTGATGGTGGAGTCAGGTTTCCTGGGAAAGAGAAGGGCTCTGCCAATCTAGCTGAGGAGTTGTATCCATGCAGGGAGGGCTGTGCACGGAAGTGGATGGCGGGTGCCCCCCCCCCCCCGCCCCCAGAAGAGGAAGAGAAGATGCTTAACTTTTGCAGGCTCTCCTCTCCCATGCAGAAGCTGTCCCCGCCTCTTAAGTGCCTCCCATGCTTATTCAATGAGGTAATCAATGAAGGAGACCTGTTATTTTAGGCAGTTTGAAATTTCACCGCTTTAAAAGGACTCCTTTCCCCTGCTTTCCACTCTCTTCGGAGCCTCAGAGTTGCTGTTCTAAATGACAGCACCGCCAGCAGTGCTTTTAAGCACCATTCATCTCTCCCCGCCCCATCACAGGCTTTTACAGAACACCGATTTCCCTCCAATAAGGGGAACTTACTCCTTCATAGCTGCAGGGCACAGCCTGTTACGAGCTGTAGATTCACTGAAAATATAACAATAAAGGATACAAATGTGAAGTCCTCCTAAAATACACGGCTGGCTCTGGAGCTGCTTTGCCTTAGCAAACCCGATCAAGGGTAGCCTATCAATCTTTTGCAAATGCTCAGAACAGCTCATTGCTGGGCTGCAGTTCGAGGAGCATCACCTCCAGGGATCTAGAAGATGCTGGCCTGGATTCTCTGCTCATTTCAGGGGATTGATAGTTAGAGTCTGTGATTGCCATCTCTCTTTCCCTAATTGTCACAACAGTTGGGTCCGGACGTGGTGTTTTCCAACAGTCAGATGAGAGTTTGTAAACACCAAGGGTCTATTCTTGGCACATAGTCTCTGCTAATGTGAGGAAATCGACCCACGTGTAGAGCAAACATCTAAAATAGGAACACATGCAGGAATTCCATGAGTCTGTCTGGGTTGCAGAATGTTCTAGAAATTTGGGTTTTCAGATAGTTCCAATAGATCTGACTACAAAGGTGCCTAGGCAGAACTCTGTTTGGAGGACAACTGTGTCTGCAGTCTCTTGTTCTTAATGAAGGCAGCTCTTCCAGTGCTGTGGCAGCAGGCTGCTTTGGCGACACGGAAGCCAACAGAGCCAATGAGGCCCAGCCAAGGCAGAATGTGGCAGAGGTGATGAACACTTCCAGGGGGCGGGGAGGGAGGGGCTGCAGAACTGGCCATAGTGCCATCAGGCTGCCCTGGCTGGCTGCTCCATAAAGCCGAGCTGATGGCAGTTCAGAGATGGCCATCTGTCGTCAACTCTGGGCCAGACAGAAAATAATGTAATGGCAGCTTGCTTACAACAGGGGCTGTTGGAGGAGGAGCGGGCCCTAGAACGAAGAGGTGGTGCTCCCTTTTAAATAGGGAAGTCAGCCATCGGTATGAACATCAAGAAATTAATGGATGGAGATTTTTTTTTTTTGAAAACTGAGCTGTGGGGCAGTAGAAACTATTCGGATGCAAATAAAGTGTTTTCCACTTACTGCAACTACCCCTGCAGCCCCGATTCTGGTCATATCAGCCACTCGGTTCTGGAAAAAACTGGCTACCAGGACACATGGTGAGGCAGTGAGGGCCAGACTTAGAAACAGGTGAGCCCAGGTTTTGTCTCTGAGCACACGCACAGATTAGACGTTTATTGGAGCAAAATAGGTAATTGAAAAGGCACTTAACCCAAATAACTTCACTGAGACAATAGCACTTTCCTTTCTGTATGCTTGCTTAATTTCTAGACGTAGTTTTATTAAAAAGCCAAATAAAATGACCTCACATTACAATGCATTGCGATTGTGAGATAATTTCAAACTCTCTCCTTTATTCCAGAAAACCCTAGCATTCATGGCAGAGAAAGACTGGGGGAGGGGCAGCAAAGAGGAGAGTGACTTAGGGAAAGAGGGGGATAGAGAGAAGGAGGAAAGAAAGAGGACAGGAGAGGGGGAATATAATAATATCACAGCCAAGCCACGGTTATATTACCTCTGCCCCATTTTTGTGTCTGACCTGATTAACTTACTGCCTTCAATGGTAAGGCCAATCAATCCTGATTGAATTATCCAATATTAACAGCTGAAAGTGATCAAAACTAATGGTGAAAACACAGCATCAATCAATAAATCAATGCAAATGATTCGGTTCCTGGTGATCCGATCAAATAAAAGAGATAGATCAATTTAGCCACGGAGCAAATTAAGTGCAAGTCACTATAGAACCAATTTGCTCCCAAAGCCACACAGGCTCACAGCAGAGATGAAGCGATGAATGGGTAGGCCAGTTCCCAAGTCATGCACTCGTTTGACACGATTTATACTCTTGCAAATCTTGATGTCTTCCTGATATGTTCAAGGGCTGACCAGAGCTATGCAGAGGCTCTGTGGCTTCAGGGATGCAGTCCAGGGTAGCACAGGGGAGGCTGCTGTTCCTCCACAGACAGTCCTAAGGGATCACTGCAGGACCAGATGTGCCAGGTCTCAACAGAACGTGGGGCAAGCACTTCCATCTGGGGCCCTCTGAAAGGAGGCAAGGCAGGTTGGGGCCTGTGACTTTTATAGAATAGTAGGGATAATGACAAAAAACTTTAATGTGTGTGAGAAATAGAAAAATTAAGCACTTGAAATATACAGGAGAGTTGTGAGATGTGACACTAGCACTCTCCTTTCTGCACGCCTGCTTAATTTCTAGATGCAGAAAATTTAAGAAAACTTTTGGAAAGCCAAAGCAGAGTTACCAGTATGTTATTTAGATTTGCTACAAGCATGTTCCATTCTTCCTGCTCACTAGAAATTTCAGGTTCAGGTGGAGGGAAACATGAGAACAGGGTGAATAAAGTTTTCTTCGAACCACAGCCAGTCCCCACCTTGCTGTTTTACGGAGAGGCAACAAGAACCCTTCTGCCTTGGCCTTAACTGAAGGGAGCTGGCACACAGCTTTGAAATAAGATTCCTGGAAGCCAGCA
This sequence comes from Mus minutoides, assembly GCA_902729485.2. Lineage (NCBI taxonomy): Eukaryota > Metazoa > Chordata > Mammalia > Rodentia > Muridae > Mus > Mus minutoides. The sequence goes on from LR749578.1 coordinate 2,514,096, forward strand.
CCATTACTTGTCGAGTTTGAAGCTAAAAAGGAAAACAAAATCTAATGCAAGATGCCTGACACTTGTGAAAAGAGAGTAGCTTAATAATAAGTATCCTCACTTAGAAACCAACTAAGAGGGAGGCCTCAGCAAAGTATGATTGATTGAAAAATGAGTCCAGCAAACTAAGAGAACCCGGGAAGTTTCTGAGCTCCAGGGTAGAGATTTTTCTTTCCAGATAATTGGACAATCTTGATTGTGCCTTCTTGGGTCAGCATTAGAGATGCAGGATGCCAGAGGAACCCTGGTCCGACTGTGTGATGTCTGCCTTCCTCGCCAAGCTCTCAGCACGTCAGGTACTTCCCAGGACTTCCCACAATAGCTTACATATCATGTCATGCAAGACTGATTTATCTGCATCATACCTTTCAAAGTTGACAGAAAATAAATTTTGAATTATTTTTGTTATCTCTTGATTGGCATCATGGCACATTTAAGAGATAGAATTGTGTTTTAATAAATATTCTAAAATCTCTATCTTAACTATAACCCAATAATGTCACTGGGACTAGTGGACTTGTGGTTCTGACCACTAACAAAAGACTCCTAAATGCCCCGATAGACCTACTTTAATCATCTGAAGCACATGATCCCAGCGCTGAAAGACCAGCGTATGGCCAGTTACTGCAAGAACTTCCCTACTCTCCACTAAACCCTCAACATGATGGGACTTCCTTAGAAGACATGCAGGAGGAGGAGGAGGAGGAGGGAGACTCCATCACTGCCACTCAATTGCAGGCTTTCCAGGGGGTGCCAACAGAACAGTGATTTCTGTGCTGTAAGACAGAGCTTTAAAATGCTCAACCACAGCATAAACCACATGGGATATGGATGTGTATTGAAGGGGAATCTGTGGTTACATATAGGGAGGGGGCTGTGAGCTGCAGGATACTGGTGCTGAGAACCAAATGCAGTCCTCTTAGAAGAGCAATAGCTGCTCTTAACGGATGAACCATCTCTTCAGCTCCACAAATTCTGTTAACTAACAAACAAAAGCCAGGCAGTGGTGGTGCACACCTTTAATCCCAGCACTTGGGAGGCAGAGACAGGCAGATTTCTTAGTTCAAGGCCAGTCTGGTCTACAGAGTGAGTTCCAGGACAGCCAGGACTTCACAGAAAAACCCTGTCTCAAAAAAACCAAACCAAACCAAACCAAACCCAACAAAACAAAAACAAACAAACACAAACAAACAAACGAACAAACAAACAAAAAACAACCAACCAGAAAACCAAAAACCAAAACAAAACTACCCCCTACCAAATGAAATCATACTAAACCCCCTGAGATCTATTAGGGAAACATTTGAGGCCTTGAACACATTCATTTATTTCCCAAATAATAAAATATTCTATTTCTTCAAATAATGGGCTTTTACTCACAGATACCTTTGCCTTCCTGCCACGTGCCTTGACATCAGGTCTGTCTGTGTGTGTGGCTGCAAGCACTCCAGGAAAAGATAACATTGCAGTAAGAATGAAGGACTGTGTATTTCTATCTCTGGACTTAACGATCAACAAGACTACAGGGTTGACCAAAGATGAGAGCTTCACACTTAACAAATACTGTATGTCCCTGGTCCTACAAGGAGGATTCCAGAGGACGGTTCATATTGCCTAACTAAACAGAGTGATAAGGAATGACTTACAAATGTAAGTTTGGCTTTGTACGTATTGTGAGTCAAAGTACACACCACCCTTTGTGTTTATATACCGATGTGTCAATATAACTGCACTCTCACACAAAAACCCGGGATGCAGCTTTGCTTACCATTGGCTCCTCTACTAGTTACCTACTTGTCTAGCCACACACACGAAACATACTTCTTTACATGTATAACTATATACATGTAGGTAGATTTTATATCTAACAAGTAATGACTTTTTCCAAATCTGTTTTTATACTTCAACTGTGAAACGGTGAAGGAGCTGTCACAAAATCACTTCTGAACCACTAAGGGACATCCCACAGTGGTTAGTGAGCAACTCAGAATGTTTATTCTACACTTTCCCCAGTGTTCCTGCCCTGCAGTTAGAGGCAGAGAACTTGAATGATTTAAGATCTCTAACATAATTTCAGTTCTTGGAGATTTAATTTCATGCACTCCTTCATAACTTTAATGCCATAAAAATCTAGGAAAGTTCAAGTGGCCTAATATTTACATTTATTTTACATATCAAGGTACAAAGGGCATCAGCCCAATACACTGGCTTCGTGCTTTTGTCATGACAGTATTTTTCTACTGTCACCTTAATTTCAGTCCAATTTCCCTGCATCCTGGCAATGAGAGGAACTTTGCTTTCTGTTTTCAATACAGGAAGTTAATCACCATTTAAAAACATAATTTTCACTTCCTAAGGTAATATGGGTACTGGAAAGAATAGATGCATGAACTTCTAGAGTCAAATGTAAAAATAGAGATACCATCAAAACTCAGAAACGTCAACTTCTGATCCATTTTCTCCTGGTGTCGCTACAACTAGAGCCACAGCTATTACTGAGCACTTTAGAGAACAGACTAACTTAAGGTATTCCCACAAATGGATTACAGCTTTCCAAACTACTGAATATAAAGTCAGTGTTTTATCTCAGCTTGGCAACAATGATCCTTACTAGCCATCAGGGATGTTCTAATGTAAGGACTGGTACACAGAGCGGCTGAGTATTGATGCCAAGAGCAGGCATACATGTTCTCTGGACTCACATCCTAGCTTCAGTGACATCTTAAGTCTGACTTCATACGGCCACAAAGATCCAAGGGGTGGATGTAGAGAGAGCAGTGTGTTCCAGAAGAACATCTACCTCCTAGGGACCTCTGTGGTCTCTGAGATACTTGTGGGGTATCTGTAAGGTCAAAACGATTCATTATAGTATTTGATATTATTTGTGTAAACACCATCTCCTCACCTCAAGAGGCTACAAGGAGGTGTACTGACTGCTTGGCCCCCTCTCCTGTTTAACACAGTTATCTTGAAGTTAGGGAAAATAATGGACAACTATGGGAAATATCAATAGATAGTAACACACACACACACACAAAAAGCTCTCTAAGGGTTTTCAAGTAGAGTCTGAGGCAGTTAAGGACTCCCAGGACCAGAGAGCTGAAGAAAAACTGTTTAGCTGCAGGAAAGTGGAGACTATATATTTCTAGAAACCTCTTGTCTTTAAGGATGTATTTAAGTGTGTCTGATCTAGAGTAGGTCACAGATCACTCCCACCACAGTGCTGAGCTGTAGACATAGTGTTTTGTGCACAGTGTAAAGGTTATCCTTGTGTTATTCAAATGCTGATTTCTGTCCCCCCCCCCACATTGTTTCAATCTGACACCGCATTGAAATGCTTATGTCAAGAATTTCCTGTCTCCAGTTTGTGTAAACAGTTCTTACTATTTATTCTCTGCCTTGTCAATAAAACTGTTCACCCAATGTCTGGCAGAAAAGAGAATAGGGTGGGACTTCTACCACTGAGGGGAAGTAGAGAGAGAAGAAGAGAGGAGATTGAGCCTTGAGGCAGGGCAAAAGGAGTTGGTAAGAGTTCAGTTGGAACATGGAAGGCCCTAAATGTATTATTGGGATGTTGGCTGGGAGGTAGCTGGATTAGTTTAGGGGATTATAAGGTAGACTGCCCTGGCAATGAGGTGAAGCTTGAAAATAAATCTTAGTACCTGTGTCACTATTGGGGAACAGAGAAATACAGCTGCCTCATTAATTAATTAATTAATAATGTAAAATACTAATTAATTAATGCTAAAATACTAATATTAATTAACACTGTAAAATAAGGTAGTAAAAATACTTCCTTATTAATTTATTGTATAGTTATATTATAATGATCATTCCCTATAAGCTTTCTCAGTGAAAGACACACCACGTTGGAATCTGTGCATATATAGTGCCCTAGTAGAAGTCTGATACAAACATTTAGATGCCACCTTGGCACCAGTCCCTGCACAAAGCCTATGACTTTCATCCTAAACTGTTACTGCACTTGTTTCAAATTTTACATACTAATCTTTTAAAGACCCAGAACAACCAAACCTCCTATGATTTATTCTTTGACACAAGTTGCAATAAAACCAGCATTTTTTTCAAGCAAGAATGTAAGGTTATTTTAGAATGATAAAAGTATGACTTGGACTGTTTTCCATGTTTATTGGCAGACACATGTGATAGGATCCAGTGTTTCAAAGGAACAAAATGTGAAAAAGAGATGTTAGTCCTCTTTTACTAACAATGATGCAATTCAGTAGTTTAATTTATCTCCTAAATTTCATCTAACTTAGTTGCTTAGAATAATAACTGAGTAGAATAACCATAGATTCTCTATTCTGATATACACAGCTCCTTTAAATCTTGCCTTACCAGAACCTCCCCCTTTCTGGGCATAATAAGATACCCTAGAGGTAGCCAGAGGAGTGCAGATAAATTCTGTATTGCTTGGTCTTGGCTCTGGGTGTAGAAACCAAGCCCACAGCCATTTCAAGCCAAACAATAACCAGGAATATTCATAATAAGAGGTTTCAAATGCAGCTCCATTTCTTCTATAGGAAGCAGCAAGGTTTAAAAACAATTTAATCATGATAATATTCTTACTCTTTTTATTAAAGATGCAAAAAGTATTGAAAAAGTCATGTTCTTCTAAATGAAATTTCAGGAAGAGAATCCATGTTTCTTTGTTTTTGTTTTTACTTCTTTTTTGGTGTCTTTATGAGCTTATATTTCCTCTTTGTTGGGCTGGTCTTGAACTTGTGACATTGGGATTATAGGTATGTGTCAACATATCCTTTGAATCTTTTTCTCTCTCCTTTCCCCATTTTCTGTGATGCCTGGATTAATCCAATGCCTCGAGCATGGCAGCAAGTACTCCACTGCTGAGCCACATCCTCAGCCCCCTGACTCCTTAACTGTTATTTCTGAAAGTCATTCAAGCAACCATAGGTTTTGTATTATAGCTTACATTTATACCTATAATTTCATTTTCACCTTATGACAACCTGTGAGTAGAAAGTTTGTTTCTTTTTTCTTCACAGTTGCGGTTCAGAGAAGTTGTGGACCTTTACATCTAACAAAAGGTACACCCAAGGCCCAAGCTAACTTATTGGGGGTATCCAGACTTCAACTCCAAAGTTGTGGTTTCAGCACTAATTATTCAGCTGCCTGATGTGGAACAAATACATCCTCGACAAAAGACCCTTTCCAGTGTTCAACCTTCTGGATAACGATGGCTAGCTATCCATACAGCATGGCTCCCAGGGGGAAAGAACATGAATAAAACAAGGCTTGGGAGAGCGTGCTTCGACAAGTGAGGGGAATGATCCCACAGTGCAATAACCCAACCCCTACATCCTTCACACTGGGTCAGAAGGTCCAATTACAGTTCTCTTCTAGTTCTTTTTATGATTGACAGCAGCCAGAGGCAAAATTATTTTGGTGTCTATTAATCTTGTCTCTAATTTCCCCTTTGCCCCCAAACACAAGAGCATGATGGTGGTCCAGGGTAAGAGAGATTCTCAATCCATAGTTAAAATGTCCCCTAAGAGTAACAGGTAGGCTCAACCCTCAGCCTTCCTCACAAGGCCATTACTTACCTGTAGCTCTGTTTGGAAGAAAAACTTCTGTGGGCATTGTGTGCAGTCATAGATCTTGTCTTCTTGTCCATGGGCAGAGAATATATGCTGTTGCAACTTGTTAGCTTGAACAAACACTGAAATAACAAAGAGATGGGAGCTTGGGTTACTGAGTTCTGCTATATCCTGTGCTGATGGTTCTGCACACACAGACAACAGGGTGAAGGGCACACCTCCAGGCATGCCTGGCTCCTGACACCTGGGGAGAGTAAGAGTCATAGCTCCTCATGGTTGGATCTCTGGTTTCCGTTAAGATGCACTCTACCTGAGCACCTAGCTCAGCCCGAAGAGTAATGGTTCATAGAGTCCCTGCTCCTTGTAAATCTTTGCAAATAAAAGCTGTGTGTCAAATGCACAGCTCTGTCTCATAAGAAATGACTCCTACTTCACAGCAACCCACAGGTTAAGAAATCATGACTGCTCAATCCCTGTTTATTGTATTTGCCTAAAGTTATAGCTAGCAAACAGTTCTCTATTTAAATGTGTTAATGCTAAAAATGATATCCCACAGCTACTCTGGGGCACTGTCTATAAATGTGCAACAGAACGGCAGGTAAATTCTCTTTGGATACTTTAAGATCAACTCGGCCTACACATGGAATGCAAGGGTTTCAATAATATAAACATGTTCAATTTTAATGACTACAAAACAAGGCCCTAAGACTGTGTAACAGTTTACCTAGGAGACATACTATTAATAATTAAATTGTATATGCCAGAGGCGCTGTTTGGGCTGGCAGAGCTGACTTCTGACGGATGCTTGGTGCACTGTGACCTAAAAAAGTTTGCATCTACAATATTAATCTGTATAGGCAGGGAGAGGATTTATTAAAGATGCTGGCATTTGACTTTGACTCCACTCTGATCATTAAAATTATTCTAATTGCCAGCCAACCTAACATCATATTACAGTATTGTTCTTGTGAGTCATACATTTTAATAACATTTCTCATTACCTTAAAGAAACCTCTCAGCTTTTCTTTCCCCGACATGCTTTACATTGGAAGGTTTTATTTTTCCTAATTGTTATTTTCAAATGACTTCAAGATACAATCAAACAATTCACATCCGTTTGTACAGAGATCCAGGCTGTTCCTGATGTGGCTTTGTTTCCTTACTAGCTCAACAAAAAGAAATGGGATTTTATCCAGGTTTGCAACTTATGTCCATATAACATCCTATATTTTATGGGGCTCTGGCTACACCATGAAAGAACTATTTTATTTTAAGATTTAATTGTGGAGACCTTTGGCCTACTCTTCTTTTAAACAGACTTACCAGGTTCCTAGACAGAGGTACCTTGACTCTTGACTCTGTGCATCTTAAATACATGGTGAGAGTCTAACAATAACTTTAATAAATTAAAAAATTGGAAGAGTAAACAAACTCAACAGAGAGGAGCATTAGCAGATGGGACGAGTACGGGAAGACCAGTGCTAATGATGTAGTCATCCACATACTTAGGGTGTTACCAGTGAGAGGTACGAGGGCCTGTGGCCCGTGTTCCCATTTTTATTACAGAACACAAATCTACAGGCTGAATTCAGTGAAGGTAACTAATCAATGCCTGTGATTTTGCTCTGCAAACAGAGAAATTTGAGCCGGGCGCGGTGGCGCACACCTTTAATCCCAGCACTCGGGAGGCAGAGGCGGGCAGATTTCTGAGTTCGAGGCCAGCCTGGTCTACAAAGTGAGTTCCAGGACAGCCAGGGCTATACAGAGAAACCGTGTCTCGAAAAACAAAACAAAACAAAACAAAACAAAACAAAACAAACAAACAAAAAAACCAGAGAAATTTTCTTTGAGGTCAAGATATCTACACATTCATTCTTTCCATTGATGTGCTTGGCCACCATGTTCAAGATACAGGTGAGATGTTCACTGAGGATCTTAAGTAGCCTTGACTTTAAGGTGACAGCAGAAAATGTGTGAACATATTTCAGCTCTCATGGGCTTCAAGGAATAAATTCTAAAGTGTATTGTGTCTCTGTCTCTCTCTGTCTCTATCTTTCTCTCTGTGTGTTAATGTTTCTGTGAGTGTGTGTGTGTGCGTGTGTACTTGTGTGTGTGGTTAACCCTGACAACTGTACCACTGTAACATCTGATACAAATTTTCTAGGATCATATATTTCTATCAACTTTTAAAATCCAATCTCACAAAAAATAAACATCTCTAATCTGTTTACTATTTCAAAGAAGTATTTTATTTACACACACACACACACACACACACACACACCTTTATAAAGAAGTTATAAAATTATCCAGGTTGAGGTCACATATGTGGGGGTACTGGAACCACATATTTTAATTGAATACCGAGTGACTCAAAAGCAGCCGGACTTTGGTAACCTTTTAACATCCAGAGGAAGAGGAGTGCACCCAAAGTGGACATCGTCGTTTTCTGGGTGGGAAAGTGTAAACTTAGGGAAGGACTTGAAATGCCATTCCTTCATCCTGACAGTTAACCTTCCTGCCCGGCTCAGTCTCTAAAGCAGACTGCAATCAATAATGCTAATCAGCAGAAATCAAACATCTTCCCCCAAATTGAATGGCAGTCGTTGCTGTAAAAGGCCAAGCAGTGGGAAGTACGCTTGGAGGAAGGACAGAGTGGGGTCAGCGCACACACAGGCTGAGATTTTGCTTTACGAAGTGCCTTACCTGTGAAACAGACGGGGCACTTGAAGGTACCGCCCATCCCTTCGAAGCTGTGCTCTATCAGGTGACACTGAAGTTTGGCAGGAGAGTCAAAGGTCTGGCTGCAGAGTTTGCACTCATGGTTCAGCCCTTCATCTGTTGAGGAAAGCACATTGTCCGAAGAGGTCAAATCTACCGTCTGTGTGATAGCGCCAGGATACCTCTCATTGCAAGCTCTTGCTATAGCCAAATATAGATACAGACAGACTCATATAATGCCTGCTCTGTAGACACGTAATAGTGATTTCTTACATTATTATGGAGCTTATAGAAATTTAAGAAAAGTTTAAAATTTAAAAGCCAAAAGTCAGAAATCAGATTTTACTTTGAGGCTTTTAGTGTGTCGATACCAAGGTTTCTGTTTTAATGAGCATGATTTTATGGGCTCTATGTTTCCAAAGACCTAAAATAAAGGACCAATAGGAGAGTGGAATGGCTTCTTCCTCAGTGCTTCTCTGCGGTGCCTGGAAGACTGTAGAGGCTTCTATCCCTGACCCCAGGATCTCTGGGTCACGCTTCTGAAGCAGACCTTACTGTGGCTGCCTGCTCTGGCAAGTCTGCAGCAGAACGCTTCACTTTACCGATGTTCTTCCCTCTGCTTCTCAGTCCTAGCTCATCACATCCAACCCCAGGTCACTTTCGCCTAGCTGTGCTTGACAGGTCTAATTTTGTCCCTGGCTTCTCTCCACCTATCTGTCTCATCTCCACTTTTCTGAGATCCGGGGCTCACTTTTGACAAGTTTTAGATCATTAGACATCAGAAGTTGGTAGAAGAACAATTTTGATGGCTGATAATTGCTGTATTAAGAGTTCACAGTCCAGCGAGGGAGCATCGCCTTCACTAAAACTAGCACAACCTGGTGAATGATGCAGCTCACTGTGCTTCCTGAACTGTTTTACATGTCTGCAAATAGAAATCCATGCAACCTCGCAACAACTCATGAGGAATGCTATTGCTTTGCCCACGTGACAGATGAGAAAGGCATGACCCAGAGAATGTAGAACTTTTCTCTTGAGTCAGCGAGGCTAACAATTAAAGGAGTCAGAACTTAGACACCAGCAGTTTGGCCTGTGGGTTCACGAACTTATAGACAAGCTATGCCACACACCTGCTATCCCCAAGATGACTTGTGAGGAAGAGCAAGGTTCAGAGGCTATATGCTGACCTTCCTGTTATTACGCAATATGTCTACCTTCTATCTGTAAAAGTTAGAGATGTTCATAAGCGACAGACATGCTAGGACTCAAGAGCGGGAGATATATTTACACCCAGGGAACAGCAAATTTAAACTAAAATACTAAAAACAAAGGCATTTCCCCCCATTCAAAGGCAAATTTCCGTGTAGGTGCTTCTCTAGTTGGGCTCTGACAGTACGAAGGTCCAATTACAAAGGGAATTATTATTAGCTAACTGGGAGTGAAATCACGCTATTTGTATTCCTAATCTTTCCTCTCACACAAGTCTGAGTCTTCAGAAGCAGAGGACAAGAATTTGTACCAGGAGAAAGCCAAGGAATAATTAAGCCCCCAGTACAGTCTACATTTCACCGGAGATAAAATCCCACTCTGTATTTGGGTGGCACAGCAAACTACTTGATTATAATTATGTAAGAAGAAGTTTAATTGTGCCTACTGACATGACAAGGGGTTATACAAAAAGCTTTAGGGATTATGTAAGATCAATTGTTCTTTTTTTAATCCCTTCTTTTCTTTTAAATCTTAAAGTCACCAAAAATTTCCTAGATTTCAGTCATTAAGAGATATAAGGAACACTATTTATTGCAGAGAACTGAATAAAATATAAGCAGAAGTAATTGCCAAGTTTTAAATTTTCCTGAATACTGTATAACTGTATGTTGAAGAGTAAGAGGATATTTAAGTTTTAACGTTACAACACCAATTAAAAATTATGTCTACTTTTTCACATTGTGACCAATAAGTACATTTCAGAAAAATAGCAGCTAATAATTTTCTTCCTTCCCATTTCTTTTTGTCCATGAGAACCAAGGAGTAGGCTTGGATGTGAGCATGGGTTCCTTGACTATCAGCCTGTTAAGTTATGTGACTAGTCTTGCTGCAGTCTTTCATTGAGAACAGAGGCTGACTGTATGTGGGCATAGAGGGAATTCTGCAAGTTAAGAAGCTTTTGAATGTAACAGTCCCCCTTTTGACTACTCATGCTTTGTATGTAAAATTAACAAAACAAAAGTGAATAAGATGTGTCTGAGTGCAAGAAACATGTCCTCACCCATTTTCTCTTTTTTCTAGCCCAGAGTAAAGCAGTCTCCCCAAAGCTAAATAATTTATATTTAGTCAAATGAAACAAGAATGGCGACAGTCAGCCGTGGAGTGACTTATGTGTCACTAGCACAGACTTATTCTTCACAGATTATACTCTTTGTTTGTGGAGTGATTAAGTAATACCCACGACGGCAATCATTGCAAGCATTCTTGAGAGCTATTTTTACAGTTTTAAAGCACATTACACTATTGAAAAAATATTGCAAGTTCAATTTCCTATTTGTAGGTTAAACAATGATGTTTTGTTTTGTTTTGTTTTTCCCCAATTAATGGATCTCCAAGTTATTTGACTAGGAGAAAAATACATCAATTACTCCTCAGCCATCTCATCCAGAATCGATGCTCTAGCAGACAGTAAGAATCCTCACCCAGGCTGGGCAGTGGTGGTGCACACTGTTAATCCCAGCACTTGGGAGGCAGAGGCAGGTGGATTTCTGAGTTCGAGGCCAGCCTGGCCTACAGAGCAAGTTCTAGGACAGCCAGGGATACACTGAGAAGCCCTGTCTCGAAAAACCAAACAAACAAAAAACCAAACCAAACAAATAAAAGACTCCTTACCCGTCCCTCTTTTCTCTTCCTTCATCACAGCCCCCCTCTCCCCCATCTTCATTGTGGTCCTCACAGTGGATCATCATCACAGGGCCAGCTCTAGGGCAAGCAGGTAGGGGCTGCATTACATACTTTTCTCATTTGTCACTGTGACCAAAAGCCTGCAGACAGCTGCAGTGATGAGCGTGGTTTAAAGGGAGCACAGTTGATAACTGAGAAGCCAAGACAGCTAGGATCTGTGCAGCTAGCTACTCTGGCTGATTCCATTTGGGGGAAGTAGAGGCTCTGGCTGGAGGCTGAGCTGGTGGTGACCCAGTTCCTCGGTGACCCATTGCTCATAGTTAGGTTCTGTTTCCTGAAGTCCCCACAGTTTCTCCAAATCTGGATCACCAGCTGAGAAGCAATAATTCACACCCAGGAGCCTAGGAAGTTAAGACAGGGACCCAAACAACTATGTCCCCTGCTGGCTAAACACTTTCTTTCTTTACTAAGAAGGGGAAACAGAGATTTGAGAATCCCAATCCAACTCCTTGATAAGGAGAAGTGCAAAAGCAGCTTCATTCAGAGACCCTGCAGATTCTGCCCTCATGAGTTCTGGGCTCAGCTTCATTCAGAGACCCTGCACACTCTGCCCTCATGAGTTCTGGGTTCAGCTTCATTCAGAGACCCTGCACACTCTGCCCTCATGAGTTCTGGGTTCAGCTTCATTCAGAGACCCTGCAGACTCTGCCCTCATGGGTTCTGGGTTCAGCTTCATTCAGAGACCCTACAGACTCTGCCCTCATGGGTTCTGGGTTCAGCTTCATTCAGAGACCCTGCAGACTCTGCCCTCATGAGTTCTGGGTTCAGCTTCATTCAGAGACCCTGCAGACTCTCCCCTCATGAGTTCTGGGTTCAGCTTCATTCAGAGACCCTGCAGAATCTGCCCTCATGAGTTCTGGGTTCAGCTTCATTCAGAGACCCTGCAGAATCTGCCCTCATGAGTTCTGGGTTCAGCTGTATGGTCACCAGCTCCATCACACTGGTAAAGAGCTGAAAACCTGTAGCGTAAAGGAGTATATCTGCATTAAAGGCCATTTCCTTGCAAAAAGCTGCTCCTTTCAGCAGCTGCTGCTCATGAGGCGATACTACCAACACCTCCAATTTCAATTTCAAGTGGGATCTGCCCTGAAGCCAGAACTTGCACCTTGCTTCCTCCCCCTTAAAGGTGCCAAAGAGCTTAAAAATTCAATCAAAATCACCATTTCTCCTCTCTGGAAAGGTAGCAGCTGACAGTAATTGGATAATACAGTCTGACTCATTTATTAAAAAGAGATTCAGAGTCAATTGACTTAATAACCATTACAATATTTCATTAAGGTTATAATAGGCTAGCACAGCCCTATTTTTTTTTATTTTTTATGAAGAGTTATAGGTGGGATCTTTGGATGAAACTTCTAGACGCTTCCATCCATGTTTTCTGCTTATCTGTATTCTCCAGATTTTCTACAATACTTGTAGTTTATCTCTGCATGTTACTCTGAAGGAGGAGGAAGGAGGGAAGGAGGGAGGGTGAGAGGGAGGAAGAGAGAGAAGGGTCCTTTCTGTGTCCTATCCATAAAGATTGATTATAACATTGGACTTTTCACAGCTAAAAGGTTGATAGAAAATGAGCAAAATGATGGCATCTAAAAAAATACAAATTTTGCACATTATAACTGGAAAGTATTCTAGTAAAAAAACAAAACAAAACAAAACACAAAAAACCAAACCAAACCCATGACAGCATAAATCAGTGTTAGGAAAGGGAGAATAAGACCACAGAGTGCAAATTAGTCAGCCAAAGAAGAAGGTGCAGCCTCAGCTTGGCTCCCTTCACAGGGCACAGAGCTAACCCAAGGTTTGCACTGTGGCAATTGTGTGGGTACCCAGTGACATGGGTAAAATGTCAGAGTGGCCTTCTCCTTACTCAGCACATACTAGAGGCTGATGAATAGCTTTGCTGGCTACCTAGTGCAAGGTAGTACCAAGGATCCTTCAGCATAACTGAGAAATAATGTCACATGTATAGAAGTCAGAGCTAAAACAATTATTTTCATTTGCTAATCTTTGTGTAAACTGGAACATAAATGTAAACAAGAATCAAGTCTACAAAAGAGTCTCACACTCATGTAAATATTTATTCCCACATTAAACTTTCCAAGGAAGGAGTCTGCATATGCAATTGCTGTGCTACCTCATTGCTTGAGGGAGAAACAGGAGGAGTTATAGTGAACTTTCTGCTCCAAGAAAACACTGCTTTCTCAACCAGAGGCAGCTCAAAGGCAAGTGGTGCTTTCTCTCCAAAGCCTGTCCTGGACCCGCATGACTCTTACTCAGCCGGGCCACAGCAAAGGCCTAATAGTCAACATTTGGCTGCTCGAGCACACCTCAAGTTATAGGTTCCAACATGGCCGCTGTGAGTCTAACACAGGACACGGACATTTCAGAATGAGCTTTACACAATGATGGCCTCCTCCGCAGCCTACAGACCATGTGCCCGAGTTTATACCCCCTTTTCTCCAATAAAAAAACCCAAAATCTAAAGCAGTTGAAAACAAATGTTCAGTGGCTGAGTTACATGCTGCTGGTATCTTAGAAACCTCTGGGGACCTGGTTTACATATCTCATCAACACCAGGACCATTGCCGAGGACCAATTTGTAAGGGTTCATAAGGAGAACCCTTCTATTTACCCTTGACCCTGGCTGGAAGGATTCTTTTCATATTCTTCTACTACAGAAATCTATATGTTAAAATCATGCCCCCCCACCCCGTTATCACGTGGCAGGGGCTGTCCTTGAAAAGCTCTGACCTGACAGGAAGTAAACTCAACCCTCAGAATCCAGAGAAACCAGATGCCCCGAAGTTGTAATTTGTGCGCCCAGTTCAAATGTGTGCACCGCTCTATGCTTACACACATTATTTTTTAAAATCTGAGAAAACCATGCCCTAGACCAATTCCCAACACCCGCTGTCGCCCCACCATGCTTCGCCTTGCTGCTTCCCTGAGTTAATTTCCAAGCACACATTTATAAGCCAGGGGTCTGAGGACTAACAAAGCAAAGGCATACATACATGACAAACCCAGCCCTCGGCTACACTGACTCACCCTGGAAATCAGGGCTAGAAAAATAGGCAGCCTGCACTGCAATTTTCCACGCACACAGCCATCCCATTCTTTCTTGGGTCCCTGGCACTCTGGCCACAATAATTTGTTGCATTACACATTACACATATTTCACAACTGTAACATAAACACACCAAGGTGCTAATTTGGCAGTGGAGACTACGGCTTAGGCTTTCAAGTCGGCCAGTAGATTAGTCATTAAGCCCCTGAAGTAGGGCAGAATAGGAGAGAACTGAACAGTGTATGAGCATTTCTTTTTCCTTCAGACCAGTTAGGAAGTTCTGGCCTTATTTATTCTGTGGAACAATTTAAGATGAAAATGAACATTGCCTGACCTGTACTTTCAGAAAGCTTTCTCACTGGCAATATGGTGAGACTTGCTTCTGTTGTATTCCCAAGCCATTGAGAAAGGGCATGAAATATTAAGGACAGGACTTCTGACAATACATAAAGGAACGAGCCCCGAGAATCCGAGCAACCAAACACCAGTGGGTTCTATGCACAAAGTACCTCAGCCACGGGCATCTCAAGGAGAGTTGAACGCTCTGCATCCCTTATGTCTAAGCCACAACATCCTGCAAGGAGACTTGCAAGGTGCAGGCGTCCTGACGATGTTATTTGTTTGTTTGTTTGTTTGTTTGCCAATAGTCTAAACGCTGCAATGCTTTTGGACTTTCTAAGCAAAGCCGCTGGTCGGACACTGTTGTTTCCTGTCTTGAACTTCTCATTATCAGCAGGATGGGAGCAGGAAATGATTCAACAGGGATAGGCTGCGCAGTACCCAGCAGAATTCAAGAGCCCAGAGGCTGCCCAGGGACCCATAAACATCAGCAGCTTGGAAACGCGCAGGGGGTCCAGGTGGATGGGGCAGGGAAGGGAGGAAGGGGGATTTTAGCTGCTCTGAGATGCAATGCTGTCCAATGTCGTGGCTGTTATTACCATTCATGTGCACGAATTAGAATATTCTCACGGAGGAAAACATTGGGATGTTGTTTAAACTATAATAAAACAAAGAAACACTGAAAAGGGAGCTCTCCTCGAAGCTCGCAGTCTCGAGCACTTGGCAGTGCTGTTTAGGCAGAAGTAGGGCCAGGAACAAGCACTCCCAGTAAGATAACTTCCCAGCCTGACCGATGCCCTGGCCTCGCCAGTGATCTCTTTTCCTCTTCGTGAATTTAAACATGGGCCTCACAGCCAAAGTCTTGGTGCAAACATATGGAGTTACAAAGAGATTTAAAGGGAGAGAACTTTACTTTTAAATGCTTTGATTAAACAACAAAAGTTATCAGAAAAAGCCCCTCCGTGAAAACTTTGTAGTGAGCTCCCTCCCCTCCACCCCCACAAAAGCATTCTTAAGCAAGCTAAGAAGAAATCAGGACACACTTCTTATCGGAAACACTGGAGCGGGGAGATGGCTCCTGACAGTGTTTGCTGCATGAGCAAACCTGAGTTCATTTCCCAGAACCGGGTACAAAGTCAGGCATGAGGGCTGCAGACAGGACATGGCAGCTCAGGGCCCATACTTGTCTTGCAGAGGGCCTGGGTTCAATTTCTTGTACCCATATCAGGAGGATTACAACAGTTCGTAATCTGACACTTGAGACCTCAGTGGGCACCTGCACCTGAACTCTTGTGAACACACACACACACAGAAACACACAGACACACACACAGACACAGATACACACACAGACACAGACACAGACACATACACAGACACACACACACACACACACACACACACACACACACACACACACGAAGAGACAGAGACGTAAAATTTCTTTTAAAAGCATTGGATGTGCTAGAATGTACTTGTAACCCCAGTGCTAAGGGAGTAGAAACAGGTGATTTAGAGTTCACAGGCCAGTTAGCCCTCAATCACAGTGAGACACCCTGCCTCAAAGGACAAGGTGACTAATTCCTGAAGAACACCTAAGGCCGACCTCTGGACCCCCCCCCCCATCTTCCCCCCCGACCCCACCCACACAGCCATAAAATAATCTCAATGCAAACCAATGTGCAAGGAAGGGAGCGGGGATGGAGAACAGTGAAGCTTGAAAGGCACATGATAGGTCTGCATGGATGCTTTCTGCTCTCAGAAATCTGCTTCTTGTTACACAGCTTTGGCCTAGTCTACACTTCTGCATCAGGTGGAAAGGCATCCAGTTTCCACGAAGAGGATACCAGAAAGAAACTCTCTTTTGAAAAAAGTTTCTCTTTACCTTGTTTTAAGTCTCTCTCTCTCTCTGTCTCTGTCTCTGTCTGTCTCTCTCTGTCTCACTGTCTCTCTCTTGTACATAAGGGTACAAGTGCAAGATCAAAGCCATGACTTGCATTTTGCAGAGTGAGTTTGGTGTCTGGTGAAATCAGAAACAGGGCTCTTCACTACCCAATAATGCTCGTCTCCATTTTCCTGCCAGGCCTAGGAGAGACTTGGGTGACCCAGGGTATCTTCCAGCATGGGAGTGATGTTTTACCAATTCATACAATACTGCGAGACGCAGAAGGGCAGGCTATGCTTTCATTCACTGGTCTATGCTGCTACCCTAGAATAGTACATGGGCCATAGATAAACAGGACGCTTTTTGCCATAGGTCACAGGTAAGTCTCTGTACTGTATTCCGCGACAGAAAAACAAGCATTCTTTCTTTTTTGGTGTGTGTTTGAATGGGCATGTGTATATCTGTGTGCACAAGTACAGGTATGCCTTTATGTGCGCTTGTGTGTGGTGTGCGCACGCGTGTATAAGCAGAGGTCACCCTTGGCTTCCTCAGGAAATCTATGTACCTTGATCTTTGAGACAGGGTCTCTGACTAACTACAGGACTCATGGCTGGCCAGCCAATCCCAGGTCTCTATCGTGCCTCTGTAGCCCTGATAAGGGTGTGCCACCACATCTATTTAAGAACGTGTGTTCTAGGGTCTAAAGTCAGGTTTCCATGCTTACAAGACAACCAGTGTGCTATCTTCCAGGGTCTAAACAAGCTTTCCCAACAGTTGATATTCCTAAACTACAATGCGCCATTCTCTTAATTAAAACAGTCATATGGATTTATCATGCTGTTTGCACACAGATTCTCTTGTTTGACATCAAATACCTGTCAATATCATTGCCTGTAGGTCTTCTGGTTGTTGTAGCAGCACAGGTAAATTTACCTTCAAGCACTGAGCCAAGCCAAGCCAAGCCAAGCCAAGCCAAGCCAAGCCAAGCCAAGCCAAGCCAAAAACAACAGAAAAGGAAAGGAAAAAAACACAAAAAACAAAACAAGCCCAAAACATAACTGATAACATTGGAAAGGTTCATGCATAATAAACTAAATGCAACCTGCTAGGTTGTGAAATCTGTGGGGAAAACATCATTGAGAACCAAGAGGTGCAGCGGTCAGCACTATCCCACACAGCAGTGGGCAGCCCTGGCAACTGGGGGCCAGAACTGGCATCTATAAGGAATGTTTCTGCAGTGCCATGGTGTTGGGTTTGCAGCAAGGGTCAGGGCCTTTTCTTTTGCTTCGAAGAAGAAGGAGGAGGAGGAGGAGGGGAAGGAGGAGGAGGAAGCGGAGAAGAAGAAGAAGAAGAAGAAGAAGAAGAAGAAGAAGAAGAAGAAGAAGAAGAAGAAGAAGAAGAAGAAGAAGAAGAAGAAGAAGAAGAAACCTGCTGCTTGGCATAAAGCCACTAGCTACATGGAAAAAGACTCTAAACACTGAGAAGCTGTTTATCTTTGTTAGAAAGCACAGCCTGGTACTGCGGATGATCAAAAACAAAATAGACAGAAAAAGAAATACAAACAAAGACAAAGGAGATGAAGCGAGGGACAAGAGTCTCTGCAAACATTTCCTGAATACCCCCAGGTTAGGGAATGAAGACAGGTGGGCATTTTTAAAAGGACATTTTTAATTATGTGTATGTGAGTGCATCTGTGGGTAGGTGTGTGGCATATGAGTACAGGTGCCATCTGAAGTAGGAGTTACAGGTGAATGTTCAGCCACACCAGAGCTGGAGAGCTGGAGAGCAAATTCTGCTCCTCTCTGGAATAGCAGCAAGTGCTCTTAACTACTAAGCCATCGCTCCGGCTGCATTGAATGAATTCCTTTCATTTCGTTTGCTGGGTTTCCTGCACGTAATGTTCATGCACCACACGTGTGCCTTGTGCCTGAGGGTCAGAAGAGGATGTCTGATCCCTTGGAACTGGAGCTACAGACACTTGTGAGCCACCGTGTGGGCATTCAAAACTGAACCCAGGTCCTTTGCAGGAGCAGCCAGGGCTTTTAACTGCTGATCCATCTCTCCAGCCTCTGCTTTGGCATTTTTGAAGCTAACTATCCTTGTAAGAAACTATTTCATAAGAAACTCTCTGATTGATTCCTTAGCGCAAAGCTGACATCTTTGCCTTAGTATGGTGTTTAGAATGTAAATTTATCCCAAACTACAAAATTGTGTCTGTGATGGCACATGTGCCTGGAAGGGGAGGGGTTTTCTGCTTCCTCCTTGCAGGCAATGTTAGGAAACCATTAAGCAGGAAAATGTGTGTGTGTGTGTGTGGGGGGGGATTCACAATCCTGTATGGTATTTGCAAATGAGTGGAATTTTTATTGTTCTTTTGGTGTGACCTCAGAAACTTGGCCTTGAAGAACAGAAGAAGGTAATGCGCCATAAACGCAGTAAGATTTCTAAAAACAGTTTATTGGAAATGTAAAGCCTGCTTTCTCCTAATCAGAGGAGGCCACCCCTCAGAGAAATTTTCCTGTGCATTATTAAAGTGATATACTGTGGTACTAGTTAGAGCTCTATAACCTTTAAATTGCCTGATTGTAATTAAGGCCACTAGTTTTATTTAGGAAGGTTCAAGGAGGCTCAATTTAAGTTAGCTTAACTAGTGTGAATTTAATGTCACGCTGCCAGAAGGCAGAGGGGCACACTGGTCTGGTTGCTCCATGGCACAGGCAGCTGTGGGATTGGGTATCCTAAATTATGTCTGGCTTTCAAGATGCTGCAGCTGTCAGACATGGCAGGATGTAAGTAAACCCACAGCCTCAGGTTGGCACATGTACTTCATTCATTCATTCATTCATTCACTCACTCACTCACTCATTCATTCATATCCTCAATTCTAAGTACATCTGATGACTGTGTGAGAAGGGGAGTTAGAGCTGTTTTTAAGGGTCTCATGATCTCTTTCTCAGAAAGGTGGGGGTCAAGGTACTGCCCAGTTAGCACCAACAATTTAAATTGAGACACATATGTAACAGAGTTGTGAGAGGAGAAACGCTGGAGAGGGAAAGTTGGTGGTGGTGGGGATGGGGAGGAAAGAAAAGCTGTCTACTCAGATAGGACACAGAGCGGAGTACTGAGAACACATCCTCTCCCCTAGGAAGGCAGGTGACCAAGGAGCTAAACAGAAATAAACAAAACAAGAGGGTTGGAACAAAGAGAGGTGCCTCCAGCACAGATGAGAGCCACAGCAGACAGACTGGGAGGTGTTACTGGATGTGAGCACACAGTATTCATCTCTGGGCAAAATGCTGGCAATTTTCTGTTGCTTCAACAGCAATAATGAAGAATGGATTTCTTTACAGCCAAGTGGCTCAAGCAGCCAGCTATGCTACCACTATATAATTAATAACAATAAGCAATTAAAGAGAACAGCAGGTTACAAGAAGAAGATGTCAAAATATATTAGCAAAGGAAAATACTGCAGCCACACACTTAAAAGAAAACTGGTGTGTAGGATGAGAATCCACGGCAGTATCTTTGTGCAGGTCATGTCCTGGATGGGGCTTTTAAACTTGAGAAAAATGGAGGATGACATAAAACTACTCTAAGGAGCTTAGCGGCTTCCCAAAAAACCAAGGGCTGTTCCCAGAGCTCAGCGAAATCAGAAATGCAATGTGTCAAATAGAATTGTAAAGACAGAGCAGAGTTGGCTGGAAACTCTTTGTCATCATACGTTTACTAAGAAATATTCTAATAAATACTTCACAATAGATCGGATGCTGGCTCAAGGACTTTGAGAGACTCTAGCACATTTTGCTTTTTGAAGGAAATGTAAAATCTTGGTTAATCAGTAAATTAGGAAAGTACTGGAGAATATAAGAGAATCAACTCATCTACTTAGTTGAAATGGGAGATTCTGAGGTTGGAAGGGGCCTTAAGGACAGGACAAGTGCAGACTTGTCTAGATGATGAGAAATGATTGAAGCAAGAGACAATATCTAGTATGCCATGAAGGGAACTAACAAAAGAATCTAAACATCCCCAAACCAGGACTCCAACAGTTCACTAAACCTTTATAAAACAAACAAACAAAGAAACAAACACAAACACAAAAACAACCAGGAGTTTAGGCCTGGGAAGATGGGTCACATTGGAGAAAGTGCTTACAACACAAGCTTAGAGCCTGGGTTGGTATTTCCAGCATCTATATTATAACCAGGCCCAGTGCTAGGGATGGAGATGTGGGATGGTGAAGAAAGGGATGGTTCCAGGGGCCTTGATGGCCTGCTTACCTGGAACAGCCTGCTTCAGGTTCAGTGAGAGACTGCATGCTTCAAAAAATAAAGTCAAGGATGGCAGAGAAATACATACTGAAATCAACCTCTGCCTTTTTTTACATATACATGGGTGTATGTATGCACATGCAGCTGAATACAATGAGTACATGTGCATACAACACACACATGCACACACATTCACACACACACACATGCATGCTCACATATACTTACACATGGATGTGACACATGTGCACACATACATGCATGCATACTTATGCCCATACATGCGCACAAACACACACACACACACATACACACACACACACACACACACACACATGCATACACACAATCTCTGCACCTTAAGTAGACAAGTTTGTGTTGTTTATTAAACAATGGGTTAGGGTTAGGGGTTAGGATTAGGGTTGAGGTCTAGGGTTCTAATTCTATTATTGCTGTGCAAAAAAGCTGTTGATATTTCTATGCTATGTGGCCCCACTGAGTTACTTGTCCTAAGCAACCATGTCTTCAAGTTCCTTTTCTCCTACCAGAAATGAAAGCTAGTATGTGAGACCTGTGGGAGAACTGAAAACCTTGATAATGGAGAGTTGAAGCTGTGTCATCTCCCACCCCCATTCTGCCCCATACTCTGCCCCGCCCCCAGCATCTCCAGATTCCCCAACTGGGTCTGATCTATGACTCTGAAAGAAAGAAACATCTCTGACTGTACAACTTGTGAATTAGTGGCTAAATCTTGTGTTTTCCCTAAATGGCAGTAACAATTTGGTTAAACTGTTACTGGAATCTCTGTGGAAGCTGAGTGTGAGGTCTCCTTTAGAGAATTAGAATTACTTGGATGTGGAGACTGCCTGAATGTCTATACCTACATATACTTGCTAAAGTACTTGAATCATTCTAAACTGCGTATTTGGGCAAATACCAAGAATACATGTATTCTCTAAAGCATGTGGCTTGCATATATAAGGAAAATTAGTGCACAGCATACCTAGGAACTCCATACTGAAGGCAAGATGTTATTACTGGCATGACATCGACTCATACTAACTTCATTTCCTTCTGATGTTTCCATCAATCAAGAGTAATGTACAGGATGGAGCTGGTGGTAGGCAGGAGTGGTGTATGCAGAGTGGTGAAGGCAGGAGAGGAAGGTCAGATTCTTAGCTCAAAAACTAAAGCTAAAGCCTGTGAGGACTAGAGCTCAACAGAAAGTGCGGGTTAGCTGGTTACAAGTGTTAATCTGTTCAATGAAGAAAGAGACATAATTACGGGTAGCTCTTCCTTAGATATAATTTCTTATATTACTTTCTGCAAAGCTATTAAATATTTCTCAGATCATAAGGCCAAATTATAAAGATGCTTTGGGCACAATAAATTTTTAATCCACTATCTTTATTACAATTTTTCTCAAACCGGAAACAGCTCATTCAAGATCTGTCTTAAAATTTTAAATACTGTATACTGTGTCAATATAATGGAAGCAGATAATGAATCTCCCCACATAAGAAGGAACTCAATTGAGATAATGTCACTAAACTGTCTATTGATGGCCTTACACATTTTATATATTTATGGGCTCTACAATGCTCTCAGGATGCATTGTGCAATCAGCACAGAATTCCAATGCCATTGTAAGCAATCTAAAGAAGAATGTGGGTGTCTGTAACCACCAAGTTCATGTTCTTTCTGAAGGTATGCCATATTGGGCTGATTTAACAGTTTCCTTTTTGCAAAAGCACATCACAAAAGTCTTGGACAGATGGAGATCAGCATGAGAGTTCTCATACTTGACAACTCAAAGGAAAGCTACTCCACTAGGCAATTTGGTGGCAGAATGGTTGTGGTGCAAAATACTTCTGGTAAGACCTCATCTGGACCAATAAGCAGAATTGTCCTATCCCTGAAAGTTGGCAAAAAGGCAGTCCAAACATTCAAACCAGAGTCACAAATACAGATTACATGAATTATACAAATGTGTAGAAAACTAAACTGAATAAATGTTTTCAATTAATCTTAAACTAATTGCCATTACTGAGTATACATAAGTGTTTATATTGAGAGAAAAACTACTCTATGACAATACATTCTCAGGAATAGGAAGAGAGCTTAGTTAAATGTTGCCTCCAACTACTGCAAAGAATTAAGGATAAGGTTCATTTGGTAAAGGCTTGCCACGCAAGCATACGGAGCAGTTTTGGATCGCCAGAACCCATGTCAAGGCAGGCATAGTGTCAGACACTATCAACCAAGTGTCAGAGAGGTAAAGACAGGAGGATCCCTGAGACTTGCTGCCCAGCTTGGAAGACAGGGAAGATGGCATAGTTGAGGAATAATACCTGAGCTTTTCCTCTGGGCCTTCACACACCTGCACATATGTACAAGATACCCAGTAACATGTGATATCCATACACACCCAACATGAATACACACAGCATACACAAGCAGAGGGAGAGAGTGAGAAAGGGAAAAGAGAAGGTGAAATGACACAGAGAGAGGAGTCTCAGAGAATCCTACTCAATTGTAATTATTTTCTTAAGAGACTGATGAGTGTGGGGTAACATTCCTGGCAGTCCCCCTTCATCTCCAGCCTATATGCTAGATGACATCGTAGGACAACTCTCAAAAGGAAAGCCCAGACAGAAGAAGAAGAAGAAGAAGGAGGAGGAGGGGGAGGAGAGGGGAGGAGGAGGAGGAGGAGGAGGAGGAGGAGGAGGAGGAGGAGGCAGCACAGGAGAGACACAGGACTCCGAATCTGGGCATCTCTCCTTTGTCATGGAGATAACAATGCTGTTATCATTACTGTGGTAACAACAGGGAAATTCCAAATCAAAGTAGTCACACTGGACCGGATGTCACTCAGTTAGTTCTAAACATAATTTCATCAACTGAAAAACACCAGTCTTCCTGGGCAGGCGAACACAACTTTTAAGCACAAGAGGCTGAATCCAATTTCTATACAAGTCAAACTTAGCTTCTTCTCTTAGCCCCACAACGAGGGACCTCCTTTTTTCCCATTCACTCTAAGCCACATTCTCCTCGCTGTCTCTATACCTGAGGACGACTGTAAGGATAAGGTTACTACTTATATTCAAACATCTTTCACAATTCCCCAAGTGTGAACCTGGGCTGGCAGAGGGCAGGGGTGTAAACCCAAATGCCATTTAGTCTTCCGAGGATAGATTGTTTCCCAGGAAGAGCATGATTGATTTGCTCAGCCCTCCTAGTAATCACGGGTAAAGCAGGGTTCAAGTCTGCATTTAGGCCCGAGATTGAGGGAAGAAAAATAAGCAAATGTCACTTTGCAGCCAAGATTTTTTTAACTCATCAATGGTGGTTTCCTGGGACCCTTGGTGTGGAAGGCAAGACACCCGTGAACACAAAGCTCTCAAAAGCACACTGCCATTTTACACCTTCCTGGCTATCTCGTTCATTCATTTCAATGTCTAAAGTTAGGCTGAGAACAAAAATATGATATTCAGTTTTTTGTCACTGGTCTTCTATTTTTTTGAATTCATTGGAGTTAGCTGAACACGTGGCACTGCAGAATCAGACTAATTCTAGAAGAAATGACATCTTGTGATTTTGCTGGTGCGGGTAAGAAAACTGATATGATTCATTTCATTACAACAACAAACAATCTGTTTCTACAACCAAGAATGCCGTTATTTTCAAGCTGCGTGAAACGAGGCAGGCTCGTTTGTTTTCCCACAAATGGTACCAGTTACAAGGCAGTTTTCTCTTCCTCACGCGGAGAGTTTCACATAGACCGTTAAATATAACTTACTGAGTTGATTTGGAAAATACCACGAAAACCATAGACCGTGCTGCTCCAAGGCCTGCAGTTGAATAAAAACAAACAAACCCTCCCTGGCCCTGAGAAATATAAATAAAAAGTTAGATTTCCCTGCACTATGTTTGATTGCATTAATTGATGTTTTTAAAAAAATGGTTGAAAATGAAGGCCAGCGGTGGCACATTCCTTTCTTTCCTAAGTCACAATAGTACCAATCCACAAACAGCCCCAAAACCTCCCCTGCTGTGGCGGCGCACTCCCACCCTGGCAGCTCAGAGCATCCACCATGTGTTTTCCACTTCACATCTCTCTTCCCAAGCACAGGAGAAAGCACTTTGCAGGGGCAATTCAGCCCACTTGCCTGTTTGCTTCCATGTAAATCTCCAATAAACATGGAGATACTGAGTGGTCAAGCACTGTTTTATTTTCCTCATTATGCTAAAAATAATATCCTTTTATTCTAATGCAAGCTTTGGTTCTTACAGCACTTGGACTATGATTATTCCTAGGTTCACTTTTGTAATCTGTCTCTTTTCCTAGTGCTGTAGATGTTGCTTCAGTGAGGAACCACACAGCGTGCACATGGGCAAACATAGACCTCTACCACAAGCCTAAGACAACTGCCACTGTAGCCGGTAAAGCAGTGTCTGTAAAGCCTGTGATAGGCAGTCGCACAGAGGCCTTTCTTCATAAAACGTGATGGAGGTTAAGCAACTCAGACTTTGGGATTATTCGTTGGTACCCAACTCTGCCGATCAACCACTGTTGTCATCTTGTGCGCTTACTTTCATCATGCCTTAGCTGAAACACTAATGTCATGGGAGAATCACATACCTATGACATCTAGTGAGGGGGGGCGGGGGGAGGTTCAACCGACAGGCATACATCAAGTATGAAGAGTGAAATTGTCTGTCTGGAATCAATTATGAAAAATGAAATTATCTACCTATATCTGTCTGTTCATCTATCCATCTATTATATCTATCTATCTAATCTAATCTATCAAATGTCTATTCTATAGTGACTTCAGTCAATGTTATTTATTGTTGCTTCTAAGCACTGAGCAAATATTCCTTTATGTGTTGGAATATTTTCATAGTTGCTCTTAGTCTTTAAAATTCATTTATTAGTTTCATCTCTCCATTTTCCCTCCTCCACACCACATACAGTCAAAATAGGGAGACATGGGGCAGAGAAGGTTCATGGGGCAGAGAAGGTTCGAGATTACAGTGTGGTTGCAGGCCAGAAGGACAGAAGACAGGGCTGGACAAAATCCACTGTCCCCTCTGTAGTCAGGTGGCAGTCTCCTCAAGGCAGCTCTGGAGGTGTTAGGACTTGAGTGGCAGACCTGTTACAGTAGCCACAGGGTAGAGACACTGATACAGGCACCGTCCAGAACAGGATGCATCTGCCGAGAAGGGCCTTCCCGGCCCTACCACAGAGGCTTGCACACTGACCTGGCTCCTATCATGTGACATCACTTGGAGAAAAGCAGCAGAGACCTTTTGTTAGTTTTTAAATGTAACCCAGACATTTATGAGACGTCTAGGCATATGGTAATGATAAGCTTTAAAAGAATGCCCAGAAGATGTTGATGCTGTTAAATTACCCCTTTAGAAAGCCCCTCCTCGGAAGGCCAACAGCAGCTATGACTATTTTTTTCCTTCCTTCTTCTCCCAATTGTGTGTGTAAGAAAGATAGAAAGACAGAGAGAGACAGAGAATTTGTATATATGTGTGTGAGACTACATTTGTGTCTAAGTGTGTGTGTATGTGTGTATGTGTGGGTGTCAGGGATTATGAACCATGTGCCAGGGCTGAGCATTAACTAAAAACACACATCATGCACACTTGTTGAGCTAACACAGAAGGTCAGTTCAGACATGAGGACCCCTACCAAGTTTATATGGAAAGGATGGCCATCTGTTATTATGACCTACATTTCCAGCCTCCGCTCCTCACACAGAATTACCTTGGCCCTGAATGCTAGCCGTACCATCTAGGATTCTTCCAGCATGCTTCTCATTTCCCCAATATTCATTTCATCTTCCCCTACACAGCAAATAACTCTCAAGGTTCCTGTTTATCTTGATTGACTACAAGAGTTGTTGACAAAACACCTGTGGTTGGTTTTGACATGAATGAATGAATGAATGAATGAATGAATGAATGAATGGACACTGGAAGAGAGAGGCAGGGAGGGCAGGAGATCCTGTGATAAACCCCATGGGCTACGATGGATGTGCAGTCCACTTGTGGGATGGAGGTTGTGGCTGAATCTTCCCACTATCTGCTCTCTCTATGGTTGATTCTTCCCTGTATCCGATTCAATGCACAGAAAGCCTGCTCTTCCAATCAGTCCTAGCGCATGCCTTGCGCCCAGTTCTCTGACTTCCGTCCAGCCTCAAAGTTGAAAAAGAAAAGCAGCCTTGTGTTCAGACCTGTCCCTCATATTTATTTCCATCTAGAGAAACAATAATATGTTACTCCTTTCTCTTGGCAGGCTGCTTTCTGCCTGTTCTGTCCAACCTCATTTTCCCTTGACAAGCTACAAAATAGTGCCTGAGCCAGCCCCACGCATGATTTGCTTAGTTCCTAGCATTTCCCAGGTATTGACCTCTCCTTAGTCCTGCCAGCTCGACACTGGCTTACATTTTTAAGTCTCCAGTAGAGAGAATGGGATAAAAAGAATGGTCTTAATAAGTGCTTGAAGGCTACTGCCTTCCACTGGCCACACACTGTTTCTCACAAACACTGAGCAATCCAAGCTTCCTCTCTTCAGAATGCCACTTTGTTGCAACCTCTAGAAATGTTAGAAGGGACCAGATTCAAAACAATTTAGAGGATCAATCTCATGTTAAGAACTCAATAATTGCTCGGAAAATATAAATTTACAAAGTTCTGTAGGAAACATAGGCATTGGGTATCTGCAATAATGGACTAGTCTCTAAAGACCTTTCCCATCTTAATCAACGGTTGTGATGTCTAGGCAGCTGTGCTAGGAAAATGAACTCCTCCGGCCAGCCAGTGAACAATGCAAGGGACGAGAGAAAAGGTGGCCAGCCCTTTGTGCCATGTGGCTCTCGTGCTCTTCAGGGGCACACGTGCCTGGTCATTAGCCTCTGCGGCTCTCGCTTTTCAAGGCAGAGGCTCATGCCTTCTCATTAGCACCGAATTCCCAGCCTCTGAGAGGAGCCCAGATGTCGGTCGAGCCTGACCCAATATCTGGCTGTTTACTTTCATAAGCCTGAGGTTTTAGTACATCTTGAGCTGAGGCGGTGGGATTCTCCTCTGGCCCTCCTCGTCAGGGCTAAGTAATGGAATTCACAACAGGCTCACAAATGACCCAAGCCCACAGCCGCTGCTCTGAACTAGGAGAGAGGGCTGCTGTTTTCTATGGGAAGCTTCCTGAAGGACAAAGGGTCCAGACTGCTTCTCTGGAAAGAAAATCTGCAGGAGGCTGTGGTCCCATGAAATAACCCAGCATGCCTCTGCACATCCAGCCTGGGGCAAATGGCCCATACTCCAGTCCTCTTCAGAAAAACGCTCTTTGTATGGAATTAAATAAATAAGTAGGGGCATGCATACACATATGCATACATACATACAAATATGAAATGCATCTCTTTAATAATCTGAAGAAATCGTCTCTGCTCCTAGATGAGGCTGTCGTTAGGGGCCTATGACAAAGGGGCCTGTGGGTTTTCTCAGTACCTTTGATCTGCATTATGAAATGTTAATGTCCGTCCCCTCAGAGCCCTTGGAGAAGCTTGCCCTCTCGCTGGCACGGCTTACCCCTGCCCACGGCAGCTCCCACTCACTATCTCCACATCTGGGTTAAGTGTTGACTTCGAGCCCATTCCGAGGAGCACTGCCAATTTTAAAACAGGGCTAGCTCAATTCCTAAAGAAGAGTGTATTGATGCTAAAGAGCCTGGTCTAGATTAAATGGTGGCCTTTCATAGGAAGCACACGCTTAGCCTGACCTGGTGGCACTCGGCATGCATTGACTGCCTGAACCGTAACTCCCAGCATTTTGTCTGTGTGGGGCGGGGGCTGGGGGGCTGGGGCAGTGTCCGCAGAATCTATAATGTTATGTTGATTAGGTGGGAAACAACCAGCAACACATATTTTGATATCTCTATTAGCAGCCTGTTCATGTCTAACTGCAAAACTTGGTTGCAGTTCTTACACCATCTTTGCCCAAGACAGACCAGTAAACACAATTCCTCTCTCTATAATTAGCCTTTTCTCTGAGGGCCCTGAAGTAAGTCTGCATGCCGTAGATTTAATATCCAGCGCTATATCCATATGTGCTGCCCTTGCCTGGTCCCAGAGCATATAAACTCCCCTATTAGCAGCCTTGACTGCTTAATTATGCAGATTTTTTTTGTACCCGCCTGCCTGTAAAATTACTGTGTCTAACCTTTTTTTTTTTTTCCTTTCTTTTTTTTTCTCTCTCCCTCTTTGCACCATGCTGGCCATTCTAATGAAATCGGCATAGGGGAAGGGCCTGATTTGCAGTTACGGAGGCTGGATCGTACTGGCAATCTGTCCTTAGTGGGAGTCACAAAAGAAGTCAAATGCCTTCATCTGGCTCTACCCTATCATCCCCAAGGTGATTGAGTTCACTTCCCGATGCTTCCCAAGTTTTCCTCAGGCTGTCCAATCAGCAGGTCCACCAGGGAGCCCAGCCTAGCTTGCAACAGTCTCTGTATCTAGTTACAGCCCCACCAGGGACAGTCAACCATCCACCCCCAAGCCTTCAGATGAAAACCTTTTCTAACAAGGCCGCCCAGCGCCAATGAAATAACACACATCTGCATATCCACTGGGTCCCATGTTTCTTGTGCTCATGGATTATGTATCTTGCAGCCTCTAATAAAGAAATGCAGTTCTTTGTTTAATGTTTATCTTGTGCTTGTTAAGCAAATGCTAATGTTGTATCAGAATGCTTTAGTGCTATTTGGGTTTTGGGTGATTTACTACAAGACAATCTGCTGTGAAGTAAATTTAGAGAAGGGAAAAAAAGAGGGGAAATCATTTGGGTTGAAAGGGAGAGAGGAAAAGTCTGACAGGAAAATTAAGGAAAAGGAAAGAGGTGGTGAGAATGGGGAAGTGAACGTGTATGCTCTAGAGACAGGAATCAAGACAGAAGCCTGAGACAGAGAGGTGGAAAGAGGAATGGTCAGACAGACTGACCGATATATTCAGGGGTAAGGGTAGGGGAGGGTAGAGCCTCCTGCAAATCCCTCAATCCCAGGCTGCCATGCTCAGTCCATCACTGGGCAGTTTGCGAATGAGAGTCAGAGAATAAACCCAGGGCGATTTCCAAAAGATGAGAAAGTCCCCTTCAGTGATAAGGTAAACAGTGTCCTGAAGGGTAAACAAGAAATGAAACCACCCTTTCTGTTGTTGTGGTCCTTGTCGCCTGCCTTTGTGCCCTGATGGTTAGCACTACGCATTGTTATTCACAGACCACAGGGAAGCCCTAAATTTAATTGTTCATGCCAAGCTCTGCTAGAAATGGGCAAAAATAATCAGAGGCTCCCTCCTCCCAGTTTCAGGGAGATGTGGGGGCTGGGGGAAGGAAAGAGGGTGGCAGCTTGAAAGCTGATGGATGGGTGTCCTTTATTTACCCTTTGGCAAAGCGGCCTGTGGAGAGCCACAGTGCAGACCTTTCTCGCCTGCCTCCAATGCCTCGATGCCGGGAGGGAAGACGATGTGTCATCTTTCCTTGCAGAGGACACAGTTCCACAGTCGCCCCATGCTTGCTAGGAGAGGCCAAACACACAGTGTTCTAATGCAAAACAGGAGGGGGGCACTGAAATCCACAGTGCTTACAAACAGAGATGATTTTGATAGAACATGAATCGAAGGAAACCTCAGGTATCTGCCTTTTGCAATATAGACTGACTGGCTGTCAGAGGTCACCGTGGATGTCTGAAGACAGGTCCGGTAAATCGGTAAGTACACGAGCCACTCGGGCGGCTCAGCCCCTTCCCTTTCTCTTCACTTTCTACTTCACCGAATAAATCAATACATTTCCAAAAGGATGATAAAGCTCTAAGTGGGTAAATGAAAAGCAAACACCCTCCACACAAACACACACTCTGTCAAGTGGAAATTACGCTGCATACAGGAGCGCCATGTTAGCTGTCTTCCTGGGTAAACATCTCAACCCTTAGCACACAGTAGAAGCTGAGAAGACATTTGGTCTCATGATTAATGTGACTAATTACAAGGACCCTGGTTCTTCAGGGTACCTCAACAACATCACAGAAGTCCATGTTTTAAGTTCTAGTTGCTATTTCAGAAACTATATGTGCAAAATACCTGGCAGGGCCTGAGAGGATCCTTAATAGGTGAAGTGCTTCCCACACAATCGTGAGGAGCTGAGAGCCACTGTAAGCACTCCTACAAAAAGTGGGGCATAGTGGTGTGCCCCCATCACTTAGAGGGGGGGAGGCTGGGACACGAGGATCCCTGGAGCTCACTGGACAGCCAGTGTAGGCAGAATGGGTAAGCCTCAGGACCAGAGAGACCATCTTAAGAAGTAAAGCAGAAAAATGTCAACCTCCACCTTCCAAATCCACAGACACAGCGCTGTTCTTTACAGATGTGCACAGAGGTCTCTGTTCTACAGACTTGAACACAGCACTCTGTTTTTTACAGACATTCACTCAGCACTCTGCTCTTACACACACACACACACACACACACACACACAATTCTACTCTTTACAGATGCACATACATTGCTCTGCTGTTTACATATGTGCATACACTGCTCTGCTCTTACAGATGTGCACACAGCATTCGACTCTCTTCCTTTTTGGCTACATTCTGAGCACTGTGTCTTCCTTGATAGATGTGTGACTTTCTGATGGTGCCCTGCTGATGCACAAAGGCTGATATCAAAGCGATGTCAGTGCAGGGGCATTACAATCAGACAACTGTGGCGCTTTGCAAAGCTCTGTCTCTGAAGTTTCTGCAGCCTAAATGAAGTCGGTCATGATGATGTTCTTCAGTGACATCAGGTCATAGAAGGAAGTTTAATGGCGTGTAACTCAATCTCATTGTATCCTGGAATCACACTTGTCCCAGTAGTAGCTGAATGTAAGCAAGTGGGGTAGGAACATTTGGAAGCTCGGGAGCATGTGTAGACACATCTTGTTTTCACACAGAGCCCAACTCTTGTGGATTTACAAAGAATTCAGCCTAGCAAATTTCCTTAATCTCAATACCACCCTGATCATACACCCAGCATTTAATTGCTACTAGTGAATATAAATTGGAGATAGAATGACACTGAGCCATAGGCCACTGACTTCCTTCAATGACCTGATGTGGTCAATGTCATACAAGCTCAAAGCAAACCCTAAAACCCTACTTTTGAAAGATATCTTTCTTCATCATCTTAGGTACTTGGTTCCCATTTGGACTATTATTAGAACTGGAATTTATTGTATCTCTCTTCCCTTTAAAGATAAGATGATCAAAAATATAGAAAAAGGAAATTGATGAGACATTTTATTTGCTGGTTCTTACTCCTACAGAATTCATGCATAAATCATGGGTTTTACTCATCATACCTTGTTATGTAAATAGTAAATGAATACAAACAACCTGAGTTTATTCTCAGAGACATCAAGGACTGGTATCACTAAAGCATTCTGTGCTACACTCTACTACCCATAGAGGACAGAGGTACTAAAATACTCGAAAAATGACCCACATTGATACCATAGCTTCTTCCTTTCCAAAGCAAGTGGTGTTATAACATTTGGATCCTCTGAAGCCTGGAGCCTATGTGGGCACAGTTTGCCTTCACGCAGAACCTGACTCCTGTGGAATCACAAAGAATTCAACTTAGCAAATTTACTTAATGTCTTTGTCATCCTGACCACACACCCTAGCATTCGATTTAGCAATGTTAATGCAGCCAAGCCCTTAGAATTGGTGGTAAAAGGTCAAATGCTTACACAGGACCTCAGCATATTTCTGCGATTTTAGGTATCAAGGTGACTGGAGTACAATGGGTGCTGTGCTCTTCCCCAAAGGCACCAGGCACAATAGGATTCAGCTGCTAGGTATTTTAGGTACTCCAAGATGCAGGAAAGGGGAGTCTGAAGTGCCACTGGAAATAACCTGAAATGATCCTACAGTATGCAGCCAGAGCTGCCAACAGAGTCTACAGCTCAAGTCAGAGAAGGAGTTCCTTGGGACAATGTGCTACGAAGAAAAAACAATTTTGGGGGGATGGGGTGGGGAGGGGATTATTAGAACTGAGCAATAGTTTGTACTGAGGCTGGGAAGCCTTCTGGGAATAGCTTTATTTAAAAACAAACGTGCATTCAATGGGACAGTTTGAATAAGAAGCATGCCCCGTCCCTCCTGGGCTGAATGCTTGGTCTACTTTGGAGGTTCTAGGATTTAGCTAGGGGAAGTATGTTACTAGTGACTCATCTTTGGCACGTGCACCTTTACCTGAGACACTGCCTGTCTTTCTTTCTGCTTTATGTCCACCACGAAGTAAAGAAATTCATGAACCACATGTTCCTGCAAGATGTTCTGCCTAAGTGCACGGGGCCAAGGGACCATGGGCTAAGCCCCTACCAGAGTGAAGAGCCAGACTGAACCTTTCCTCCTGGAAGAGGCTTCTATCAGGAATTTTGTCCTTGTGACTCTGAAGCTAGCAGGTCCTCATATTCACAAAAAGCAATGTCTAAAGCTAAGTTTAGAATGTAATTTAGAGACCAGCAAACCACTACAGTGTCTAGAATCCTTCTATCAGCTAATAGTTTTAAACTTGTGGGAGAAGGGGTCAACTTTGGATTGGCAGAATAAGCTTCTATTAGATTAAGCCTCCAGCAGATGAGAATTATAAATTTTGGATAAAGTATTGAATAAAATATAACAATTAGCTTGAAGGCGCTGTCCTAGGAATGAAAATGAGTCTGGAGAGAAGAAATGCTTGAAAAGGAATCACATAAGATCAATGGCCTTTTCTAGGAAAAATGAGTATTTTTATGTGGATGTATATGCTAGTATACCAATAGACAACTAAAAATCTTTGCCTTGAAGAATGGACAGAATTTAGATTAAGTATAAACACTGAAAACCAAGCAGAGAAGCCCAGAAGACAAAGCTTAGCTAGAAGTGGTGTGGTAAACAGTAAACTGCATATAAACTTCTCCCAACAACCCTGTCTGACCCTTGAGTGCAGGATTGATTGCACTCATGAAAGATTTTATATGGTATCTCAACATTCAAATTGCAGTCTTAGAGACTGTTTCCAGCCTGAGTAAAGCCAAGCCGTTAAATTAAAAATATCAGTTCTCTTTGAAGGAAATTAACAAAATCCAGAACACTCATTCATTATGTCCAAGATACAATGTAAAATTATGGGGCAAAATAGGAAAACGGAAAATGTGATTCATTTTTAAGGCAATAATTCAAATGGATTTGCATCCCATGATTTTAAAGCAAGCATCAAGACTGTGCTTACTGACAGGAAAGGCAGGACACTTCTTGCAAATGAGAGATCAGGAATCTCAACAGAGGAAAAAACAGCACCCACGAAGGGTACTGAAGAAATTATAAATGAACCACTGTGTGGGCTTAGCAGCGTGATACATACAATAAAGTCAGTGGACAATGGACATGAACCCAGATCAAGGTAAGCAGTTCATTTGGGAAAAGCAAGTGAACAGCACCCGAGGGACGGACGCGTGGGGGCAGTACCAATGGATGCATCACAGTGCAGCAAGGCTTAAGAATAACCCTTCTGCTGGGTGTGGTGATGCACTGCTTTCAACTGGAGGCCAGCCTGGTGTACAGAGCATTCTCATAAGCAAATGGATATGTTTATAAACAAGTCCTTAAGGTAATGGGTGAACTGTCACAGACTTAGCAAGTAGCACGAGTCCATAGATGTAAGCAAGAAGAAAGTCAAGGAAACAAGCTATGTTCAAATAATTGAAAACCAAGCTGGAGTTTAAGAAATGATTGCTGAAGCCGGGCGTGGTGGTGCACGCCTTTAATCCCAGCACTCGGGAGGCAGAGGCAGGCAGATTTCTGAGTTCAAGGCCTATAAAGTGAGTTCCAGGACAGCCAGAGCTACACAGAGAAACCCTGTCTCGAAAAGCAAACAAACAAACAAACAAAAATGATTGCTGAGCTGGGAACACAGTTTGTACCTGTAATTCCAGCCCTTGAACAAGGCAGAGGAATTGGAAATTCAAGTGCAGCCTGTACCATTTGGTGAGGCAGAGGCCTCAAATCCAACAAAACCAACAAACCAACCAACCAACCAACCAACCAACCAACCAACCAACCAACCAAACATCAACCAACCAACAACCAGCCACCCAACAACCAACCAACCACCAACAGCACCATCCCAACTGAAAACAAAACAAAACAAAACAAAACAAAACAACCCAAAGGCAGTGGCTGAGAATGTCCTCCAGTAGGGGATGAAGGAACTCTGAAGTAAAAGTACAGGAAGAGCTACAGAATGGCAACAAGGCTCACATGGGAAGTGTTTACCCAGCCCAAGGTCCCACATGGGTCAAAGCATCTGTCACATTCCATGACATGGAAACACCTCCACAGAAATAAACCAAGATTACTGCTAACAGGACTGAAATGAAGGGATGTCAGCATAAAGGAGAGTTAGATGAAGTCAAACCTCAAGTCCTTGGGAAAGCACGAGGAACATCAGAGTTTGTAAATGTCTGGTAAACGTAGAAGGCCATTTTGGATTTTTATTTCCTTATCATACACATGACCAGTTAATAGAAGCATCACAGCCTTGTCTGTGGGGTTTGCTGCACCCTTCAGACAGAAGACATAGAAATCTCTATCACTCATGAAACACTCACCTTTGATGAAAAGGCATACGGCATTACTATATATACAGTGAAAAGTTAAGGGTCCAGATGGTAATTCCTGGTATAGTCACTAGAATAGCAAGGAGCATAGCTCAAAGGCCTGCAGATGTAATGGAATTCCATAACATTCTGATAATCCAAAAAAAAGGAAGGAAAGCAGGAAGAAATATAATTGAAAATTGGAGATCAAAGACCACACAAGTAAGTAATGGTAGGATTAAATCCAACTATAGCAATGAATAAATTGTACTGAACATTACTTATGGGACAGAGACCATCAGATTGAATACAAAAGGCAGCTTTAACTACAAGCTGTCTATGTAGCTAGAGATTAAATATAAACGTTAAAAGAAAATAGATGGGGGACTACACACCATGAATAATATATGCATGAGAAAGACAGGGTGGCTATATTAATGGTAGATTTCAGAATACTATTTCCAGAGAAAAAGGACATTTCGCAATGAAAAATGGGCAAACTGATCAAGAAGCATACAAACAGCCACTAACGAATGTACGCCTAAAGAGTGCTTAAAATGTCTAAATTCCAGACAGACAAAATTCAAGGGAAAGTGGAGGTGACAGTCTTGAATCATCAATTAACATAGGCAATGTTAAGTCACAGATGATTATGTCAGCACCTCTCTCTAGCAACTGATAGAAGCATCCGTTCTATCTTACCTGCTGATCTCTTGAGACAGAGGATGATCCAACAACACTCTCTACCACCTTGACCTAATTGATAGCTATAGAACATTATACCCAACATCTGCAGAATGCATACTGTTTTCAAGTGCATATGATCCATTCATCAAGATGGACCATATGTTCACCCACAGAACAAGTGTGGGTAAACTTAATAGAACCAAAAACATACTGAGTATGCTCTCTAATCACTCAGAATCAAATTAGAAATTAATAACCATTAGATAGCTGGAAAAAAATCTAAAACACAGGAAATGAAAAAGCACACAGCTAAATAATCTATGGGTCAAAAAAGAAAAAAAAAAGAAAATTGAAAATTAGAATAGAGTTTGAACCAAAGGATACTAAAACTCAGTATTGCAAAATTTATGGGGTATGGTTAATGTATTTATGTAAAGAGAATTTGCAGACTTAAAAGCTTATATGAGAAAGAGGGACAAAGTCTAAGGACGTCACTTGTCAAAAGGGAAAAACAGGGCTAGGGAAGAGAAGCATATTCAACCTAAAGTCGGTGTATGGAAAGAAACAACAAAAATAAACCTCAGTATCCATCAAGGAGAATTAATAAAACTAAATGTCTTTTCTTAGACAAGCTCAGGCGACTTGGAGAGTTTAGATAGATGCACCAGCATGAAGAAGGAACAGCAGAGTTTGCCAGAGCCCCAACACATGTCCAATGGGTCCAAATGTCACCAAAGAAAGACAATGACAACTCCGTGCTGACAGATCTGACACAAAGCTAAACACAAGACTGACAGAGCTTCCTGGTTATAAGAAAATTAGATTCAGAAGAAGGAAGGGGAGCGGGTGGTTTAGATGTCTCTATTGGTAAATTCTACAACAGTAATGGTGGAAAAGAATGCTAAGTTAAAAACCTTTCAGAAAATATTTATGAAAAACGTCGCACTATTACTCAAGACCCACATACACCCAAGAACATTCATACACCAAAGGGATTCGCAGCATGTAAAAGTTAAAGGGATTTAAACCAAAGAGGCGTTTCTCATTTTCTTCTTTGTATGTATTTAATAATAAACTGAACAACTTCTTTAAAAATAAAAACCAAGCTGGCAGCTTTCTTGACTCCCTAATCACTTTGGGGGTCCTCTCCCACAGGCATCCCCTTTCCTCTCTATCCACAGTGAGAAATGGGGTGGGAGCAGAGTAACACTGTAGAGATGCTTGCTGAGGAAGGAGCTAAGAAATCTGGCTGGAGTCTCAGCAGAGGCTCGTGAAAGCTACCTAAGGGTTCTGGCCGGATGCTGTGTTTCTGAAGACCAGAACTGAACATTCCATATTTGAACATCCCCCTTGCATTGGGTAGATGATTCAGAGTTCTGCTTCAGTAGTGTGGCAGTGATCAGCCCTAACTCAAAGGTTGCTCAGGATCAATTAATCAATCAACCAATCAATCAATACATTCCTCAAAAAAAGCATATTATAACCAAGTGTCTTAACTGCTTCTATGAAGAAAGCTCAAAGAATACTTACATAACTACAAAGCATTCAACATGTAAAAATCACAATACCAAATCTGTAAATATGTAGACAGCACCATGCATAGCTGGGTGGCGATGATGGTAGAGGCCACTACACATGCCTTTAGGGAGGCAGATGCAGGCAGATCTCTGAGTTCAAGGTCAGCCTGGACTAAGGATAGCATTCTAGGACAGGTAGAGAAATCCTGTCTTGAAAAAGCAAGCAAGAAAAGATAAAAAAGGAAAATAAGAAGCATGAAACAAAGATAGAATTCAATAAAAAACAAAACTAAAAACACACACAAAACCCAGAAATGACATAGACATTAATATTAGTAGACAAGGACATTTAAAAAGCTGTTCAAACAACTTTTCTATCGTCCGCATCCCATTGCCTACATTACATGTATTGGAGAGGTAGAAAACACCAGGCATCTTTAACAAGGATGAGAAAGAGACAGGAAGGCTCACACTGAACTAAAAGACTAAAAATAAACAAATGGGCGCGCGCGCGCGCGCGCGCGCGCGCGCATGCGTGTGTGTGTGTGTGTGTGTGGGGGGGGTGGGGTGGGGGGGGAAGGACAAGCAAATCTACTGGCATTGGAGGGCTGTGGGAGTGGTTCTGTGATCAGGAAGCCCTAAGGTCCACCCACTGGAGGGCGTGGCTGAGTACCGTGGTATACACCCGTAGCCCCCACGGTGTATACACTGTGGACCAGGGGAGTCAGTATGCTGTTCTGGATTAAAATGCTGATTTGTTGCTGACAAAAGTTAAATTTTTGTTTTTCAAGCTGAGGGGGCTATTTGCTCTTCTTGGGTAAAAGATAGCTTTGGGGTGTGCGGAAAAGCAAGAAACTTAAAACTATGTTAGTTGCAGAGGAAAAAAAACCCTACAATTTCTAGTACAAATGGGGCTTTCAAAGGAGAATGGCAAACTGAAAAGGTTTAGATCCCATTGAGAAACAAAGAACCCATCTAAAGGCACTTTAAAGACACTAGTGATTACGGAGACCAGAAGAGGGATCAGGCAAAGTTGTTAGAACAGCTTTTCTGGAGCTGGACTTACATACAGGTGCTTCTGAGCCGCTTGATAAACAGCTCAGCTAAAGAGCGCTAGTATCCTCTAAAACCTTGAGAGTTAAAGAATCTTCATTGAGCCGCCTCAATGCTCAATGGCAAGGACTTCAATCCAGGCGATACGGCTGCTCGTGCAATAGAGGGATGATGCTGAGATTTGCAGAATTACCTGTCCACCAGTCTCCTTTCTCAGGGTGGTGACACGAACAGAAGGTCAACTTTGATTTTACAGAAGACCCAAATGTTCTTGAAATTGATTTTACTCTATTTGGAGGTAGGCTCTTACTAGGGTAACCTAGGTGGCTCATATATCTATCCTCTTGCTTCAGTCTCTTAAATGTTGAGATTAGATATACACCATCATGCCTGTATAATAAGAGAGCATATTAATCCTTCCATAAAATACTCTTCATCACATACTCTGACTTGCCTTGACCTCAACTGCTTCCTATAGGAGACTTGAAGTCCATGCTTAGTCACTCGAAGGTTGGAGTTCTCAGAACTGAGACATGATTTTGTGAGTAATGGATAAAAATGAAGAGATGCTTTCCTTAGTCGTTTGGCTAATTGCTTTCAGCCCTGTAGGCGACTGAAATTCACTCCATTGTAATGTTCACAAGCTGTCATTCCAGCCTCTTCTGCAGGTTCACACAAGGCCTTGAGTGTAAAGAACTCTGTATCTTGGCTCAAACTCTGCATCGAGCACCTCCAGGAAGAAATGGGCCACCACAGCTCTCAGGTGTCTCGGGAAGAGCAAAAGTGGGCAGGAGTCAGTCTCTGTTTCCTGAACTTTCCATTCTGCTATTTCCAGCCGTAGGCGTGAGGAGAGCAAGCACATCTAGACTCCTGGACTCCTCATGCCTATTAAGTGAGTCTACCACTACATTTCTACCCACCACAGGTAGAAAGATCTGTGAAACACCATTGGATGGGAATGAGGCAAGACCAAATTAACAGGCATAACTTTTACATCTTATTTTTTTCTTGCTAGGACCAGGCTCACTTTTTCCCCCACAGTGAAGCTGCTACTCAGAAACATCATTTATAGGTAAAAGCATGACTGGTGTTTTAAAAAGTTATGTGTAGAGATGAGTGTCTGTATGTTGATATGTCTAGGTGTGCAGATGCCTAAGCAAAAAAGAAGCCATTGGATCCTCCTGGAACTGGAGTTACAGTCCACTGTGAGCCAATCCACGAGGGTGCTGGGAACCAACCTGGGCTCTCTGTAACAGCAATGTGCACTTTTAAATGCCAAACCATCTCTGCAGCCCAAGAAGACTGATTTTGGTGAGCAGAGTAAAGAAATGCCAACAGCTGAAAAATTAGGATTGATGTTTATGAACCTACTGTGTAGGTATAATAGAATTTCAGAGCAATCTAACTTTTGCTGCTTTCACTGTACTGAATGTTTTGAACATTCACCTGCATTTTCTTCTCTGCATTTGTTTTACAGACTATTCTTACTTTTGTAAGCATCTCTGATTTTATTTCAATTATTGGAATGAAGTTATGTAACTATAGTGATGACTCTTGCTACCCCCAGTCAAAATTCTACCCACCTAAGTCACATCAAAGAAGCAGACATGGTTTTCTCTAACAAATTAAATATTCATATCAAGGAGAGCAGTGTTAATATAGCTCCTGAGGATTCCCTTTAGCCATTGTATTCCACTTTTAATATTAGGTTAGTTCTTTGACAGTTTCCTTCATGTATATCTTTGATTCTGGTTCCCTTTCCTTCACCCTCTGCTTCCTCTGCCCCACCCCCAACCCTAGCTCCTAGCAACAACCCCTTTCCTTCCCACCTCAGGCCCCAGCTCCTAGCAACAACCCCTTTCCTTCCTACTTTTTCCATGTATCAGAGTTACTAATTCTGGTT
Organism: Mus minutoides; assembly: GCA_902729485.2. Taxonomy (NCBI): domain Eukaryota; kingdom Metazoa; phylum Chordata; class Mammalia; order Rodentia; family Muridae; genus Mus; species Mus minutoides. The sequence goes on from LR749578.1 coordinate 2,554,791, forward strand.
TTGTTTATGACCCATTTGGTTCAGTTTAGTACACATGACCTCACGGTGTGGCTAAGTTGAATGACAGGTTCAAAGAAGACACACAAACACTCTGGGTTTATGAATCCAAGCATAGTCATTGTAACAAGTATTTCTACTTCAGTTAATTTTATATTGCTTATGGAATTTTTTAGTATAGTATTATGTTAAAACATTTTTAACTATTTTTGGACACCACATATGTGCAAAATGACTTCAATTTTTTGGTTCTTATACATCTATCTTTATTAAATAATAAGAAGACGAAGAAGATTCCAGTGTGTTTGTCTTCTGTATGAATTCAGGTTCAAACATTATTTAGTCCCATAATTTAGCAGTTTTTACCTTCAGGAGGGAATGTGTTTTCTTCTGTTTATATTTACAAAGAAAATTGAATCTTAACCAGCCCCATGGGAACACAACCCACAATAGTCCATTGTAAGCAGTATTTTTGTTCATCTAATTTATTTGCTGAATGAAATGAGTGAGGGTCTGCCTTAGGTCAAGAGTTTGACATTTTACATGCTATAATTTGTAAAATTATTTGGGTAGCAACATCAGAATCAACTGATAGTGAAAAAGTTTTGGTCCAATACTTTGGGATATAAAGATAGGAAGTTTGCATCTCATTCTCCTGGAATGAGATAGTAACCAGACAGTCTTCCTAATCAAGCCACACATGTGCATGTGTGTGCACGTGTGTGCATGTGTGTGCACGTGTGTGTATGTGTGGGACGTGTGCCTGTTGGCCTCATATATATTCTTTACAGAAAATCTCCTAAAATTTAAGTTTTAAAAAGTACTTAAAAATGCACGCCTTAGTTGTGATTTTGCCATCATTTCTATAGAATATATTTCCTATTACCTACAGTACCCAGGATTTAAAATGGGCACGTGGATTAGAAGATGGTACGTTTTATTTCCCACCCTATTCCTAGTTCTAGTAAGCTTTTTAACAGGTTATTTCTGCTTTATATTCCTCTTCAGTGACCATCAGAAATCTATTTTTTTTGCCTGTAAATAGATGTCCAAGTTAAGAATCTGGATCCTAAGATGAGAGTTAAGCAATAGGATAGACTTTCTCCGTGTATCTTACAGGAGAACGTAATTTGGGAACTATAAATGGCTACCTGTGCTTCAAACCACACTGGATAGCACAGCACCAATTTCTTCTAAGGTCAGAAGCATGCTTTCCAATTGGACTGACCAGAGAGCACACCTTCTTATGGCTCCTAACTTTGTAGGCTGAGAAATCACAAATGAAGTCAGGCTGATGCTATTGCTCGCACTCAGCAAAGCTGCTATAAATTTAAACGAAGCAATATCCACTCAGTGTTGTAGTTCCTCAAATGAATAGCTCATTTCATATAAATAGAGGGATTATTAATAACCACATTCTGGTTTTTTTTTCAATTCCCCCTGTAGTTTCAATTACTTACACAGATATTTACTCCCTTACCTGTGCAATGTTTACAAGTCACTGTTTCACAAATGAAGCTGCTCTGTTGTGTGGAAGAAGTCAGGACTTGTAATGTTTACCTCCCGGGCTTGTTAAAGGGCAGGCTAGGAGCCACTCACAACTACTCCAGCAATGCTTAGTAGCAGACAATGGAAGCCTTTCTATATGCTGAAAATTTCCTTCTTGGGGAATACTAACAGCAAGATAAATCGCAGAAATTAGGGGGAAATTTTAGTCCGAATATGTACAGTGATTAATGAGCATTTGGAGCGCAACATAAAATTAAATAATAAACAAATAAAAAAACAACACCCCAAAGCATTAAGTTATGGCAATCAGTGCACTTGTGATTTTTGGCACGCTAAGAAAGGGCTTCTCATTCTGATAGCCTCCAGCGGCAAGAACTTGGAGACGCCTATGACCTCTCTAGGACTCTGTTTATTCATCTGAGGCAAGTGACTCATAAGATGTGTTCCAGATCTGGAAACACCACAGGACTGGATTATTGGAAGAGAATACTGTAATAAGATTCAGACAGACAAGTATTACAAAGCTATACTTCAAACAAAAAGACTGATCATGCCAGCCTTGTGCAAGGGTCTGGGTGAGCAATTATGTGTGTTTGTGTGTATGTCTATATGTATGCATGTGTTCTTCTGTGTATGTGTTGACATGTGTTTATGTGTGTATGTTTTTTGCATGTGTGTGTATGTGCACGTGTGTGTGTGTGTGTGTGTGTGTGTGTGTGTGTTGTATTGCGGAAGTGCACATTGAGTCTGAAACATTAAGGAGGAGTTTTTTTTTTCTTTGTAGGAATAAATAGGAAACAACACAAGGGGCGTCAGGGGCTCATTTTCCTCCTTTAATGATGGAGGCAGAAGGAGATTCAAGAGCAATGAGGACATCTGGAGAAGCTCCAGCACAGTAAAGAAATTAATAACAGTAGCTGGGCTTTATTAAGCACTTAGTGTATGCCAGCCATAGTTCTACACTCTTTACATGTAGCAACTTGTTTAAACTGTGGCATTCCAATCCACCTGCTGAGTATTACCCAGAGAACATCATCTACACGTATAAAACTGCCCAAGGGCAAAAATCAATCAATAAAATTAATATTCAAATAAGGGAAATCGACAAAGGTAAGAATTTAAGCAGTCTACCCATGAACACGAAATGTTTTGGAAAACATATTTGTGAATAGGAGATGATTTGGTAGGACCCTACAAGTTAGAACTGATTTTCAGAAATCTGATTTTTGGGAAATATCTATTGCATTAAGAAGAAGTGTATGTGCCACATTTTAAATGTGACAGCCATTTAGTACAATAAAGTTTTATTTTTAGAAGAATCATACAGGTATCATTTTATTGTAATATTTGTAAGACTAGAAGAGCATATATATTAAAAAATAAGTTAAAATAAAAAAATTCTCTGAATCCAAAACAGACATGAGTTATTTGGTCTGTGGCATGCCCTTTAAGTGGAGAACTGGACCAAGCAGCTAAAGAACAGTGTACAGCTTCACAGAGTTTCAGTAAACCCACGAGGACGGCAATTTTCCAATTCATTCTAAATATCAACATGTCCCTTCTTCCCAAACCAGACAAGGCTACTGTAAAAGAGGAAAATGTCCAGACCTAGTAACTTATAAACACATAGGCTTCTCAAGGAAAAAAATAGCAAATTGACTCTAGCAGTCTAGGATTTGTTGGATATCTAGAATTTTTCAGGCAGTAAGATTAACATCTGAAAATGAGTCACTGACCATGTCACCAAAACAAAGAGGACAAATGATGGGAGAGCAGCAGGTACAGAAGCCCTGTGTGAAATTCAACGGTGAAAATGTGATCAAAACACAAACAGACTGTGTGTAATACGAAATCCTCTGAGAGTAAATAAAATCTGAAAGACAGAAGCCACTCACCCAGCTAGAAACAGAGATTGTTTTCTTCAAATTCATCAAGAGTGTGCACAGAAGTCCTACAGTTATGAACACACAGATGATAGTAACCCACACTCCCCCTTAAGGTTTAGGGAAAAAAATGAGGTCCCCTCTAACATTTTTAACCAGCAGTACACCAAACATCCCAGGAAACACAGTAATACAGAAAAGAAAAAAAAATATTTAGAGCAGGAACACACTGTTCATGTTTACAGATGACATGATGATTATGTATTTTACCAAAATCCTGAAGACTCAGCCAGACTCCTGTAACTAACAAGTGACACTAGCCACAACATAGAAAACAGGACCACACCAGTGATGCTGACCAGGTCATAGGATACAGGACCATACCATCAAGCGTAGTATCTAAGAGAGATGGCTCCACCAGCAGGCTAGATCTAGGTTACCAAGCTCTATAGTATTTTCTTATATAAAATTGTACATTACTGCATGCAATATTTGATTAATACCAATTATAGTATTTAGCACTATAATTATTGAACAGTTAGGTACATTGTACAAATAAATTATTTTAATATTTTAGTTTTTCCAATCATTAAAATAATTGTTTTTTTATGACATGTTATTTAGGGAATGATGACTAGAAAAACTCCCTGCATATGTTTTATACAAGTACATTAAAATTACTTTTATATAAAAATGGATAGAATCATACAGACAAATCTAACAAGATATACGTAAGTCTTTTATGAGACTTAACACTATAGTTTCTATCTCTCTGCTAATAGAAATGTTATAGGAATTAAGCAATGGGGATAGGAGAGGTGGCTGAGCAGAGAAAGGTGCTTGTTTCTAAACCTGACGACCCGAGTTTAATTCTCAGAAGCCACATGGCAGAAGGAAAGAACAGATACCTGAAACGTGCCTTCTGACTTACTCATGTGAGGTGCATACACCCTCCTAATAAAGATCAATTAAGCAAATGGAAATAAGTATATAGTATAATTAAAATAATTAAATAATAAGACATTTTATGTTCATGAAGATGCTCAATACTGTTAGGATGTCATCTTCTCAAATGAATCTGTAGACTTAAGAGAAACCCAATCAAAATCCCTGCACGGTACGTGGGGTAGACAGAGGGACTCTAAAGGTTACACCATGAGAAGGATAAAGATGGAGAAAAATTGAGAGACTCTTAAAACTCAAGTCAGAAACTGGCACTTCCTGAAATGACAAGCTGCAGGGAGGAAGATGGCGGGTACCTGTGAGAGAATGGCCTGGTTAGAGCCAGGGGCCCAGACAGAGCTCCACTCCTATCCATGGGCTAAACTGTAAAATGCAAGAAATGAAACATTCAAAATAAAACAAAGGGAAAATCTAGATGTTTGGATCTTAATAGTGATTTTTAAAAATATAACACCAAAATAAATATTTTCATTAAAAAATTAAAAGGTGTGTGGGTGGAGGCAGAACTGTGCAGAAGAATAAAGAGAACTCCCAGAAGTCTGACAAGCACCTCAAAGAGGTCATGAAGGACAGGGAAGGTGGCTTCTGCCTGAAGCTTTCCTGGTACCCAGGAGCACCACCAGTGCACAGGATGGTAGAGTGAGCAAGCCAGACGGAGACCTCACTCTAACATGCTTTTCTAATTTCCTTAAGAGAACCCATATAAAGCAAGATACAACAGAGTCCTTGGTGTGGCCCAGAAAACCTGTATTTCTCTGTTTATATAGTGTCATCATAGCCTACCACATGTCCAAATTTCCAAGAAGTTCTGTACACATGACAATGGCCTTTTCTGTATCTGCTTGGCTAGACATTTCCTCTTCAGAATGTTTGTCTCAGATGAACTTAACAGGAAGCCTTAAGATTGAAACAGCTGGACACACTGTCTCTGCAGTCAGATGAACACTAAAATCCCAGCCAACCTCTGCAGTCAGGAGATGAGCACTATAACCCTAGCCCACCTCTGCAGTCAGGAGATGAACACTAACCCCGGCCCATACAGGATACAGCTGGGCACACCCAGAGTGTGTCTTCCCTTTCTGGAAATCTTTCTGGAAACACCCTCACAGACACACCTATGTTCCATCCTGATTTTAAGTCTCATCAAGTTGAGAGCCAAGATTGATCACCACCTGCCCGAGACCAACATTACACTGCTCATTTGCCTGCCTGACACTTCTAGTGAATCCTGTGCTCTACGTATTTCTGTATCCTTAGTGTGTATGTACAGATCCTAGTATCCAGTAAGTGTTAAGAAAATGCTAGTTTGGTAACTCCCAGGAGTTGAGCATTCAAATTCGGATTCACTTTAGCCTCTATACCATAGATAGGAACTATTTCATGGGAACACCCTGAGCCTTAACCGCTCACTCCTCTTGGATTAATTCTCACTTGTATATATACTGAGCTCTTGATTATGCACAGGGGGATCACGCACATTGTAGTTTGGTGTAGCAAATCTTACTTCTAATTTCCTGCTGACATCACCAGCTGTTTGCTTACGTCCTTCCATGACATTGCCACCAACACTGACTTTCTTAGGCAGTCAAGAGCAGGGCTGGAGCTGGTGAGAAAGGTGTTTAGGTATTTGTTTGTTTGTTTGTTTGTTTGTTTGTGTTTGTGTTTTGTTTTTGTTTTGATCTCCTCCTACCCAAGGTTCTGCTCTGGGAGAGAGAAGCTACAGATAGAAGAAGGAAATCATGAAAGGAATCGTGGGAAGACCCAGGAACAAGGAGGATCAGCTCAGGTGAGCCTCATCCCAACAGGACAATCTTACGTTAGGCTTTAGGGCCTGTTAGAAGAAATGTCATGTATCTCAGTGTGTGGAGAACCTTCTATGTTAGGATTAGAGTTTTAGAAATCGTAACTTTTTCAATTGCCTTGAACTCACCAGGCCAATAATACTAAATGATGAGATGTTTCCAAATAAAGCAGGACCTGTACCCTCCTCAGAGTATGATGCACTGAAAATTATCCCCAGTGTCACACTGCAGGGACCAGGAAGAAGGAGTGCTTCACTCTCTGGAGCATGGCTTTTTCTTGTTTTGTTTTTCGTTTCCCCAAGTATGTTATATGAAAGTACTTTTTAATGTCATTTACATTAAACCCTTAAGCTGCTGACAGAGCCTCAGCTTCCCCGAAAGCCCGGGGTAGTGATTCTTCTTCTACAGTAAAAGCCTAATGAACCCGGGTTTTTAAAAGTAGCTAATACTGGGTTGAGGGCCAAACAAGCCAGTGATGCAGAGCTACTTGCATCGTTCCTGGAGCTATTTGATTTTGACAAGCCCACATTTGGTAATTAACATGAGAATGCCCCCTTGGGCCGTTCTCCTGTTAGCTAAAATATCTTATAAATTACTGTAATAAAAGGGGGAGAAAAGGAACACGCTGCCTGTCAATGTTTCAACTTATCTAGCAAGAGGAAGAGACAAAAGCTCCGATCTGGTAACATGCAGATGCCAACTGAGAGAATAAATTCTACTGTCTGCCCCAGTGTGGGAGCATGGCTTGCTCGGCAGCAGTGCCTGTGCACAGCATCCAAGGAACTCCCCGAGCGAAAGGTGTGGGCCCTTTGGATGCTTCTTAAGAGTTGCTTAGTGATATCACGTTTTCTGAATACCAGGCCACTGATGTTGGATCTGTAATTGAGCCAGTGGCTTCAGAGGTTCCAATTTAAAGTCTCTTGGCCAGAGTTTAACAAATAATAGCATCTACCAACCAACGATATCAAATACACTCCAAGTTACTATTCTACTCTAGATGAATGTATTAACACAGTGTTCCTGTAAGTACCGTGTGTAATTTTGGCCATGAGTGAAGCCCTCACTTAGCTACCTCTGTCCACTCTCTGCTGCCTACAAGCTTGCAGGCAGTCCGTCACAAGAGGTAGGCTAGACAACTGATCACGTGACAACTGAGCTTGCTTTGCAGTTTGTTCCCTGGAGACTGAGATTTTTGCAATTGGACAAATTGAATTCTGGCGAGTAACATTAAAATTACTATATGTTTCCCTAGGACTGATTTTGAAATTCTTGGTGCCTCACCCCCTTCCCCTCACATTATATTGATCAGCTTGTTAAAGACATATAAAGCACTAAGATGACTATAAACCATAAAGGAATAACTAACTCTTCCCAGGAAGGGAAAAGTGTTGTATCTACAGGTATCCCTACTGGTCAACTTTAAATATCAGATAATCAGAGAAGGGGATGAGGCAGAGCGCACGGGAAACAAACTTTATTTTCTCATACCATTGTCTGCACCTACTGTTACCAAATCAACTTTTATTATCACCGATTTATTTTAATCTGGGACATTAACCACATTTTTTTTGATGTGGCAACAGCTGCTGATTGAACAATAGTGTTCAGCGTTCTATTACTTATGGCTTTTTCTTGCATTTCAGTTAAAGGCCTCAGGGAATTGATGATATGAAGTGAAGACATATTGATACAAATTCCAAGCCTGCGATTGAAGATGGTGCAAAAATAGTGTGCTTAATCCATAGTAGATGTGCCTTGCTTCTACTGCTGGATTTGAAAAGGAACAGATCCAAAATCATGTCACTGTTCCCATTTCTATGCCACAGAGTAATGACATTTAATCAAGAATATTACTACACTCTTTTGGTGACAGCTGAGACACAAAACCAGCCAGCTGATGCAATCTCTGCCCCACTGCTGGGGGCATATAAATAGCCCCCACAAACAGAAAGCAGCCTTACCTACTCAGAGGACTCTTTGAGGGAATAAGGCCTGCAGTCACTGGAATCACCTGGCCTCCTTCAGCCTTCTAGAACCATCTGATAGTTTCTAAGCATCTTCCTAGCCACAGAAGGATTGAGGAAGAGACTGTTCTAGAACCCAAGTACAATGGTAGTACAGTCACCAGGTGTGAGGCAACATAAGGCCTGCAGAATACAACTGCTGCGGCTCCCGTTTGGGTAGATCGATGGCCTATAATTACCTGGGAATTACTTGGACACAAATCAATGGTGTATTACTTCCCATTCATAATGAGCAGGGTAACTTTTGCCTAGTCTGGGAACATCATGATACACTTTCCCCAGCTGCTTACTCTGCCTTCTGCTGCCTGCTCAAATTGCATACAGTCCAACTCAGAAAGGCTGGGGACAGGGGAGAGGGACTCTAGCAATCCTACCCCGACAATGCTTTTATTGCAGACATTGCAAGGTCTTCACTCAACCCTGATCTGGACCAAGATTGACATCTCTAAGATAAAAGGCTCCGGGTTCCATTAGCTGTCATCTGCTTGGCTGGCCTACTCCTTAGGCCACACCCCTTGGGATCTAGCCACATTTTGATGACATCCATCAAGTTCAGGATTCTAGCTCAACAGTTTGCAGCAATTTCTCTATCTTGTCGTTCTCATGGAAAGTGAGGGTTGGGGGTAGGGAGGAAAAGAAGAAACAGGCAAGGGCTGGGGAGGATTGCTTCACACATCTGATCAAGCACTCAACATCCAGCCCCATCACTCAGCTGCCACCAACACACCACTCTACCCTATAATACCTTTTCAAAATAAAGGAACAGAGCCGAAGCCCTGCTGGATCTCCCTTAGCAACCTGACAGGAGCCCACAAGGTCAGCTAGCAGGAAGCAGAGAAAATTATACAGTGGGGAATTATCAGCTAAATTATTTGACGGTCCACAGGACTTTTACTGTTCTTCCCAAGACGGTGGCTTCTTGCTACCCAGATTACAAGTATGAATCAAAGGACAAGAATGACAAAAGGAGGGAAACAGAAAGGGAACTCTTTTAAATGCCAGGTCTATGCATATGTGTACACACACAAAGGCACACTCACACACCCATGCTCACACACATGCGCACACATGCATACATGCACACACATGCGCACACATACATACTACATACACACATGCACAGAGACACACGTATGCACAAATACACACAGAGAGTCATAGACACACATGCACACACAGACACAGACACACACACAGACACACACACACACACACACACACACACACACACACACAGAGCTTTATTTTATTTTCATAGAACTCTCCAAACTTAATGCTTAGGGCTGCAACCTGCCTGTCTTCTTTCTCCAGCCATGCAGCTTCATGCCCTTTTTGTTTGGGGGTAGAAAAGGAAGATGGGGGGTTGGGCTGGAGGCTGCCTCATGATCAGGTCTGTGGTGTGTGAGCCCAGCAGCAGGAGCAAGCATGATTTATCAATTAACAGGTAATGAAAAAACTTCTCTGCAATTAAAGATATGATTTTGCTCAAACAGGAAGCAGCACCATACAACTGTGTACCCCTCACAGGAATACTCAGCCCCTGTCACTAATGTGGAACACAGCTAATTTTAACAGAGTGTGTGTGGGCCCCTTGGGGGACTCCATGTTGATGAAGGAATATACAGTGGGAACCCCCAGAGGACCTAGCTGATTGGAGAGCCCCAGGAAAGGTGTAGGGAAATTACATTTCCTGTTTCTTAGGAGAGTTATTAAAGGGGAAGGCAGCTTTAATCGCTGGAAGACCAATTGGTGTATGATTTTAGATTTATATATCCAAACAATAACCTTTTTCCTTGGTTGTTTTTTAATATATATGCCAGCCTAGTCAATATTATATAAATAGATGTGAGATCTGGTTAAAAATATGAAGGTTAAAATGTGCTTTTTAAGATTGTATTAGATAATATATATCATTGCTCTTCAGCCAAAAATTAGAAAATTGGGTAGAAAGTTTACCCGAATTCTTTGTTTAAAAAAATACACCACAGAAAATGTTACAGAATTTCTAATATTTTCTTCTTCTGAAAATAAAAGAAAGTTGTTATCATCACCATGCAATAAATGCAGAAAGGGCAGAGTGATTTGTTAAAATTATGTTTATGTCAATTTGTTTAAAATGCTTGTATAATATAGTCGATATTTTACATCAATAATTTAATAAGCTCCAGAGATAGAGGAGTCCCCTAGTCCAGCCCTTTATGTCTCTGCAAGAAAAACAAAGCCTTAGAGAGGCTGAGTGGTTTCTCTCTTTAAGGATGGTCTACTCATGGTAGCTCAGGCTGGTATCTTCAGCCTCAGAGGCCTGAAGTCTGGGGTTACAGGCATGCGTTAGCACCATGTCTGGCTCAAAGGCTAAATACTGGGGGCTAGAGAGGTGGCTCAGCAGGAGTGTGTACTTCTTTTGCAGAGAACCTGGGTTCAGTTCCCAGAATCCACATGGGTGTCTCACAACTGTGTGTGGCTACCGCTGTAACAATCGTGATTCTTCCACTGGCACTCGCACCCCATCCCCCAAGACACAGATATATGCACATATATAATCAAAACTAAACTAACTCGCCATTTATCCTAAGTATCTGGAAGGACACAGCAACCATCATATCTAAGCACAGCTATACACTTGTTGTGTTAGGCACACTACTGTGGGTTGCTGCATATGTCATAGGTTTTAATTCTTCGACCTCCTTATGAGGCCTGAGGACTTAATACCATCACTGTTGCTATTCTTATAGAAAAGAAAGAGTACTTCAGAGGATGTGTCCAAGACCACAGACAAGGGCAGAGACAGTGCACTTCACCACTCTGCTTCATGTCCTGTCATTGGACTGATAACTGGACCCTTGGAAACCAACCTCAGATCTTGTTTGGGGTTCAGCAATGAAAACTATATCCAACAGCATTTCTAACTGATATGCTATCAATTAGATTACATTGAAGAAATACCTGTACTCAGGCACCATCTGAAATGTTGACGCTCAAAGAGAAAGTCCCAACACCAATTTGATTAACCAAAAAATGGTACACGTGCTTACTGGTTAGTATGCAGACATGGTTGCTGGGCTGGGGGAAAGGTTGAAGTGAGCTTGGGGCAGAGAAGTCTGGCTCCTGTTATTGCTGTGGTCTCTGATCTCCCAGGGGACCTTTCTTTGTCTCCTACTTGCTCCCAGGTTATGCAATCCCCCGTCCAGTTGATATATAATTACATTTATAGAAACAAATATAGCATTCTTGATGTTTTCTAATTTTAATTGATGACTGTGCCTTACCCAAACAGCCCGAATCTATTATAACTTTTCCCAGGAACAACTTACTGCAAAAGCAGTGCAAAGCAGAGAGCCATGGGGTCTGAGATGAGTGCACACAATTTTACTCTGTTAACACAAAGAGAAACTAAGTCCGAGACTCAGATGAAACGAACCCATTCCAGTGTAGCAAGTGGAAGTGGTGGACAAGGCTCCTTCCAGTCTCCCCCTGCTCAGGCAAAGGTTCTCCCTTCTGTCAGAAAGAAGGAAGCTGACCTTGCTAGCTTTGTTCTGCTTTCTTCAGAATGGCCAGCTGACAGTTCTAAACTGTATTACCGGGATTTATCTCGCTGGTAATGGCCAACTCATTTGTATTGCGACATTTAGTCCTTCTACTCACAATCACAGGTGTAAAGCCTGGTCTCACAGAGTAAAGTCCCAGTGGAAGTGAATGCTTTGTCCTGCACAGAGAAAGTGCTACATGGTTTGTTTGTTTGCTTGCTTGCTTGCTTGCTTGCTTTTTTGTCCAGATTCCCTGCCCTTTTATACACGTGAAGACAGACAGACAATACTCACAAACATGTATATATACTCCATGAACTCCAACAGTAACCTTCAAATTCATGTGCAAACAACTTCTATAGACGTGAAGCCACTGACCTTCATTTAAAAGCATAAAGGCCAGCTGAGGCCAAGAGGAGCTGATGCCTGCCTGCTGGTCAGTGAATGGAAAGCTGGGGCATGCTCAGAAGGACCCCGCTCCTAAGTCTATTAGTCCTCAGGATGGGGTTCCCCAAACATTTCCCACTTACAACCCTTTTTCCACTCAAGAAAATGTTACCCAAGCCCAGGCATACTAGGAAAACAAAGAGGCATACAATTTACCTTTGTATGTTTGATTCTGATAATGAATCATAAAGAATGTTAGTTTTAAAAATTCTTTGGTATATGTATAATTTCACAATATAGTAAAGATGAAAGAAAGCATGCATTTTAATGAGGTGAATGTACAATATGTTTTCATGAAGAATTAAATTTTGGTTTGATTTATTATATTGCAAGGCATGGGGAATCTTTATCATCTTTCAGAATTGATTGATATTTTGATTTTATATTAATCAATATGGAGAACACTACTTTGCTTAAACACATACTACAAACTGGCAGAGGTATGTTTAGGGCCATCTCAGAAATCATTAAAAATTCTGTCCTAATCTCAAGCCAAAATTCATTTAACCTTTTTTTTTTTTAATAAAACTCAAGTCAGCAAGTCAAACAATAATTTTAAAATCAAACATTCTAACATAATAGAATGCAAAGATATACTAATAAGGAATGACAATTGGAAAACATTTCAAGCCTTTGTTTTCCATAGTTCGACCATGATATGATTCTGAAAGAGTCGATCCTTTTGTATGTATGAAGGAAACCTTAAAGAGCACATGACATGTACTAGTCTATATTCTCAGCCATGGTAGTTTAGGCACCATTTGTTGGTGTTTCATGCTGTGACAATCATTACACATTTGGTTTTAAATTAATTTTCACTGAACATTCAGAAGCTTTTACTGGTGGGGATTTTTTTTTGTGACCTCCACACTCAGTCACGTGGCCCATCTGACTTCCTGAAGCATAGCGTAAGAAGCTGGGCTTCATGCAGTGCTATCTGACTAACAACAACGCGGTCTTTTTCTACAATGGGGATGGTCACTACTGCTCTCTGTGAGACCCTGCTTAATGGCTCTACTCACAAATCACCCAAGTCCCAGCCTTCTCTTCTGAAGGACTGGACAGAAATGCCCTCACCCACACCTTCTGGGCAAAGGCAGAGATGAACTAGTACCGGGACTTCCTGGGAAGCCACTCCTTCCTACAGGGTGCATGCACTGGTCTGTTTTGCAGGATGCTGCCTCCTGTGAATTCATATCATGCGCTTGAAGACAATAGAACAGATTAAAGGCATCTGTTTGTGTAGCATCTCACCCATCATTAAAGAATTTGTGGAAAAAAATGATGATGGGAAGTTATTTAACATACAGTATTTGAAAGGGAGGAAGAAAGATAACCTGAGTCATACTCTAATTTTTATAGGTACAATTTGTATCTATCTTCAGTAGATGAGAGAGGTGGCACACAAGAAACGGATCATTAAACAGTAGTGTGAAACCAGGGAAATTAGCCAGCTGCTGTGTAAGACACCTCTCTCTTCTTCTCTGAGAAAGAGAGATGGGAAGGGTGGGGGTGGGTAGGTGACAGATCAGAGAAAGTGTCAGCTTAGAAGTCTGTGGACTGTCTTTAAGCTAATGAACAAAAAAAAGCTTGATCAAAAAAATTAACAGTTGCCTATGACAGATCTTTCATACTTTAAAAACCATACCTATTTTATCCTGAAAGAACCTTAAAGGCCATTTCATGCAACACTTTGACATAGCACTGAAGGAAATGGAAGTAGTGAGAATTGGCGTGACCTCCTTTCTGCAGATCCAATTTGATGGTAAGAGTCTGGTCTCTACATTCTGTCCTCGAGGATCCATCCACTAGTCTACCCTGCCTGGTTATGCAATAGCCTGAAAGGTATTAAGATGACTTTTTCAGGTCAGTTAAGCAAGGTCACTGTGCAAGATGGTTGGCTTGGGCCATTTGCCTATCATTTTGTACAGAGAGGAGACCATCTCTCTTCTCTACTGGGAGTCACATGACTCAGTTGTTGGGTTAGCATTTCATGTGTCTCTACCGAGCCTCCAAATACTGGAGAATGCTCAGAAGTGAGCAAATGTGCAGCAGAGTCATGAGCAAAAGGCAGAAGAACACTGCCATATAAATATAGCATAAAGACATCCTAAAGCGTTGTAAAGCATGCCAGGGGTGCTGGAACATTGCTCTCACAAGTGCTTGGTTCTATATGTCCTATTCATGGTCCCCAGGCAAGAAAAGACAGAAACTTTACATGCTCTGTCCATTATTACACATAGCACCAATGCTGCAGGCCAACGCCAAGGCCATATTCATTCCTTAGAATAAACCATGATACTCTTTGTGATCTGTAAGACCTCCATGTTCTGTAAGTCAACAAAATATGTAAGCACAGTGGATAGAATGTGCCCACTAAAATTTCTATGAGGAGATTCTAACCTCCATAGGAGAATGGTAACTAAAAATCAAGCTTTAGGGGGGTTGATTAGGTCAAGACCCTGGAGCCCTTGAAGATAAGATTAGAGCCTGTAAAAAGAGATCTCAGAGAGCTCAACCATAGCAGCTGGGGGCATATAGTAAGAACAGCTGTCTGTGACCAGGAAGTAGGTCCTCACCTGACAAAATCTTCAGGGAGCTTGGACTTTATCTCTAGAAGTATGAAGAACAGACTTCTTTTACTCATAAGCCACTAAGCTTATGATATTTTGTTATAGCAGCCAACAGAGGCCAAGACATTGGATTTGCAATAAGAGTATGGTGTCCTCTGCAAGCAAACATTTCACATATCTATCTGGTAATGCATGGGATTTAAAAACTAGCTTTGCTTTCTGATCTCATTCACATCCTTGGAAGGACACAAAGGACAACAGCCAACACTGTGGAAAAGTGGCATGTCTTGGCTGAAGATTCCTGTGCCAAAGAAAGATAGAGCAGGAACAAAGTAACAAATTATATTGTCAGAGAAAACGTGAACTTTTTGATTGGGGATGACATTTATTTTAAGTGTGCAATGACGGCAGGAAATCTGTCAGGGTAAGACATGGCAGAGGTTTCTGCGTTTGTTAAGAGTGCCGTGGGAATTTAGCTAAAACTGTTAAAACTGACACCATTGGCTTTTGTTAACACATTAAGCTTGGGAAAAGTGCCAGTCAGCATATCCTCCATAGCTTCAGTTCAGTTAAATCATCTGGAAGATGCATAAAACGGGGCTGGATAATAATGGTTACATTTTCAACACATGGAGAGACAGAAAAGGCGGCCAGTGACATTTGGATGAGAATGACAAGGGCTTTCTTTAAGATAGCGTCCCCAAGAAGGGGGGATGGGAGGAAGCACTCTTACTGGTCCAGTTATAGTCCTAATGATACTGCAGCACAAGATACCAAAGTTTCTGTGGTGCCAAAATTCATAGGCTAACCTCTGATAGCCTTATATGTACATTCGCATGTGCATATGTGCACTTGTGTGCGTGTGCACGCATGTGCGCGCGCGCGCACACACACACACACACACACACACACACACACACACACACACACGCATGTACTGGGGGTGGGGGGTGGGATATGACAGAGGTAAAAATCAAAGGCCTGTCTCAAATACTCTGCTTTAAAATGACTTTGCTGTTATTTCAGAGTTCAGCAAAATGACAAAAAGCAGAAATTGAGGTGTTTACCCAGTGTCAGAATTAAATCAACGCAGATCCCTCTAGCCTCTTCATGCCACGTTCAGAAGGACCCACGAATGGGAGCCTGGCCTTCCCGGACCTCTCAAGAGATGGCTCCAAAGAATTAGAAAGCTGAACGCTGAGCAGCGCAGTGAGAAGGCCCTCGTGGGATTCAAGAGGCACCAACAGTAGGTGACCAGAACACGATACTGAAATTATAGCCTGAGCTCATCTGGGTGTGTGTTTTGATTGAAATAGAGGAATTTGGTTCTTGATTTATAGAGTTATAAGTGCCCTTCATGGAAAGATTTAAGAAGAGTTCCATGTTTGTTTCTGAATGGAATAAAAGATATTATGTTGTTGCAAAACGGTGCTAGAAAATTCAGTGCGTTTTAACCTGACACCATCCCTGTGCTTTCCAAGACCTCAAATGAAATACTCCTTGGTAGATACGTTGTCCCCTTGGGAGCCATTTTCCTTAGGGCACAGAAGAGGGGAATTCTGTTCTAGGGTTCTCTTATTCGTTCCATGGCCAGAGAAAAGCCTTTGTGTTGGCAACTTGTTATAGAGCAAATGACTTATTGCTCCCCGAAGAGACGTGACTCTGCTTCAAGATTTACTCTCTTTACCAAGGAGTGACCTTTGCTGGGCATCTGACCTGGGGATTACCCATTAGCTTTCCGTATGCTGTTTATATGGTCTTCAGGTTAGCATGCCTTTAATCGAAGGTCCTTCTTTCCTCCTGATTAGCTTGTGAGGGATTCCTCCATGCTCAGACTTTTCAGCCATCAACACTAATGAGAACAAATAAAATCAGCCCCAGTTTTCCAGTTACATCGTCATGGCCTTTTCTGTAACAGAATCATCATTTGGCTGTGGATGAACAGCACAACTTTCTAACATTCTGTGTGCTGTGTGCTGCGGTGGGCTCGTTCATCTGAGCTTGTCTGGTTTAGCTGATAAAGCACAGACACCAAATTGAAGGCAAAACCATACGCTTGTAGTGCTGAGAACTATGATCATCTTGTGCCATCTGAAAGCCTAAAGAGTTTGAAGAGCTGCTTCCCTAGTCCTCTCTCCCATCACACCAAGGGGAGGCGTATGGAAGAATAAGCTTTGGCCCAAAGGACCACTGCTTTTTGGCTCCAGGGGCAGAACCATCATGCCATCACAGTATCCCACCAAATAAGCAGGTCTGCCCGACACTGTCGGGACTTTACCAATGTAACTGTCCACCCATTTACTCGTCCCTGCCTGTTCCAAAGTGTATGCAGCACTGTGCCCGGGCTCTGCAGACATATACCACTGCGCACAGGTTTAAACGAGCTAAGAGAGAAGTTCACACAGTTGCCATGAGTGTTGCCTAGATTCAAGGTCATCAGGTCATATGGGAGCTGGCCTCATTATTTGTGGCTTCTAATGGCATAGCTTGCCTTAATCCTGATTTCCTGACCATTTACCTGGAGAACACCCTTTCTGAAAACAAGAACAGTGCTTTTATGGGAATATGGGGTACCCGAGCTCAGCAGTGGACAAGATGCCACAAGGCATTGGCAGAGCCAACTGTGTATAAAATTGTCATCTCCTTTAGCCTAGGTACTGGGAGAGATTTTCTAATTTTTATTTTGCATGAGTGTGAAGTGTGTGTGTTGTCTGAATGCATGGTTGTGCATATGTGTGTGCGCGTGTATGTGGAGACCAGAGGTTGGTATCAACTATCTTTCTTATCTCTCTCCACATTACTTGTTGTCATTTAGTGTCTCCCACTAAACCCTGTACCAATTGGCTACAGGGTCCTGCCTGTTTTTGAACCCCCAAAACAAAGGCTGCAGGTGTGAGGTACACCCCTAATTCTTACATTTTGGGTTGTGAGCCTCGTTTTTAATGGCTGAGCCATCTCTCTAGCCCACACCCCTAATTCTTAAGTGAAGCCCAAGCTGGGTATTCATGCTTGCTCAGTGGGTGCTTTACCCATGGAACATTTGTCTATAGCTCTAATTTAGTTTTCAATATTTAAGAAAAGGGCTCCAAGTCTTTATTAAAATTGCTTAGCAATACTTTCTATTAATTCAGAAACGAAAGTCAAGAGATAGTAACTCCTGAGATTTCTATTCCGTAAGTCCTTTAGTTGATTTTTAAAGGGTGATTTTAATAAACTTTTCTAATACATAACGTCAATTCAAATTTCCAAAGTTAATCATTGCTCTACAAACACTGGGAGCATTGTTATCAATTGACAAGTCATTAATAAACTCTGCGTTGACTTTTCCTGACACAGGATAGTGTACCAAATTCCTTAACGGACATTTAGTTCTTCCGAAACTAGGAAACCTACATCTGGTAGCAGTGTGCTCTCTGCATGGCAGTTTCCACATCAACAGTCTTTCTAGGGATTTCCAACATGTGTAACAACTAACTTTCTCCACTGCAGGCTTTCTCATGCCTCATATCTATGATTTGGGTATCACAGCAAAACTGTGAATCCCAACCAGACTTTACTATCATGCCAAGTTGATAATAACACATGAGTACATAACCACCAAGCAATCAATGTCCTGATATTCCGGCAGGTGAAGGCCTTTGGGAAGAAAATAAAGAAAACGTGTTAGGACAGATTTTCTTGTGTATCTTGCAAACTGGTTCTGAGAAATAAATATTAAAAGATCTTCCAAACTAGGGTAGTGTCTAGAACAATTTCCAGGCTTTAGAGATGTCTCAACGGGGTCACCTTCATCACTATGTGTAAGAATCATCATTTAGGAATTACATGTGACAGGAAATAGATATAGTTTGCCCATTTCCTCACAAAGCGTTCCCTAGATACCATGTAACAAATATACCAAGTAAGAGGAACACTGACATGTCCACTATTTTATACACTCTAATTACCCCAAATTTTAGGACAGAAAATGGAAAAGTGAAAAAGACATTTCTTCAACAAATAATGCTCATAGACACTTAAAGTTTCTATAACTGCCTGATGAATTAAAGCTTCAACTTCCCATGATTGAAAGGGATAGGCATATTTTATGAGAGACAACTGCTCAATTTGTCCTCTTTCTAAGCGGTGCAGATGAGTCAATAAGATGGTAAATATTTTCACGAGTACTTGGAGCAACCTTTCGGTTGGTTTCTAGTCACCAGAACGATTCTCACGGAGTCCCTGGCTTTGTTTCGCTATCCCTTGTTAGAGCCATAGACCTCTATGCCTCTCTTGTTTTTCTCAAAAGCAATTTAGAAAATGCTTGTATTTTAGACAAAAGAAGAACATTTGGTGAAAGAAAATTCATCATTAGGTATCTAGAGGTTTGCTAATAGAAAAGGCAACTCCCACAGTGTAACCCAGTGCTCAAGCCAGACACACACGCTCAGGACCAGCAAGCTGCCTTCACAGTGGGCCAAAAGTCATTATCATAATTTTATATTACATAGACTACATTGAAAATTTAATATATCCCAGCAAAAAGAGACAAAAGACATTTTGCATAATGCTTCTGTGAACGCACTCTCTCTAGCTACTCTTTTAGCCACCCCATGCAGATTATCACACCAGGAAAAAGAAGTTCATTACCTAAGCCAAATCAAAATTAGGCTTTTCTTTTTGATAGGGAACTTCATTAGTAAGCCCTGTCTTATACAGCTGGGAGATTTGATGAATCTATCTTAGAGCAATAAGTCAGCACAATCAGCTACAATTTTAGTTTAAGTTTTACATCTTTATTAAGAGAAGTCGAAATATATAAACTGGATACACGTACATGGGTTTTTAAAGATGTTAAATCAAGATTGTAACTAAAATCTTTTTTGGACGCTGCAAACATCCCAGAGTGACTGGAGAAAGCCAAGTTAGGCACGGAACTGTACCACCGACCTACCCTTGCGAAGAGCTTCCAGGGAAAAAGGGATCATCGCCAACTAGGCGGGCAGCATTTGTCATTGACAGAAGATATTTCTCAAGACTATTTGAAAGAAAACATCTTCAAAACGTAAAGTTAGCTTTTGATTAACAAGAAAGCACGGACAGAAAGCATCCTTTTCCTTCACAGACAACAGACTTGCTGTCTAAGAACGGCTCACGGCAGGGCCAAGTTGTCTATGTTTATGTCACACACCACTCAGTTATACCCCAGGCGCTGTACAGTGACCCACACATATAAGTTCACCAGCAGGCAAGAGCTTGCTGGCGGCATATGATGTCTTCAGAACTTTGAGATTGTGCCCTTTCATGCTGAAAAGCCCCTTGGTAGCCCTCTTGTGGATGGAGTTTTCCACACAGTGCTTGAAGCTAACCCTGACTTTTGTAACAAGGGTGGCGCTTCAGTGTCAAGCAGAGTTTCTTTGGTTACTGTCCACTATGCATTATCATTGCCACAGAAAGCCAGTCAGCTTTCAAGAGACATAGGTTCTCCTCTCACTTCTCCAGTTCTGACCCTCTTCATTGACCCTGTAATGTTCGGGATGGTTGGGGCCTCCATGAAGGAGACCTGTGTCACTCACACGTGAACACCAAAGCTTTTGGCTTCCACTTATGTGAGGCTCACCACCTCCTCATGAGCCAGGATGAAAGACTTAAGAAGTACCTCAAGTCTGAGTCAATATGGGGAAATACTTACTTATATTTTTGTCTATTTAAGCTTATTCTCATACCTTCAGAAACCAGAACAATATCATGAGACATATTTGACTTGCAATATAACTTAATAAAATAATATGATCTATTTAGTTACTTCTAATGTTTAATCTGCTTTTAGAAAAGTCTGTAGTTGCTAGTTGAAAAGTGGGACACACACACACACACAGAGACACACACACAATTACAGAAGCTATCATTTTTATCTGTGTACCACATAATGTATTTTAAAGCTAAAGTATGTATGTGTGTGTGTCTATATGGGACAAATTCAGGTGGCCTTTAAAGACAGTGCCAAACACTTCCCTAGAGCCTGCAGTTATAGGCATTTGTGAGCTGTCTGGCTTGGTTGCTAGAAACCAAATTCAGATCCCCTGCCAGAGCAGCATGCACCCTAACCATTGAGACACCCCTTCAGTCCTAAATGCTTTTCAGGAGATTATTTTATCCACTCTTTAACACAACTTGTTTGTTATATACTGTTTTTTATCACCTCCTTTGAGATTAGGAAGCTGAGCCTTTAAAAAGTTGGGTTACTTGCCCCAGGTTATATCACTTGCAATTGCAGAACCTTGACTTTGAAAAACATGCCTTTAATTGGGAAACACACACTTTCAGAAGTTTTGTTCTTTGGCCAGAACAGTTCTAAGGAAGCCATGCCCTGCTCCTGAACAGGTATTTTATTTACCTCATGACCAAAAGTAAGGTGGACAGATTAGTCTGTGTACAACTCCTCATCTTCTCTGATGGGTTAATGAGAGCAAATGTATTTAGCATCTAGAATGTTCTGTGTGTATGGTTTTCTCTGTTATTCTATGGCAATGATCCCGCTATGATTTTATCATGGGCCACACTCACAATCAAATCTATGGGATGACAGCAGGACTCCTGTCTTATGTGTCAGTAACTAGAACAAAAATGAGACGAGACACTCAAGGACTATGTCAAAGACAGTAGGGTAAGGGTCCACAGCCATCATGCAGAGGAGACAGTCTTCGTGCAATGGGCTTTGGGTTTCTGCCTCAGAATCTTTGATGGATACAGAGTGGTGGAAACACTTTGAAACTGACAGTGTCTAAGCACACTGATTCATACCAGGGTACCCGGAGCCAAAGGCGCTGTTCAAAAGCAAATCAACGAACAAACACCATCAACATAATTGAATACGATAATAACTAACATCCAGCATAGGCAGAATATCCCAAAACAAGGCTCTTAGGGTTCACCTTGCATACTGATACATAATAGAGAGGGAAGTGGCATTTTTATATGCTTTTAAAGGACGTTCACAAAAAAATAGTCAATGGCCACCCTGAAAGGGACCAAGCATAATTTTATTTTTATATTTAAATTTCAAAATTTTAAAAATGCCTTTTACATTTGATTGCAAATTAGTCCAAGTTCAGAAAAATCCAGTTCTGGGCTTTCCTCTTCCACGCACTTTCCACATGTGAGTAGGAGCTCACAGTTAACCAGGTTTCATGCAGTAGACAAAATGGCATTGTGGGATTACATTAGTTCGACAGCTGCTTTATGACTATAGCTTCCAGACCAATTTATTTAATATTGATCTTTAAACAAACATCAGTACAAATAAATTTGAGCACTCCAGTCCCGAGATTTCCTATCTATAAAGGAGGGCTATATTCTGAGAAGCAGACTGCTTATATTTCTCCCTTTGATTCTGTTTTCTTTGATCCTACCAGGTATCAAATACATCAATGCCAAATTAAAACAAATCCATCTTCAGATAACACTGTTTATAATCTTTCGTGCAGAAAGAATTTCTCTATCAATAACTTC
Organism: Mus minutoides; assembly: GCA_902729485.2. Taxonomy (NCBI): domain Eukaryota; kingdom Metazoa; phylum Chordata; class Mammalia; order Rodentia; family Muridae; genus Mus; species Mus minutoides. The sequence goes on from LR749578.1 coordinate 2,577,004, forward strand.
CAGCGAGCGAGTTAACTGATCTTTTCATTGCTTTATTCTGAGGACTACAAAAGGCAGCAGCAACACCCCGTGCTGACCAAGAGCACCTTGGCCAGCTCTACCTGGGATATTCACCCCTGTCTCCAAGGCAGTTTGCTCTCCTTAAGGATTCTAACCCCGCCTCAGGGACACAGCAAGACCCAGCTGCCCCCTGCTGAAAGAACTGCTGCTTGAAAGCTGGGGTTCTAAGGCCAATCTCAAGACTTTTACAGGACTACAGGTGACCATTTGGAGGAGGGGACAGCTGGGTGCTAAATATAAATGAGAATAGGACTTAGATAGGGAAAGAGATAATGAATCCTGGGATTAAACACTCGATTCAATTAGGCGGGCATATATGAACGTGAGGCAGAAATGGACTCTGCATAATTATTTGCACAGGACTTATTTATGCCCTTCTGAGTTATCCTGATTAAATACAAATATCTCCTTCAAAGTACTGGGTCACAATCTATTCACATCTGTCATCTGTGTTCTGTGTGCTGACTTAACTATATGCTCTTTGGGTTTGAAAAAAAAACAAACAAGAATTTCTTCTCTCTTCTCCTTCCTTATCCCCTTCTATGCCTTTCTTCCTTTTTCCTTTTCATTTAAGAAGACATACTCTGGAAACAGAGAGAGCTGATGGGTGAGTCTTTATGGGGTTAATTAAAACACACTTCAAAAATATTCAGGTTTGTTTCCTGTCAGGCTATGTGCCTGTACTAGCTTCAGGAGATATACCTACCTGCTGTGAAACTGTAAGACAACCTGTTTTTGTGAGTGACGGGTTTCAGTATGAATCAGGATCGAATCGTTTTCAGAGCATTTGAGTAAAAAAATCTTTTTACTTTGTTATAAATTAGGTCTCAGCGAGGTTGAAGAGACACAGTATTTTAATGTTTAGCATCAGAAACTCATAAGAGATACAATTATTTAACATTACTTTTCCTCGGTCAATATAATAGCTTGTTGCTAAAAATATAGCAGGAGATCTATTATTTACAGGGCCAGCTTCTGTTGTGTCCCTTTGCTGTGTGCTCACACTGATGAAGTCGGAACTGAAGATGCACGCTTGGGAAACCCACCACTTCTGTCTTCCTAAACTGGATGGGCTTTTCTGTCTTCAGCATACCATTCTACCTACTCTCCCCATAGAGACAAGTGCATCTCTGTCTCTTGCCCCTGGGGGTGGGGGTGAAATACAGGCACTGGCTTATGTCCTCATCGCTGACTGAACTTTAAAGAGGGATGGAAGACCCGGGTGTAGCTGGATGATTGGGGTTACTGCAGGCTATAACCCTGTTCTGGGTGCTCACATCATGGTCCCCTTGAAAATGTCTTTCACCTTGATGAGCCCCATAACTGATGGTATAAGTCACAGCTTTCAGCTATGCTCTCTGAAAAGAGAAAAGGCCAAGGACTACTCCACCTGTCTACAGAAATCTCTGCCCAACCCTATTTAATGATTAATGGGGAACAATGACAATTTTTTCAATTTTTTGGTCGCACTACCTACTGACAGTGGGATCCCTTTGATATGCTCAGCATTTCTTGGTATCTTCAGTCAGAGAAGGTTACTGCATATGTGCGCTAATGACCACAGGAGCATACGACAGCAGAACCCAGAGTTGGGACATTGGCCTTGAAACCATGAGGTAATGAGCAGTAACTGGAAAACGTTGATCTTGGAGAATCAAGATAACAGGCATATTAACTGAAGTAAAATACAGGAAAGGCTTTACTGTAGGATGTTTTCTCTATGCTGCTGAGGAGGCAAGTCCCCCAAGAATCTTACTCACACTCCCTGGGTCATGACTCCCAAATAGTTCTTGGTTTTATTTTGTCTCCATTTCCATTGCCATGGCCTTTGGTTTTATATTTTCTGAATTTGATGGGCTATCTGTACATCATCTCTTACCCTTTAATCTTTCACTCTAGAGTCTGACCCATGTCTAATGAGGCTACTTTCCTTCTAAATCTCCTCCATGGCCCCCATAATAAAACCCAGCACCACTGGCTCAAGAACAGGGTCTTGGATGAGATGGCATCTCTTGAGCATGACATCATACTTTGCTCTAATTCAACCTTGTTCATCATTAGTCTTCCTGAAAAATCTACGCATTAGGGTAGATGGGGAGCATGGTGGTGCATAACTGTAGCTACAGCCCCCCCCCAGGAAACTGAGGGTGGAATACTGGACAACACAGTAAGATTCTGTCTCCTTTTTAAAAAAGGAGCAAAAGAACAGAGAAGTGTGAAACAAGTCAGCTTCCCCCTATGGTGTATGTATGTGGTATGTATATGTATGCAGAGGTATGTACTTAGGCCCACATGTGTGTGATAGCACATACTGAACATCTACATGGAGGTCAGAGGTCAACTTTGGATAGTGTTTCTTAGGTGCTTTCCATCTTGTTTTGTGTGAGACAGTGTCTTATTGGCTCCCCAAGAGGGTTAGAACAGCTGGTTACCAAGCACCAGATATCTACCTGTGTCCATTTACCCCATGTCAGGATTACAGGCATACTCTACCACACCTGGCTCTTTTATGTGGGTTTGGGAGATTGAACTCAACTCCATTACCCTAGCCCATAGAAGTCTGATCTTCAAAGCCTTTGGTCCTGAAGATGCCCACTCATCCCTTACCTACTCCTACTATCTCGTTCTTGAGCACACTTTATTTACATTATTTATATTCTTACTGTCACTGCCTTGAGGAAATGCAAGTCTATTTTTCTTTGTGCCCAGTAAGTTGTGGAATGAATGAATGAATGAATGAATGGTTCACTTAAGGTAATGCTTCAAAGAGATTCATTAAAAGAGGATGACAAGTGTTCAGATGTTCATCTGCTAAGCTGGAGTAGACTTTGGTTATACCTCCCAAGGCTTTCCATCCATGTCATACCCCCTAAGGTTTGCTGAGCTACAGGGTGGGATAGTGAAGACAGGCATTGTACACATTTTGTACTGGAGTTCGATGTTCAGGAGAACAAACCAGTCATAAAAGCAGGACTTGCTTTCATTATACCCAGATGTTAAATCTGAAGGCTTAAAGACTAGAAATGGCCCCATGAATTAGGCAGGGTTGTCACTCAAAGTTAGAGTAAATTTAACATGGGGTTTCATAGTGCACAAACAGTGAACGGCTTTTACAAACAAAATACTTGGGCAGAGTCCAGGCCTTTCTTCTGATCTTGGGAGAGAATAATACTTACTATATATATATATATATATATATATATATATATATATATATATATCAATCTACATCGATTGCACAATCTATGTAGAGTATTAGGGAGCAATGATTCGAAAGTCTGATTTGTATGAACCCATACCATGGCATCCTCCACAGCCCAGTCACATGAAAATCAAAGTACCTACATTTAGGCATTTATTTTCTTCAGTAAAGTAGCTTTTTAGATGTCTGTGCTTGAGCTATTCCCCAAACCTGGTGCTCTTCTCTAAGTGTCTAGCCAATCATAAGTGGATGTTTTCTATGGCTAGCAGGAATTTAACTTAAGAAAAGTTTAAAAAACTGTTACTAATTAGATCCTGGAAAATTCTGATATTATGCCATAAAGCAAAAAAAAAAAAGCAAAAAAAAAAAAAAAAAAAAAAGAAAATGCCTTTTAAGAGAAAACTCCTGGCTAATGTTGATGTTCTACACAAAGGTCTGCCCTTGGCTCCAGAGCTAACTTTGTAAGCAGTGATTTCAAACTCCTTTGCCTGTTCTTAGACACATTCTTTAATTATAGCTGTCCTATAATGCAGGCCTGGAGATACTGTAAAAGCATTGTAGACTATCACTTTGTGCCTAAGCATCTTGGGGAGAGCAACATTGGGCTAGGAGAGCATTCAGATCCAAATATTTGCTAACTCTGATATCTTGATCAGCTACAAACAGCAAAACAGCAACATTTAAGGTTTACGTTTATATGGGTCTCTTAAATAGTGCAGTAAATGTTTGTCATGTGATTTGGTCAAGTGGTGGTACTCAGTATATCTTAATGCAGCGGGAGAGCTACAATCTTAAGATGAATGTTGTCTACATTGAATAATTTAAGAAATGCTCTTGGTCATGGAAATGGCACCTTATTACTGTGATTTTCTTATGAAAATCTGTGTTTAAATGAAAAATTGATTTCCTAATTTGCCTTTAAAATTCCATCACAAACAGGATTTAGAAGTCCCGAGGAAGCAGGCTCATCTGCCCTCTTCCTGTTCTCCTCTGGTAATGAGGGTAACAAGAAGCTTGATAACATGACTTCAGTTTCAGTTTGGAATTAAAAGTCTCATCCTACTCTGATTTTATGAGGCCTGGCTGCTGGGACTTCACAGGACCTTGCTGAAAACCACCCATCTACTTCAGCTCCACATGGTTCCAGTCTGGCTGGGTCTTTGGATCAAACCCTTCTCATGTGAACACAGACAGTGTCTGGGAAATTGCACCATGGATGTCTCTAGAGAGAATCGGAGATGCTGTTAGGGCCAAACCTTGCACTCAAACATTTGATGCATTTTAAAAAAGGATTCAGCCTCAGTCTCAAACAGGCAGATGGATCATGTAACACTTCAAAGGCCTTTATAGGGTGCACTTTCCCTCCCTTTGTCCTACAAGCTTGTCCTCTTCTCCCCGCTTCTCATCCCAGGATGTCTTGGCATAGTTCTTAAGGAAGAGACAAAATCTCGCCATTCATAACACCAAGAACACAACAGAAGAGACAAAAATATTTTACTCCATTGTATAATCTGGTGTCTCTTCCAAAATTTAGTGTCAATGGTCCTAGTAAACCAGAGACATGGAAACCAGAGATAAGGCACACAAGTGACACAATCCCATACCCAGAACATGTTTATTTCTGTGTCTACTACGCATCTTCTCAATTTGAATGCATCCCGCAAGTGCCATTACCAAAGTGAAGGTGCTATGCATAGCAAGAGTTGTTTTGATTTTAGTTTCAACTATTTACAAATAGAATCCAAACTCTAACATGACCTTTTCCAATAAAGCTTTTATTTATACAACTATTAAGGAAATTATTAAATTGGGAACAGTCTGTGACCTGAATCTGCTACTCTTTCCACCAGCTTTGAATGGGCTCTTGCTGTATCTTTATGAATTAATTACTAAGCTTTACTCAAGTCGATCAAGTGACATTGAGTCTAGATGAAAGGCTTTCCCCTGGAGACATGCAGAAATAGGTGCATTTGGGTACCCAGTGACAAGAAATGTTCACAAGCGCTAAGGAATCATGAGGGAAAGAAGGAGAGGGGGAAAGGATAGGCAAAGTGGACTTCAATCAACCAAGCTTATCTAACAAGTCAGGGCCAAGCATCATCCCAAGTACAGGAGAGAAAGAGAAAAAATGCTATTAGTTCATTAATATCCTGATATTTAAGACAAATCCCTTGTGAAGAATTCACATATGCCTCTTACAAATAACCAAAGTCAGATGAATTTTCAGGAACTGTGATCCTTACCAAAATAGGTTAGAGAGGGCATGTGTTGACGGGCTCAGTGAAGGCTAAGCTGCAAGGGAATTTACTGATCATCTAGGAAGATAAAGTAGGAGTCCCTGGACTCTTGCTCTTACCATGAGCAAATATCTCTATAGTTCTTCCACAACCCCCCTCGAGGCTGTGTCTGTGGCTTGTTCTGGCGGTTTGACTGCACACACCTCTGCAGATACTTTTTAGTTGAGAAGACACCTTTGTCCATGTGAACTGCCCTCTTCAAAGCACATGCACATGCATGCTGTCAAAAGTCTGATGAGTAAGGCAGAAACCCAGCTCAATCTATTCAGGTTTTAAATCTGACATGCAGTCTGTAGCCTCAGTCCAGGTGGCAGTCTCTGCATCATCCACTGACTGCACTGGCTAAGAGCCACAGTCATCAAGGAGACAGCCTTGAGAATGGACGGAAGTACTGGCAAACTATACCCCTGAGGGGAGTGATGGGAGAGTAAGTAAGAAACTAAAAGTCTCAGAAGGCTTAGAGTGCTAGTGCATGCCTGTCATCCTTGTACCCAGGGGGTTAGGGTAAAAGGATTTTGAGTTTGAAGTCAGCCTAAAATACATAGAAAGACTCTTTCTTAAAGAGGCCAAAACTAAACCAACCAACCAACCAACCCACTCACCAACCAATCAACCCATTCACCGACCAACCAACCAACCAACCAACCAACCAACCAACCAAACCACCAACCCAAACCACAAAGTATTCATAGCAAAATAAAATGGGAAATGACCTTTAAAAGATCAGATGACCTACCATCTACCATTGGTCAGCAAATAGATAAAAATAAAATATCATAAGGGAATTGCAAATCAAAACTGTAGTAGGAGCTCTATTCACCCCAGTAAGGGTGGCTATTATCACACACACAAAAGTGTAGGAAATAATTAGTGAGTATTTAAGAAAAGGAGAACCCTGGTCCACTTATAGTGTGAAAGTGAAACTCAGACACCACGAAGCCTCCAGTGTGGAGGCTCTTTAGAAAATTAAAATCAGGCCTATTTAATCCAGTCACCACACTAACGTGTGCGTATTTAAAAAGAAAAAATCAATATGTGGAGGTGGCATACCCACTGATACTGCAGCATATCATGGTAGCCAAGGGATGCCTAGCTGAGGAAGGGAAAAAGAGAAGAACACATGGATAAAATGGAGTGCTATTCCACCACCAGTGGAGAGATCTCGACCTCTGCAGCAGTGTGCATGGAACTGTGCATCATTACCCCGTGCATGGAACTGTGCATCATTACCCCGTGCATGGAACTGTGCATCATTACCCCGTGCATGGAACTGTGCATCATTACCCCGTGCATGGAACTGTGCATCATTACCCCGTGCATGGAACTGTGCATCATTACCCCGTGCGTGGAACTGTGCATCATTACCCCGTGCGTGGAACTGTGCATCATTACCCCGTGCGTGGAACTATGCATCATTACCCCGTGCGTGGAACTGTGCATCATTACCCCGGGCAATCCAAAGCAATCGCAGAAAGACAAGCCCTGAAGCAGCTCGTCTGTATGTAGAATCTGTTTATCTCATAGAATGTTAGACTAGAATGATAGTCCCTAGGACCTTCCTAGAGTGAGGAGGGAAGGGAAAGCTGGTGGATGCTAAGTCAGACAAGAGGAAGAACTTCTAGTGTGCTATTTCACACTACAGTGCCTAAGGAGAACACATATTTTCAAAAGCTAGAAAGAACGAGTTCTAGCATCTCACCACGAATCAAAGAAAAGTTCTCATGAAAAAGATATTTTGACTGGATTTCAGCATTATACAATATTTACATGTCTCAAAAAGCCATGTGGAACCCTACTGAGATGAATAGTTCTCATGTTTTCATGTATTAATTAAAAATAAAAATAACAAAATAAAGTGGTCATGATGCACTTTTAAATTGCTAAGAAGTTTTTTAAAATGTATTCTAAACATCATTAAGAAATCAAATCATAGGCCTGGCATCATGGCACATGCCTTTAATCCCAGCTTACAGGAAACAGAAGCTGGTGGATCTCTAGGAGTTAGAAACCAGCCTGGTCTACATAGGGAGTTTCAGGACAGTCAGGGTTCTGTAGTAAACCAGTCTCAAAAATGAGCCAATCAACCAACCAACCAACCAACCAACCAACCAACCACAAAAAAGAAATCAAATCTTGGAAAAAGAATATGTAAGGGAAGATAGAAGGCTCCCTGCTTTTAGCATGTGAATACTTATTTATTAAGCACCCATGGCCAGGCTGGAGAGGTGGCTCAGTGGTCATGAGCACCGGCTGCTGCTTCCCAGCTCTGCTCTGTGCAGTGCGATTCTTGTCCCTACATAAGAGCTCACACCCACCTGAAACCCAATTCCAGAGGATTCAACACCCTTTACCCTCCACTGTAGGCACCAGAGAAACATACACATAAAATAAAAAAAATTTAAAATCTTTCCTAAAAAGCAAAATGACAAACACTGATTTTTAATGGTTATGACGTAGAAATAAGCTCTTTTCTAAATAACAAATAAAAAGAAAAAAAAAAAACAGAACAAGTACATCTCACTCATATTAAAAACTGGAAACTGGGATGAGAAATGGTTGCTACAATCCATATGGAAGTTTTGGGGATAAAATATATCGATTCAAACAATAGTCACTTTTCACTGTGGCCAAAGATGTCCAGAAATGGTTACGCTCACAGGGAAAAGGAGGGTATATCAGTATGAGATTTGTTTTTTAAGTCATAGATTTTAAAGCTCATGGGAAGAACTTTGGGAACACTCTTACATCTTTTTACTATTAAAAACTTATCACAAAGAGACAATCTGAGATCGCTGCAGTGTCATCCAGGAAAGTATTTGAGATATTTAGAAGAACAGAATGATACTTGTAATGGTGACTGTTGCTTTGCTTCTATGGCTGTGATAAATACCATGACAGAAGGAGATGTTGAGTGGTACAGGTTTATTTCATTTTACAGTATCCAATAAACCATGCAGGGAAGTCAGGGCAGAAACTCAAGGCAGGACCCTGGAGGCAGGACCCTAAGAGCAGCCATGGAAAACCCTATTCATTGACTAGTTCCTCCTGGTTTGCTCAGTTTGCTTTCTTATACTCCCCAGGACCTCAAGGTAGCTCAAGGATGGCTTTACATCAAATGGAACAGAACATCAAGCCCCAATCAACAAGACATTACATTCTTTTTGCCTTTTAAACATCTTCTCAATCGATCACAAAACTACAGATTGTTGAGAACCAGAAATAAGCTTTACATATACTTAGACGCTGATTAAGGAAGCTGTGTGCAGGGGTAAAGGCCAGCAGTCAGGCATGAAACAACAGAAGCATTAAAACTCCAGGAAACCGTTCAGGAGGCTGAAAACAAACAGAAAGGGAAAGGGAAAGGGAGACGACAAAATGATAAAAGAGTGAAGAACCAGAAATGTCCCCAGAGAAAGACGAAAGGTGGGAACAGCAGACTTGGGTGAGCAGAGTTGTGGGGTGACACGTGCCCCATGCCACTGGCCACTGAGCATGAGTCTGAAAGTGCATGGTGGTGGCCTGGCTATAGGCTGAGGCTTCCTCGCTCACACTGCACGCTGACACTGGAGAGAGCAGCTGAAGGGAGCCTGGATGCTGACCACTGGCCGGCACTCTGCTTTCACTCGGCCTGGTGAATACTCATTTTACAAAATGAGCTGAACATTTTTTTTCTGTGACAGCTTTCTCTTGAATTCATTCCCAGTGATTTTATTTACTGTGCTGTCCAAAAGGCAGACAGCCCTAGGACCCGGGAACCAGGGAGAGCCACTGCGGAGCCGAGTACCCAGGCCAGAGAATATGGGAAACAAGAGCATTGCTTACTGCAAATGCCCAACACCGAATAACCAAAATGCCTCTCTGGACTAAAATGGACTTTTGTGGTTTGTAAAAACGGATGCCTGAGTTACAATCACATCTGGGGATAAGATGGCAAAGAGTTCTGCTTAGGTGCAGTGACTCCCAATGCAAAATTCAGATGAGTTGGTTTGCATGTAAACTAAAGGAGGGAAAAGAAGCTGGCAATTTTAATGTGGCTGGAAAGAATAAGAGCCCTAGAGTGGGGCTCTAGGTTATCCATAGAGCAGTTTTCTAGCATGCACGGGGCCCTAGTTCCCATCCCCAGCATTGTGCAAGGAAAGAAAAAGATGCAAAATGTTTAAAGAATAGCAGGCCTTAAATCATGGCTCACTTGAATGCCTGAAATATAAGGCTTTTCTATGAGAGTTAACTAAGTTTAACTTGCTCAGAAAGGCCCAGGATCAGGTATGTCAACACACAGTTTATGTGCTACTTGGCGCCTCTTGGCCTTGGTGTGTCCAGTGTAGCACTAAAAAGCACAGATGCTGGAAGATGAGAAGGTACATTGCAAATGTGTGGTACCAAGGACACAACTGAGCTGTCAGCTCCTCAGTCTACCAAGGAAGGACTAAATCTCAGGGAGGGTTTGAGATGAGTAGAGAGGAAATGCCGGAGGTCCCAGTACACAAACTGTCAGAAGCATTCTATTAGTTAAAGCTGGAATTCTGTTAAGTATCATTAGATTTAGCCGCCAATGGCTCATTTCAGACCTGTGTTACTCTACCTTTGAAAGCATTTGATACAAAACTCAAGAAAAGAAAATTGGGTAAGATTTTGTCCATCAGAGAATGCCACTTATGAGTAGTCACCTGTGTACTTGGGAGGTCCCCTTTAGCATGCCGATTCTCAGGTGAATTTACTCTTACTGTTTAAGAGATAAGGAATGGATGGATGGGTAGATGGATGGGTGAATGAATGAATGAATGAATGAGATACACGTTACTGAATTTAATTCTGACAGATTCATTTAAACTAAGGAATGAAAGAGCTTTTTAGGAATTTAGTTGCCATAGCAAACTCACTTAAGGGCTCCTTCACATAGAAATGTTTGTATGTTTGTGTGTGTGTGTGTGTAAAATCACCGAATGCGCGCACGCGCGCACACACACACACATTTTCTTACTACACCACTCCATTGACTTGCATTTTCTTCACTTCTTCTGCTGTGGAATGTGGAAGTAAAATTTGCACAGAGAAGTTCACACTTCAGTGTTCTCTGGGTTTTGTGTTCTTTGCAGCACTTTGTACATTCCCAGAGTGAGAAGACAAACAGAAATCAAGGTGAGAATTTTCCCTTTGATATTTCCATTGCTTTTTATGTGAAACACACAAGCCATATGCCATAATGGGAACTGGAGCTGGCATTCGGGGAGCTTGCCAAGTTTTAGGGGTATTGTGGTGTGTGTTGTTTTCTGCTAGGGTTGCTATAGCAGATAATTCAAAATAAAAATTCAGCAGGTCCTGATGTTAAATTTTGGACACCACACTAAATCTAGGGAGAGCAGAAGTCTCAGACTTCTCTGGGGACTTGGTCTAATATCTCCTGAGGCCCCTGGCTCAGCTGTGGCAAGCTAATAAGGTTACCCTGAAGCAGATGCAGTTGTTAATACAGATGTGGCATGGGACCTCCCGAGGCAGGTCACAGTCATGATAACTCATGGTTCTATGAACTATTCTCATTATGAAAGCTTGTGACAGGAGCATCCCAAACCCCAGGCACCATAGCATGTCACACTGCCTTTGTGTCCTTCTTCCTCAGTCCACCTGCCTTGGGCTGGATAATAATTTCCTTAAAACATACACACGTGCACAAGTGCACACACACACACACACACACACACACACACACACACACACAGAGTGGGATAGAGTATATACATTTTCAAGCAATTAAAGTTATTTGGAAAGGATGTACACAAAATCTCATGGAAATCAAGTGTGACAGCTGGTGCTGGGGACCTGAAAACGTAAATGCCACTATTATGGACATGTGAGAGGGGAATGGGTTTTGGCAGTTAGTCTCAAGGTTCATGGTGTGTGGTGAAATGGCTAATACAGTGGGTGATGGTTGATTATCAATGAAATGCTGTACTTCCTCAAATCTACCCACGGGTCAGTAATGCTGAAGAAGATAAATGCTGTACTTATTTTGTTTGCAATCATGAAGAGTGGGCTTAGAAAACCCTGGAATCTCCTGACTGAAAGGAGAAGAATTACGCATGTGCTTGCAACTGCAGGCTGGTAAATGGAGTCTGTGAAGGGAAGGGCTGGGTGTCAGAGAGAAGTCTACACATTACAAAACCCGATTGTTTTATATTTCCAGACCAGTCAGCAGTGTAATTCTTCTGTTACTGATATTCTGGTTTCTAGCCCTAAAGGACAGACAAGCAGGTTGGCTTCTGATATTCCCCAACCACTTCGTTAACAAGGATGGCGGGTCACAACACGATCAGCAGTAGCTCCTGGACACATGGGAATTGTCTTCTGTGGGATTTTCAAACTTCCTAATCCTCAGGGGATCTGATGCGGGGGTGTTGCAAGGCAGAAAATGTAAGGAAAGCTAAATCTCCTGTGTGAGTCACGTTTTCCCAAAGGATGTCTATGGCTCGGGTCATCTGGAAGCTCATAAGAGTCATTTTTCCTTCCTCCAAGAGGACGCAAAAGGACAAGAACTACTGTGCACTTGGGTTCACAAAACTGAGCCATGATGAAGTTAAACTGGATGGAGAGGAAAGGTCTTGCCTCTGGCCATCAAACATACCTGAAAGCAATCTTTCCCATGTATTTGGTGTGAGGAGTTACAATGGTAAAGACAAGCGTCACTTAAGCCAAAAATAAAAGCAAACTCAAGATACTAGCTGAAGGATATAAAATCCATACACAACTTGAAATATAAAGGCAGTCTTTGCAATCTTTATAACACTAGATGTAGCTGTGTAACACATGAAACCAGGGCATATTTCAACATTAAAGTATACTAGTTCATTAGTCCATTCACCCACCCACCCATCACTCACCTACCCATCATCCACCTACCATCCATCCATCCATCCATCCATCTATCCATTTTTCCATCCAGTCTTATGGTCACTCTACCACTCAACGGCCCATTCAACAACCTACTCTCTGTGTTAATATCTTTTAAAATGCTCTGTAAAAATACACTAGATTGTACACAACTCCAACAGGGCTTTGCTGTTAGAATAGTCTATTATTTCCTAAAAGAATGCAATGAAGAGAATTGCCAAAGAAATCAATAGCAAATCCATATCTAACTTCAATGTGGTTTCATGGTTTAGATGTGGTTAATAGAAAAGTATCAAGTCATAATCAAAATAGTTCAAAGTTGGTTATCTCTGTGACCAGAGTATTTTATCTTAGAGCAAGGTTATAATTTAGTTACAATACTTTAGGCTGTATTTTTAGACATCATCAAGTCATGTTTATTGTTTGTAGTTAATAATAAGGGGCATGAGGCTTATCAGGCTAAGACTTGATCACTTGAGACATATAATATGTTGACGATTAGTGTAAAGAGCAGAGAAACATGTTGAGTATGTACATTTTCCTTAAGTGTCCCACCTATATTGAACTACTCTCGCTAGTGGTACAAAAGGCAAGAGGGGACTTCAACTTGGGAGCATATGGCTAGTTAGTGACTCAAGAAGACCTGGAATACTCAGTGTCTAATCAGTGATCCAAGGCTTTTAGAGTGTAGGCCCTATGGCTTTGATTGAATTTTGAATTACCAAAGTTAGCATAGTCAATAATATCAGAGAGACAGGACAGGGTAGCATGAGAAATCCAATGGGCCCACATACATTGTGTGCAACCCAACCATGGCTTCTGTGGAGCCCAGCAGTGGGATCTGAGCAGCCACCCAGATCAACACTCCCCTTTTGTTTCTAATAAATGCAGGTGTGTCTCTAGTGACAAAAGGTGCTTGAAAGGTTGTAAAAGTTGCTGGACATGACAATGAGAATTAAGAACAGCCTCATTTGTAACAAGCCTCCTTTTTAGCACTGTGTGATTGGTTTGGTCCGACACTATCCCCTGCAGTGTGTGGAGACAGGCCAGGAGTGTGAGGGCTGCAGAGCAGAGCAGGAAGAAAATCAACTGTGAAATTGGTAATTTTATTGAGTTTCACGGGGGGCTTTGTTGTTAAGACACAATGCAATCGAACAGAACGCCCGTGGTAACATCACATACACGGTGCCCAGTTCGTGGCCAAAGGTAAACTGCCTCTAGCCCAAAGTCACACAAATGTCTATGTTCCTCTTCAAAAAGCATTTTTTTTGAGAGTAGAAAAAGAAATTGTCTGAGTGAAGGATGGGTAGTGCTGGTGTAAGGAGGGTGGAAGGTGTGTGGCTCTCCCTCTCTGGGCATCTCAGAAGGCTTCTTTCCTTTAGGTTTCCTGAGAAGCTCGTCTGTTCTATAAACGACAAGAAGGTCCCAGAAGGAATATGGGAGAAAGACAGGGGCAGAAGGAGAGGACAGACCGAAATGTAATGCCTGAGCAGCTGAAATCATTTGGTACTCTCAATCCCCCAGGTGAAAGGAGAATTACACACAGCTAACAGGATATTACTCCCAGTTGGAAAAGATCTGCTGGCTGGTGGTGTGAAAGCAAAGCTGACAATCAGTATTTGTTCTAGGGTGGTACTCCCTTCTCTTCCACAAAAGCTTCAAGTAGAAATGGTTAAAACCAAGTAGGCTGGGTCACTGTGTAAATACATGTGAGCTTTTGTGCCTTCCAGGGCTGTCCCCATAGTGGGTTAATTGGGTTTCAGGTGAGTGGATGCCTAAAGATGTTCCAGAAGTCAAAAGAGGCTAGCACAGTCAACCCTGAGAGAGGAGGCTGAGAAGCAGAGGTAGACACACAGGGAGAGCACCTAACCCTCCTTCTCTGAGTCCAGAGCACATCCAGAAACCAAGCTACCATTCTAATACAGTTTCATTTTTAATCAAGCCCTTTGACCACATTTTTTTCCAGGAGAAAAACTAGGTAAATCCATAGAGTCTTGCATGTTGGCATTGGTTTAATTCAAACTACCTGCAGGTGCGGTGATGATGTGCCCTTGCATTTGGGAGAACAGATCAAGCTATCTGTGTCTTCACCGTGAGACTAAATTATCACTGCTGGCTTCCCTCCTGTCCAAGGGAGGCATTTGGGTCAGACTATGCATGAAACAGGACGACAAAGGTAGGGCCATTGCTAGGTCACACTACTGCCCCCCGCCGGTTCACTATTCATGCTAAACCAGACAGAGGAGAGCCAGATGGCTTTTTTTTTTTTCACTTATTTACTGTTTTTCTTGCACAGCCAGAATAATAGTTACAGCTACTAGTGAGGCATTGCTACAATACTTCTACAACAGGAGCATCAATTCCTTTCCAACAGAAGTAGCAGTGAACACCCATGTTCTGTTCCTTGAGAAGCTCTGATCTGTGTGTTCGTGTGTGGTCACGGAGGTCAGCGTGTCGGTATCTGCCACTTTCACTTTCAAGCAGGCATTCAGAGGGAAGAGCTCTTTAACACACCCGGGATGGTGTTTTTCACGGTGCTGTGTGCTGTATTCTGGGCTGCTTTTCCTTTTCAAAATGCAATTAATATGGTTGTGTGTTAAATGATTCAGTGAAAGTAAATCTTTTATATGCAGGTAAGCAATTCAGCCTTGTACGGTTTTATGGGAATTAGATTTTTTTTTTTTTGAAGTCTGGGTTGAGCATGCCCATAACTCTGACAGAGCCCTGCAGGCTCTTGTCTTCACCTTCAAATCATAAGACAGAGAAATCAAACTCCCTCTGTGCTCTCAATTATACCAAAAAACACGGAGCAGAAGTCTTCAGTAATTCAATCCCTGTGGAAGCTTCTTCACACTGTTTGCGCTGTTGGAACTGCTGACAGCAGCAATCCCGGCATCCCCCGGTAGACTGTCAAAGTTCCTCCTACAGTGAGAGGAGCTCTCTTCTGTCCCGGGGCTCCTTCTCCAGAGACCTCGGAGCACAGGCATGGCTTTTGATGCTAGCTTGATACGGTGGCCAAGAGGCCAAAACACATCACAATGAGAGTTCTCATGCTCTTACAAGGTGCTTTGTACTCTAAGCAATAAGTTCTGTGGCTACATGTGGGCCTGGGTTGGTGTAATTTAATCACAAGTACAGCTGCATAAACACTGTACTAAGGAATGTCTGCCTGCAATTGGATTCTTTCTTTGAAAACACTGTAGAAAATTCCTGAGTGCCATTTTCCATCTGGTTAATGAGCAAATGTATCATGGGCAGCTTTTAAAAGTAATTTGAATTTATGAGTTACAGAGACTCTAGCACATGTGCAGGAGAAACGGCTCTTCCTTATCACGCAATGCCAGTCCACCCTTTTCTGCCAAATGACACCAAAAAGAACCACTCTGTGTTTAACTGGCTTAAATCACCAGTAAGCGCCGACAGACAACATTCTCGAGGCTGCCGACTTCTCTTATGCTTCAGCCCCTAAACATGTTCTGGGGAAGTTAGTCTACAAGCAACACAAAAGTGCCATTCAGATTAAGTTTCACTCTAACAGATTTACCAATAAGTAAATAATCTTCGAAAGCGAACTTTCCTATCCCAAACTCAGCTGCTATATTTCATTAGTGCATTCAAGTTTTTCTATCCCCCCCTTTTTTTTCTTAAAATGAAAAATTAAAAATAATTAAAAAGATAGAGGGTAGAGATTTTCCCACAAATCAAACCTGTTGCTATGTACCTCATTCTCTACCCACAGACTACAGCTCATATGGGAAGCATAAAGAATATGAGTTGCTATCATGATGTTCAAAATTCCATATTAGTGGAATAAACCTAAAATTTTCTAGAATCTGTCTCAATGTGTATGTTGAAGTTAATTGGATTTTTCCAAATAAGATTTTTGATACAAATTTACCATCAGCAGTGTCTTAGACTAAATCACCGTGGCCAAGCATAAAAACACTGGCAAATCATCATTTTGTAAGGAGAGAGGTAGTGCCACATGAACGTATCACCCACAAAAGTCTCAGAAGTGCACTCTGCTGTGACATGCATCTGTTTTCTTCTTTTGTGTCTGGTATAGGTTTAATACAAAATACAGTTAAAATCTTTTCCCCACATAGAAACAAAGACTCCTCTGCCTGCGATCTCCCGAAATCAGCTTTGAAATGATCCACATCTCCTTTAGCAGACACTACGACAAGAAAATGTAAACAGGTAATCAGAAGAATTAGGTTCTTGTTGCAAAGACAGCCCCATATATTCAAAGATTATCACTGAAGCTGCAGACATGACTCAGTGACCACACCTGTGCCTGACATGCACAAGGCCCTGGTTTTAAGCCGGAGCACTACAACAAGCAAGTGAATACTGACATGAATTTATGAAATCAACTGTACCTTCTACTTTATAATACAAGCCTATTGATTTAGCCTATATATTAGTATTTGTTTGAAGATATTAGTTGACTAATAGAATGGGTGTTCCATAAGGGCTAACAGAGGCGGCCTTGTTGGACTAATGAGTACATTTTGCCTTTTTATTAACTATAAGAAGTTGGTCTGCTCTGCATTCCTCGTGACTCCCTTTCTGATGACTCTTAGCCTGAGCCCGGTGCAAGCTCCTAGTGTGTGAGAGAAATCACGTCACCTGTTCTCCATCAGCACAAGGCCACCTCTTTCACCGAAATGGGTTCTCAGTTTCTCCAAAGGAAGGAAAGGGTCATCGAATGACAACCAATATGACTTCAGGACATTCCACCTGGAAGGCTGCTCATAAACACAGTTTTGCTTCTCAGAGATTTGTGCCCTCGTTCTCTACAATTTCCCTCATGTTCTCCTGTGATGTGTTTGCTTCCTAGTCAGCTAGAACTTCACAGAATTAAACAGAACAAAACAAAACAAAACAAAACCCCGAATACATTTTCACTTAAAAATACTCTGCAATCAGAGACTGGGTCTTTGAGGGCATGTAAACATACTGATTTGAACCGCAGCACCATCCACCAGGGCAGGGGCATTTTAGGAACAAAATAAATACAATTAGCCAGAAGGCACAAACAAAACAGAACTTACTAACATTTTTGAAAGATTCCATTGAGTTGATTTTTGAATTTTGTTGTAACTGGGCCCTGACAGATGGTTCTATTTTTAAATCTCTTTTAAATAAAAGACCCTGAGTCTTTTTATTTATTTATTTTTAAAAAATGTATTTCTTATGTCCACTATGAAGAAATGTCTTAAACAATACTAATTCATGCCAGCACCATTACATGACAATCCTAGCTACCGGGAAGCAGGCATTTGGTGGAGGAGCAGGGACTAAAAATTTATGATACAAACTGGAGTTATGGATTGTTCTGTGGCTTTGTGCCCCATCTGTCAAACTGGGGTGTCTGAACAGAGAGAAAGCAAGGAACTCCCACAAATCACAGACTGCAGTGTTGTTCAGCTCCCCTGTTACTTTAAAGGTATGATTCTGTGTGAATACACAATGTACAGCTAGCATTCTGAAGTATTGAATGGCTTTTAAAAGCATTTAGGAAATATGAACAAGGAGGGAAAGGTCACCCGCATAAAGGCGGGTACGCACAAGGTGAGAGCGTCTAATGAAACATTATGCGGCATCTTTTTTGGTGCTCAGAATAGCTCCAAGGTTAAGAGACTCCGAGTCAGTCTTCTGCAGATCCATTTCCTCTCTCCAGGCTTCTCATGTTAACCCAGTGATTTAGTGCTCTGCATTAAGAGCAATTCACCTGCCTCTGGTGTCCCTGTGGCCCGTCCCTCTGGGGAGCGAGGTGGAGAATAAAAAGTTCCACATATGGTAAAGTCAAGCTGCTCGGAGCCTGCTGAGTGTCTGCTGTGGGGATAGCGGCTCCTGAAAGCCCCAGCTGGTACTTGGAAGAGATTCTGCATTACTACACCTCAGTGCCTGCCTGGTTCCCTTCGGAAACTGTTGGCTCCACATACGACAGCCATTTTAGATCTCTTCAACCCTTTTCTCCCGGTTCTCTATCCAACTGAACAGTTGGTCCTCTACTGCTAGATAATCAAATTCTTCCATCTGGTCCTATCCCTGTGGACCTGAAAAGGTGTAGTGCGCACCCGGTCCCAAACACATACCAGGAGAGGCACAGACTTCCCAACAACAACAACAAAAAAGCAGTCCACAATAGACAACAGTGAAACCCTGATTTTAAAATTTGGAGAGGAAGGGGAGAGGACAGGCAAGTATCTATAAAATTATCTCTAAAAAGGAGATCTTTGAAACCTGCCAATGTCACTAAACCACAGGAGCGAAACACAAAAGGAACATGGTTGCTTTACTCCTGAGCCCTGTCAGAGGTACTAACCCACTTATTTGAAAGATCCTCCAGGCATGCATAGTGCCCCCGTCCACATACACAACCACCCTGCATGCAAGTCAATGCACAGTGACCAATGCCAAGTACAAGCAAGCCAGGAATCAGTTAATTCTCCTACTCTCAGTAGTTAAAGCTGGTCTCTCTCTCTCTCTCTCTCTCTCTCTCTCTCTCTCTCTCTCTGCATGTGTGTGCGTGTACACATGTACACACATGCAACAAGATCTATGTGCCACAGGCTCACATGTAGACATTATATGTGTGTGTGAGAGAAGAGGGCACACTGCAGGGACCAATTTCCATAGTGACTATTCAAACTTCTCCTAGAACTGGACTATAGTTCTGAAGACTGACTACAAACTTTGTTTGCCTTTTCACGTGGTTTCCTTTCTCTTTTTACCATCAAACTATTTCTATAACAAAGAAGTCAACTTCAGCTTCATTGGTTTCTAGGGAGCCAATGGTAATCGAAGAAGGAAAAATAAAAGCATACTCATTTTAAGTGGAAGAGAGCTAACGTTTAACTATTACTTTGCATAACTATAACATGTCTTCTCAATTGATTTTCACAAGGGTGGCATGAGAGTATGCAGAAGTGCTATGCCCAAGCCCATCTGATAGATGAAGCAAAGAGATGTGAGAGGACGGCACAGAGTGTGGACGGCTAGTCACACATCCAGAGGTTACAGGGGTAGCTTGATTTATAGATACAGAACTTCATGCCATGAGCCAAAACATGGGTTTTTCTGTGCAAAGCAGTCAGGTTTTCAGTTGAGATGTTCTCTTCTTTAAAGATAAAATTAATTAAGAATTATAGATACAAGAAACCTAAAAGTCAGAGACCCTGGATAGAGAATTTGGTATTTCTTAAATTATAAATGAACTAGAGTCTACAATTTGCATGGTTCTTGAAGGCCAGCTCTCCTAATGTTGCTTCTAGGACACACAATGAATGAGTTGAGAGACAGTTAGGGAAGACATGAAATGCTTAGGGTAACCAGAGTGGTAGTAGTTTTTTTCTGCTGGAAGAGAAGATTAACTTAACTGACCAACAAAGCCCTTAAAATGCCTCCCCATTCTTTCCTTACCGGAAGCATGCCATGCAGAACTGCACTCATGCATTCCTCTTGCACCTTAGTGGGACGCTTCCTGACAGAAACGGACATGTCCATATGTACTAACAGTACCAAAATCACCAATCTAGGGAGAAGTAATCAATCCCTCACAGTGACCAATCCTCCAATCGCGAAATGCTACCTCAAATCCATAGTCAGGGAGGTGAGCATCACCTAGTTAAGATGCAGGTGCTCCAGGAACTCCCATTCTTCTCCCTCCCGCTTATCTCATTTAAATCACAGCAATCAAGGGGTGCTAGGAAATGCACCTTTCACCAGCCTGCCATCCCTGTGATTGAGAAATCTTCACTAACCTGAAATGCCAGGAGTAGTGACCAGATTTAATATGACTTCATAAATAATTTAATAATAGACTTAGAACATCTCATTCCCTATTCTGATTGGTGAAAAATCAATTGCACTGTGCTTGGAAATGACTCGACCTCCCATTGGAACTCCCCTAATTGCCGCCGAGCACATCAGCTCTGTCCTTTGGGGAGCCAGGCTGCAAAGCAAAAAAAAAAGTTATTTTTAATATAAATTTTAGTTCTTGCAAATCCTTTACAACAGTCATTCTCTGCCTTCTAAATCAGTTCTGCCTGCACTAAACGATGGGTGCACACTATCTCCGGTTTCGGATGACAGAGCTTAACACAGAGTTGTTAATGACGTGTAATGACACTCCATTGATTAATGCCTCAGTGACACCCAATATGATCTTCTGTCCACTATTAAACTGCAGTCGTGTAATATAGTTTAGTGCGCAGAGGTTTTATAAAGGAGGTAAAATTACTTTTGAAAGCCAGTCACATTTTAAAGGTAAGGCTGATCATACGATCCAGGCCTATTTTTCCCTTGGAGTTTCAAGGAATTAATTTTTCACTAACTCCTACTAGATGCTGTAGTTTGGTATTTGTGCTTACAAGTTAATAAGCTTGTTTTGCCTCCATGTAGGAAGCCAGTTACTACCGGCGGTTTTGTTCACCAGACAAGAAGAACTCAAAACTCATAACTCAAGAACTCAGAAGTGTGGCTAGCATGAGATAAAAGTAAGGGGTGGGAACATTTATATTCTCATCTCTAGTGTTGACAGACCCCTTAATAGCTTTGTATTCAGGGAACTCTGTGGGACCTTGTCTCTCAATACAGGGAATAAAGAGGGTTGTTGATGTAGCTCAGTGGTAAAGGACTTGTTTAGCACGACCGAGGCTGTGGGTTCAATCCCCTGCACCACTAAACACAAACAAACAAAAAACAAACCCAGAATTGCGCTTTCCAGTGCACACCGTGCTCCAGAACACCAAATCTGTACTTAGGGGAATGAGCTATGGTAAGGGAAAGGTCACTAATGAAGCAAAAACCCTAAGTGGCGAGTTACTATGAATAACTGCGCTCTGCTCACCTCACACAGAATCCAAATTAGAAACCATTACCGCTCCGCAGCTTTGCTCTTAATGGCAGTTCAGCTTCCTTGAATGGATTCCCTATTGTATAAAAAGTATGCCAGTCTTTGACTGCCAAAATCAATTAGTCACATTCATTATGCCTCTATTTATTAATGTTATACACTTTAGAATATGTGTGCTGATGGAACAAAAGAAAGTTATGAAATTTCAAATATGTGTTATGATTAGAGTTGGAGCAAAGGAAACAATGGTTTTCAATATCTGTTTACAAAGCCATGGCATGGATTAGATTTGTGGTGACAGATTTATAATTTTTTCACCAAAACTTAATCCATATGACTTCAGCTTTTGCCATAAGAAAGGTATATGATTAGTTAGAGGCTATTGGTGCTGGCTGCTCTATTTGTGAGAACACAGAAGTTCTGTCTCCTCAAATCAGAATGCACCATATAATCTTGGCAGATGAAATTTTAATCTGTACTGCGGTGTCACAAAAAAAGGGCATAATAAGGCCCTTTACTGATAAAGAATTCAGAGTTAACACAATGATGCTAATAACTAAACTGTATGCTAACATGAATACAGAGCAATGTCTGATTTCTGGCAGGGTAGATTCTGATAAGTTTACTGTCACGCTTCTGCATCAAAACTTTCCATACACAATAAAAATCCTGCTTTCCTCTGTGTGACAAAGAGCATTCCAGCTCTATTCGCCCCAAGTATTATAGCATAAAAGTTGACGTATCCATTTGATAGGATCCCCACAGATCGGTTTTGGTGGAACAGGGTGAGATTAGAAAGACATGACAGACTTTGTGTGGTTATTTTTTTGTCTAATTAGGAAGAATATAAATTGTTTCTTGGTATATAGATTCAAATCCAGAGAGTGAAAATACAAATGTATTAGGACATTTAAAGTTTGAGGGGAAAAAAAACACACATCCATTAAGGCTAGAAATGATAATGCAATTCATTTCTCATGACTGCTAGGATTAGCTTTCCCACCTTCCACATAGCCAGCTCCCCCAGTATCTGTCTCCTGTCTGCTGAACACTGCCCTATAATCCATCTATGGTGTTTAAAGAGCCTTCTCCCACATTGCTAATATGGGCTGGTCTGCTTCTCTCCTCCATTCCAGCCATGACCCCTGTGCTTTCAAAATAGGTTCTACTTCACAAAGCTCACTGGCATCAAACTGACTTCCTTCTAGGAATACTGCTCCCTTTTACTAAGTCCCACTCTGCTTTTCTTTCTCCAGAGCTAAACGGAGCTGATTTATCAGTCTGTAAATTGTATCCTTCAATTGCTTTTCAATACCTAAGCAGCTAGGACTGTGGTGAGAAACATTACTGAATCCAGGAGAGAACAGATAAGAAAGAATGGAGGGGGCAGAAGTTCCTGTGCTTCCACTTGACACCCAAAGGAATACACCCTACTGACTCCCAAGGCTTCCTTTGCAAGCCCAGGATGTTGTCTCTCTATGTTAGATTGTCAATCCGAGCCAACCTCTGACCATCAACTGTATGTAAAGCATGCTCGAGAATGACACTCACCATACCCACCCGTGTAAGACACTCCCCCACCCCATCCATGCACACTATTAAGCAGATTCCTGTTAAAGGGCAAATGAAAATGTCCAGGGAACAGAAGCTGTGTGATTTTTAGTCACATCATTTTACTCAAGCGAGACTATGACATGTACCTGTATAAATCTCAGGAAATATTCCAGTTCTCCCAAATTTACCAGATTTGATAATTTAGCAATATAAATTATTGGATGTCAATAAGTAACAGATACAGTTAAATTTTAGATGGGTGCTATTGGAGACATAGTCCACTTCTGTGGAAATGTACACACGCTTACAACTGTTTCCATTTCAGGCCCAGGGCCAGTTGGCCGTGCTCACTCACATGGGTGATAAAAACACTGGTTAATCAGGGAATGGGTGCTTCTTGATATGCCCTGAGAAGGCCCACCTTCAGTCGCCTCCTGATTATCCTCTGTTATTTGAGCTGTTGTGCATAATCCCTCTGACCTGGACCATTTCTCCTTTTCACACATCCACTCAGAGCTGGTCTCCTTTTCAATTCCAGCTCAGGTCCTTTGTAGCCAACCACAGCCTAAGCTGCTTTCTGTGGAGGCCTGGACTGTGGGGAAAGGTTTGAAACTATGACACTTTACCTCCAGGGGCTTTCCATTGTAGGCTGGAAGTGACAGTGACACAGACAGCTCCTGTGTGGGTGGGATGAGGGCATCTTAATAAAATACACCGGTGTGCAGTGTTGGAGGGGAACTGTGCTCACTAGTAGGAGTTGGGGAAAGACAATGGACTGAAGATGCAGAGAGAACACGGGCTGGAGAGGTTACAGGAGAAAAGTAATAACACCAAGGGATAAAACAAAATAAAAGCGTAAATAAGTCAGCGGCTTATGGTTTTATAGACAGCCACTCCAAACACTGGACATGTTCTGTCGGGTCACATGATTATTTAAAGTCTGCCTCAAAAACATAAGCCTTCCAGTCCTGAAGTCCTTATTTCAATGATACAAGAACACTGATATTCTTTAAAACACCATCATCCTCACAATGTGCAGAAGATTCACTGTTTGCATTTTAACAAGCAAAAGTATTTTTCCATAACAATGAAAATTACCTAGCTAAACTAACTCTGGAGCTAACATTTTTGAAAAGGAGAGTTCTGTTCCTCGGCTTTGGAAGTTATCACAACTCGATCCCTCCTTCTGCAGAACACCATGATCATTATCCATCAATTCAAAATATGAATGCTGACATTCATTTTTATGTGCCCAAAACTTCAGGAAATAAGTGAGCCAGCTCTGCAGATATTTTATTATTTTATAAGCAAGCATCAGAGGGCATTTTAGGGATAAACATGACAGTCTCCATGACAGTCTCTTCACAAAGAGGGACCAGAAAGTACCACAGAGGGGACATATGATCTCTCCTTCCTGGTCAGGTTGTGATGGTGAAGCCACCATCATAGCCAGAGAGTAGAAATTCACATAAAACAATCATTATGCACCACATCAGTCCATCCTACATGAACGTTAGTTTCTGCTCATAAGGAGACCCAGGATTCAATCTAGCATGAGTAAGGCACTGCTGTTTGCTCTGAGAGGACAGGTGGAAGGAGCCCGCTTCTGGGTAGCTTTTCAGGCAGCCTTTGGGGGCCCTGGAAAAGCACGCTGACTGCACAGCTCAGCTGGCCCAGGGCACTGCCTATGGTCATGTGCCCACTCTTCCAGGACACAGAGACTCACCCAATGCAAGCTGCCATTACTGGAGATACAGTAATCCTGGCAACACAACAAGAGAGTCACTTTTGTTCCAACCCTGAAATTGCAGTCGAGGCTCAGGAGACTATAAACAACATCTTTCACTGCTCTGACCCCCA
>LR749578.1:2606727-2646070 GCA_902729485.2 Mus minutoides
TACTTCATCACTGAGACAAATCAAACCATTTGAATGATTAAAGAAATGAGGGTTACAGAAAAGGATATGGGTTACAGAAAAGGACATGGGTGACAGAAAAGGACATGGGTGACAGAAAAGGACATGGGTGACAGAAAAGGACATGGGTTGCAGAAAAGGACATGGGTGACAGAAAAGGACATGGGTGACAGAAAAGGACATGGGTTATAGAAAAGGCTCAAGCTGCAGTGTCTTTTCAGGTTTTCTACCTCACATTTCTGTCGTGACAGGGCATTTCAGCGTAGTAATGTAATGGCCTGGGACATCGGAGGCAGAGAAATAATGTCAAAAGCAATTCTTCACGTTTGGATCCCCCACATCATGTGCAAAGAGAGAACTTAAACAGGCAAATGCAATTTTCTCCTTCCAAAGTATACATTTTTATCTCTTATGAAGAGATGAAGCCACATCCATTTCTAACGCCTCAAGGTAAAGAGGGTGGCATGTATCATAAGTGCAGAGAATGTCTGAAGGATTTAGAAGCAATCTTTTCATAATATATCTTTGGGTGAGGAAGTGGAGTTATGAGTTACTCAAAATTCATAAAGATTATTAAGTTTCCATCCTCATAGAAATGGTGCCACCACAGTATCGCTGCATTACACTGCCGGGGCTCCAGCCCTCAACTACCCAGAGCCTGGTTTGGGTCCAAGATGTGCATCCATTAAGTAGCATGAGTGCTTTGCAGAATAAAATAAAGATTCCATTGCCTTCAAAAGCAAACAACAACAACAACAACACCGAAACAAATTGCTTTCACAGGAACCAGCCTGCGGTCGCTGGATGTGCTGAATTCCTGGCCCTCAGTATGTCAGCATTCCTTCATGTAAGTGATTGTAACAGGTAAGTAAGTTCCCATTTCAGCAACTTGCCTGGAGATTATCAACTTGTGTGTCTGTGCCTGCTGGGCTATTTGAATGATTACCCTAGCCCCCAAAGCCCTCAGCCAGGACTGGTTCTGGACCCAAGGCAGTGACCCCTCACGGTGAGGGGGCCTCCTCAATACCAGTCAGCTCTCCTGCTTGATGAATTTCCACCTAACAGCTCATCTAAACGCAGCCTATGGGCTTCGTGGGCTTCCTTCCTCCTCTTCACTTAAGTCTATGGGAAGTTATGAAACATATTTTTCTAGTCCTCCCAGGAGCAAGGCCAGGTTCACAGTTTGACCTCTGAAACACAGCAGCCCTGCAAAGCCAGACAGGCTGATAGAGCTGAGCCTTCCTGCTCTCTGCCTGGCCTATACAAACCATAACACAGAGCAGGCAGCAAGGTGACTTATGGGAAATGACAGGCGATGGATCAGTAGGGGAAAATAATGGGATTTAATCATGTGAAACTATCACAGGAACAGGGTTCCCTTGCAGCAAGCTGTCCAACACAGGAGAGCTTAGGTTCTGAGCAAACTAAACACCTATGGTCACTAATGGTGGTCTTTTAATCAGATTAAGTGCCAGGGTGCTGGGAAGGCCCAGGGATTCTGTTTCCCACAAGTCTGGGTCTCCACCAAGTGATTTTAAGCATATGCATAAAAACATCTATCTGTGAATTAGAGATGTCTTCAATGTGTGAGAGGCCATCCAGCGGGCAGTTCAGGCTCATATGGAAGATTGTCACAGACTAATTAAGGACTCTGCTGCTCAGAGAGGAAGGCTGACCCTGCAGTCTTACTCACACACTTTCCAGCCAGAGGGCTGTGAAGAGGAGCCCCCAATGGGGCATTTCCATCTGAAACCCAAGGGCACCCACACCGTGGTAACCATTGTAAATGCGTCCCTCACTCAGTGACAGCAGAGGGGACACAAACACTTCAATTATCTTGGTATGGAAGGCACATGGCAGCCCTCTCATGTTTGACATCATGAGGCACAGCTACCTCTTATTGATTGAATCTTATTCTTTCTTGCACTTTCCTATGCGTTCATTACGAAGAAGGCCATTTGGAGGCAGAAAACAATGAGCCCTTTAGACAGACGGTAGTGATTCAAAAACTGCAAAACTTCAGCTTTCAAAAATAGCCCGAGTGACCTCTCGCAGTACTCCGACCACTCCACAGCAAGCAGGAGGCAACCCCTGTGATGAGCGGGTTCTGGCAAAGCTCTCTCTTCACAGATGATGCACAGCTTAAGCTATAATGAGTTTTTGGGTTACAAATGCTGAACACATTAATATTCCTTGATGATAATTATCACAGTATAAGCACCTTTCCCAATGTGAGTAGCATAAACCAACTGAAGCAGCATTTTTACTTCATTTGAAACAAGCTGGAAAATGGGATTTTCTACTCTTGTAACCTGAGGTCAACATACATCAAGCGTTGCATATTAAATCTACCTATACCTAAAGCATATCTTGCCATCTTTCCCCTCTGCTCCATGTAGACATGAAGCCATCTCCTTTATCCATTCTTTCTCATGAAATACTTCATTTGGGCATCCATGTGACACACACAATGGCAAAACAAAGTGTATTCCCCCCCTCCCCCCCGCCATCAGGATTCTTATGTTTCTGCCTGTCAAGAACAGGAGGCCATCTTTTACAGATGGCATATGTATCTGTGCAGTTTGAATGAATTCTGCGGCCACTGACAGAAAATCAAACAGGACAGAAATTAGAGGTGGACAAATAGGCTCTGAGAAGAACCCAACCAACACTACGTATAGAGTGGAGCCAAACTTAGCCACCTTTATCTTTACAATTTCAAGGCTGGCAACAGGACAGAGCTGCAAGGGTGTACATGAGTTCTAACCTACGACCACTACCAGCCCAGCAGTGACTTCAGCATCACACAGACAAACGGTAGATTATCACAGAGGACTCTTACAGACTAATGTCCATCCCAGATTAAAAGAGCAATTATTAGTTGGATAATAGCTATCAGATATTACCCAAAATGATCTACAGCACACCATATTTGTTTACAACAATTTCTTATATTCCAGTATTTGCCACTGCACACCCAAAACAGACGCTAGCAGAGCTCAGGGTACTCGGCACGCTGTGATTGGCTAATCCAGACGGGATGGATTAACAATTGATTTTCTCTCACTGTTCCTCCTTTTGTTCCCCTTATTAAGTGAAAGCAGAGGAGGTGTTCACTATAAAGTTCAGCTGATGTTTGCAAGGCTTAGAATGATCACAAGTAAACCCTCTCCTTTCATCATACCACAGCTCCAATATCATGTTCTTTGTGGCTCTCCACAGCACTCGCGATTTAGCCATGAGAGAAATGAAAGTCATTTTCAACTCTGAATCCATGGTTTCCTGGTGTAGATCTGTTGAACTCATTGGTACCACGTTAGCCTACACTTCATTTAGAAAATATGCCACGCTACAATTGCTTCGAGTTCTCGGGTATCATTTTTACTTATGTGTTGCAAAACTGTCTTAAAATCCCATTTGAATAGATGCTAGGGTTATGAGGGAACCTGCACTAAATATTTAACAGCTCTATCGGTTATTAAATACTATAACGTGAGGGCTGCAGGAGCATGATATACAGAGCTTTCCCCGCTTTCCTAACTTAATGCTGTGCTCGTTCTGAACACCGTGCAAGCCCATTCATCAGAACTGATGCATTTTAAAAAGTCCTCATTTAGTAGCAGATAAATGTGCTCAGAGAACCTTTTATAGTGTAGAAATGACTGAAAACCTATTTGTTTTTTACTGTGAAAAATTTGCTGTATTGTGGCAAGGAAAAACCTCTCACAGGGGATTTTAAAGGCCTTTTTGAAATAGTATGTAAGGGTTAAAGCTTTGGAATATAAGAAAGTATGATATAGCGTCAATTTGGCAGAACATAAACACACCAAAAAGAAACAACAGATTACCACGTCCATCAAATCTGGAAATAATATCTCAAGTCCAAGTATAATATATAACGAGATTGCCCATCCAGAATGCTGATTTTGATTGTGGCACTTTTAATTAAAACTTTTAAGTATAATGATCTCACAAATACAAAACACATCACACAGTGAAATTTACCAGACACAATGTCTATACATCTCAGTGTTGACTGTGACATTGTTGGAGAGTGACTTCATTTGCAGCTATTGTCAAGGACTTTCTTAGCACATTAAGATTAGCTTTGCAAGCCTGTTTAAATATTTCTTGCTAAATTAGACACTGAAAAATTAACATTTACTCTTTAACAGTGGCTACAATGTAGGAAAATCCCCCCCCCAAACCATAGCTGTCTTCTTAGAAATACATATTCTCCTGGAATTTAAAGAAAGTGCCTTTCAGCTGGAGACCTGCAGAGCGAGTGGGAGTCCCCTCAGTAAACACTGTGACAGTGATCACCTACACTTCAGGTCCTGAGTGGAGACACTTGCTTTTGAAAATGTCTTGTGGTGACTTACTAAATTCAAGCCATTTCAATTAGTATTACTGCACATTAAAAATTAATTGCATTACTGAATGGATTAAGTTTTAAATTTCAATTCTACAGTATGTGCCCTAGAAATGACAGGTAAAAATCAATGCTCTTTGGCCCACAATCGGAAGTGTGTACGGTCGGAGAGCCTGAGACTGGCGTCATGGCCAGGCAGTTTTAAAAGACTTGATGGTTCAATTGAATGTGTGTCAGTGCTCAGTCCAGTTTTTAACTTGAATGCTGCATAGCCTCAGAGGAGGAAAAAAAGCTGCACTCAGAGCTGGGAGAAACATGGTCACAGCTCCCATGTTTATGACACCAAAGAGATCAGCAGCCACCAAAGACTTGCTACACAACTCTTCAGACGCTGAACCTGTCTTCATAGTGCTTTCGATAAGCACATACAGATCCGAGTTCTACCCAAGTTGGTTTGTTAGAAGTTTGTAGAGAGCACAGGTGCGTTCAGAAAATAAGGACAAACAATTTATTTACAGTATTTACTACAAATGGAGATGTACCAGAGATGGGTACTGCACACTGCAAACCTGGGGCAGAAATAGACAGAGAATATGCTAAGACTCTGAGGTCTGATCTAGAGAAAACACTGAGCATTCCTGACATGGCAATAAAAGAATACAAAATAAAGAGAAAGGAGAAAGACAATACAGAGAGGAGACAGAGAAGCAAAGGCACAACTGTGTTCAGCCAGAGGCTGGGGTACTAATTGCTTTGTTTTAAGGAGTATTGTAAAATTATCGGTCATGAAACCCTGGTGTTGAACCAGTTATGCCATTTAGATGCCTTTGTAAATTACTGAAGGGTTTTTGGGGAGGCGCACACTAGGATGCACACTGCCAGTCATTCACTATAGATTAATGACGTCTGCATCCAACATGGAAAAAACGTAATGTGTGCCCTCTCCTCCTCACTGCCTCATTCTTTTGAGTAGCTGAGGGAAACAACATTGTAAATGAACTCCAGAAAGTCAAGTGATATAAAGGACCAAAGAGGAAACCCTGCGCTATCTGGCTTTGGAATCGAATGGTATTGGCATGTTCTTCGGAGAATAAAAAAAGGATGTTTGTTTTGTTCTTCAAGATCTCCTCTGTGGTGCATTGGTGGCCAACAGCAAGTTGTGCATCAAGGGAGTTAAGAACATGGTAAGTAACGACAGCAACAAAAAGAATGGACCCCCAGGCGTAGTAGGGATCCCTGTGTGACAATCACCCTCCACTGCGAAGTACTGATGTGGCTTTGTTATGGCACAGGAAAGGTAACACACAGAACACCAGTGGCACCACACAATGACACAGGCACCACACAGCAATACTAGGCACAAGCCACTACAGCAGCCACAGCTCCTGGGGCCAAGTCAGATCTCTCAAAAGTGAATGGACCTGGAAAAAAACCCCACTGAATGGAGGTGTGGCTCTTCTACAGCATGGCACTGTGTCTTGGAGAAACAGAATAAAAGATTGGCAGGAGAAACATGTTTCCTTAGCAAAATATTACAGGGACACCAAATTAGTCTGAATTAAACATCCATTGGAGGCAAAACTACGTGCAGCTTGTTTAAAGGGAGAGGTGAAAGAACGCAGCGTTTCCTGTTTGGGAAACACAAATAGGTTCGCTGAGTCCTATTTTATCCTCTGAGAAATGAAATGAAACAATGGTTTGAGGTGAACACACTGCAAATTCGAGATCATATTATTTAAAGGGGAGAACAATTGATTTTCTAATTCTTGTCTGCTGTAGTTGGAAGTCTGCCTTCTCAGTCAGGGCTCACAGGACGCTGAAGCGATGTGTTGGGGGTAGGGGGGAGGAAGGAAGGAGCCTCTTCACCAAGGATCATTGAGTATGTCATTGGTTAATTCTTGCTCTATGCTCCTCATTAGCATGACTCTCAAGTTTCTGGTATCATATCCGAAATATTAAGACATAATAACGACGGAGGTGCAGATAATTGGATATTAACCAGAACATACTTGACTGGGCAGGAGGTAGAGCCCTGCTTAAACTAATCCTGAAACATATTAATCACCAATTAATGAAAGGGTTTCAAATTCATTTTCTATTATAGAACACCTCCGAGTACCTAAGCTTTTTCTAACAAATGAGTTGGAATAACAGGGTAGAGATACAGCAATCTGGCGATGCCTGAATTAGTGCTTTACAGTCTGTTGTGGGGTGGTTGTGAAAGCTAGAGTTAAATACTTGAATGCTCTTTACAAAGTCTGGTGCAACAGAGAGGAACACTTTCTGAAGTCCAGAATTTATACTCCAAATGCATATATCTCTTTCAGTAGCTAAGCCACAGCTAAATATTTCATCAGAAGACTGTCATAATATTATCTATGTTTCCAAACTCTGATAGGTCTTTAGTCTTCCAGATGAACCTCAGCTGTTCATTCCAACCACAAGGCATTTAACAAGAACTCAGGAGTATATCAAAGATGGGCACCACACTTGGCAAACTTGAGGCAGGAAGAAATAAGGAATGTGGTAAGACACTGGCACTGAGTCTAGAGGGAACTTGAGTACCACCAAGATGTACATAAAATATCACAGGAAAAAGAAAAGGAGAAAGACAACACAAGAGGAGACAGAGGCACAGTTCTATCCAGGACACAAGGCTGGAGTCCTGCTTCTGACCTACCTACAATGGCCACCTTTATTAGCTCCCTTCTAACACTTCTAGGGATATTCAGGCTAGAGAAAGAGTTACAGAAATACATTTCAATAAACAGGGGAAAGGGATCTGAGAGATTAGCTGCCCAAAGAGATTCTAACATCTTATTTTTGAAAGGTAGCACTCTTACACATTGAGAAAGAGCATTTGCCTACAAAAGAAAACAATGAGTATGTGTGTGTGTGTGCGCGCGTGCGTGCATGCGCAGGTGCGTGTGTATGTGTGTTTGTGTGTGTGTGTGTGTGTGTGTGTGTGTGTGTGTGTGTGTGTGTGTTACAGGAAAGCCTCTGCAGGGACACTGTTTGCCCAAGCTTCCTGCCTTTGTGGGCTGAATTTGATGGAAAGAGTGAGGATACTTGTTATCACAGAGATCCCACCCCCCAATTCTGCTGTTTGTTGACTTTCATTTTAATAACTCTTAAACAAGCACTCGGGGCAGATGAACTGAGATAGACTTGCAAGTAGGCCCTTTTATCAACAATTTTTGCCACAGAAATACACAAACAGTCCAATGGCTCTTCATTAGCAAACAAATCAACAAGTGATATTTTAATGCATGACTTTGTTCTGTCTCTGTGGGGACCTTCGTTCAGAGAGTGATGTACAGTACAGAGAAAGGAATCAACAGCCACAATGTCCCAGGGCTCTCTCCATTGAGGACTTCGCAGCCTCTGCTTAAAGACTGCATTTAATTGACTGATAGACAGTAGCTTCTTTGTTCGCAGAAGACAGCGAAGTAATGGCAGCTTGAAAATCGTAGCATCTACAGGGTCTCCTGAGACTAGTAACAGGGGGATATGTGTCAGGAATAAATAAATAATCTAATTATTAAGCCACTTCCTGTCAAGTTAACTCCAATTTGTTGGCTTTTGAAGGCAACAAAACGAGGCATTTTTCCTCATTATGCTTCTCTTTTTATACCAGTGGTAATCACAGGCGGATTAAAGGGTGCCTGATTGGTTTTTTTGTCAAGGATCTGAGAAGCAGCCAACAGTACAGAAAAACAGAGTTGGGGTTAGAAGAAATTTCATGCTTGTCTCCTTTCCAGCTCCCTAACAGCCCACACGGCTGCCCCATACGGTGCAGCCAGCTGTACAGCAAATGTGTACCCCTCCAACTGAGGCCTACCGGGCCACAGGCACCATCCTGAGAGCCGTGAGATACCTTGCAATCTTGGCAGGTAGCTACTGCTGTCATAGGCATAATTCTAAAGGTGACCTACGAAACCCCGTCAGCTCTCCAAATGCAACAATATGAGCAGCTGAAGTTGACACCCACTCTCCATATTGGCTCTCCGCTCCTTTGTTTACTGCTTTCAATGGCCCCCGGAACTAAGAAATCACCCGTCTAAACGGGTCATCGGAGACCTTTTCTTTGGCTGGGTGCAGTTGGATCCTGTGTAAATAGGTCAGGATCCCATATGAATGATATGCACGTGAGCGTGCCTTTGCGTGGGTTCAATTGTGTGGGTGTGCTTGCATTGAACTGATTAATTTATTTATTACTGATGAATTCCCATGTCTCCATTCAGAAATGATCTTCAAACTTCACGTGGCATTGACTACAGAAATCAAGGGTGGGGAGAAAATGAAACTCTTAAGCAAAACTGCATGGTACTGTCCCTACCCACTGTAGAGATCAGGAGGCCAGGCTGGCAGCCATTCTGCCCGAGAGCTAGGCTCTTTTGTGGCTCTGTAAAGGCAGCATGTCCTAAAAGGTGACAGGAAACTGAAAAGTGGGTCTGTCTAGGAGCTCAGACAAAGCGTCTTTCTTACAGAAAGTTACCATAAGGAATGTCTAGGGGATGTTCTTCGGGGTTAATAAGTCAGACCCTACACTAACCCCTAATACCTATTACTCTTGTAAGCCATGGCTGCTAAACACAAGAGGATAAACATCACGATTTGCGTTTTAATAACTTAACCCCACGTAGGGGCCATGGACAAAATTTGTCACTCTGAATCTTTTGTAAACAACTCAGCTGAGCTCCCGAAGACTCCGCCTTTCTCCAAAGGTACTTTTCTTTTCAATTGTCCTTGCTTTCAGGAAGGCTGCTGGTAGACAAGGCTTGGCTAGTTCCCACAGTCCTCTTTGCTCTCAGAAAAAAAAAAAAAAAAAAGCACAGCTATAATGCTACTGGCTGCCCTTTTTGAATACATCTTGAATTTTTGTTAAATTGTGCAGATAATTAAAGCCTCTTCATATGTATAGTGTGCTTCATTGGTAACACGAATTCTGTTTTCAGTTACTGTCTAAAAATTCCCTCTCTGAATAATTTCAAACTAAGCAATAACACTTCATTTTACATAAGTTTTATCTGATGTCCCCACACAGAGCTGCCAGCTGTACAGCAGACGTGTGCTTCTGAAGCCGGGGCCTACCAGGCCACAGACTCCATCCTGAGAGCTCTGCGGCACCTTGCTGCCGTTGGCAGGCTCTCCCAGCTATCGCTGTGGCCGTGGCTCAACACTGCACACAACTTAAAATTATCTGATTATTAGAATTTGTGGCCCACACTCCACTTTCTCCTTTATTTAATCTATCCCCAGATCACACATTTGTTTAAATGTTTTGGCTGGCTTACAGATCACGCGGCCATCTGCACAGTAGGTGTGACACCAGTTTCTTTTTTAGACAAAAGTTAACGTTATAAACAAAGATAAAGTCATCTGAAATGCTTTGGTGTTTGTCATTCTGCCTGGCTCACTCGGACCAACTCTAAGAAATAAATAGAATTATCTGTGTAAATCGATGAACATCTATGAAAAACAACACCCAGCAGAACGCTGAGCTTGCTCCATTACCTACGTTAATATCGTGACAGCTGAGGAGAGATGACCTGGCCCACTTCTCATCTCTCCTGTACAGATGGCTATTAAAGAGAAAGTACCCCTTTTGTATGGCCCATGCAGAAACCCTTTATGGGCTTTTCAAATAAGCCAGCACTGCCCACATGAGGGTAGCTTTCTCTTACCATTAAACTGCCCAGATTTCATCTTTTTTAATCCAGCCCTTGATGAAATAAGCCAGTATTTCCTCATAAGCAACATCAAATGCTTGATTTCTTAATTCCCTGAATTTTTAGGTAATCAAATGAAGAATTTTTAAAAATCCAATAGCTCCATTTAGAATGAATGTAAATCATGGCTCCAAAGAATCTCAGTGACTTTGTAATCCTTACGATGGCATGAATGATCTCTCTCATGTACACACACACACACACACACACACACACACACACACACCTCACATATAGTCATAGCTATAAACATTATGACAAATTCATTTTTTTCATTAGTTTTATAACTGCAAATGAAAGAAGAGAATTTAAAGTATATGCAAAGGTCAAAATATTTTGTTATTTCTCTCAAAGTCAAGTAAAATCCAAAAGCTATGCTAGAGCCCAATGTATTAGGTGTTCTCTATTCTAAAGCAAGAGGTCTCAAGTTGAAGTGTTTCAAGTTGATGCACAGAACTCTACATCAAACCTTGATGATCAGTTAGAAAACAAGGCATCTGGTAAAGGAGGGTAGCAATACCCCGTCACGGCGGGCCTCAGACATACTGCAAGGCGTATGAACGCCACTTACTGTAATCAGACATACTGCAAGGCGTATGAATGCCACTTACTGTAAGGACAGACTACAAGTTCACGATTCCACCAAACTGATTTACGCACTCTTGTTGTCTTGACATAGTGCATGTTCCATACCACCTGGGGTACATATAGTCCTGAATTCACTGTACATGTGTTGAGTCTCTTCATGGTTTAAAAATAATTATCCAGAAGATACTGAGTATCAGAGACCAGGATAAAAATAGCCAATATCATTGCACTGCCCTTCTCAGGCCAGCTAATGTTTATTATACCAATTTCCACTTTTGTTTCTCTAAGAGATAAATATATTTTCTTCCTAGAATGCTAGCTAGCATCATGTTTGACCTTTAAGGATAAGCTCACTAGCGTATCTGAATTTTTCCAGTTTTTTCTATAACAAAATGGGGATATTATGATTCTTTAAGTGCAATCATTACAATACAATCTTATAAAAACCTGAAAAGATAAGTGAAATGAAAACAAGCTATTTCTAAGTAGATTTTTCAAA
Organism: Mus minutoides; assembly: GCA_902729485.2. Taxonomy (NCBI): domain Eukaryota; kingdom Metazoa; phylum Chordata; class Mammalia; order Rodentia; family Muridae; genus Mus; species Mus minutoides. The sequence continues at coordinate 2,617,937 of LR749578.1, forward strand.
GTAATTCATAGGTGTATGATCTGTGTTCAGTTCTCCATAATTGATCTGTGAACTAGGGAAGGAAGGCTAGAAATGGCCATGGCGTATCCTCACGACTTCTCTTGGAAGTTAGCGGCTGCAATCATTCCTTCCAAGGATAATGGCCTTTCTCCCCTTTGGTCATTTCTTTGTCAGGCTGACTGGCCCTTCATATTGAGCATACTGCTGGTTGCCTATCACCAGCCACTCACAATTTGCTCACTGCGTTCATGAGACAGTTGTGTGTGGCTGTTTGGAACACATTCATCTCTTTAGGGATTTATGTGTTAGTAGTGGCAGTGCCAACCTCCATAGTGAACAGAATTTCTTTCTAACTAAAATAGATAATTAGAGGCTGGTAATTATTGGTCAAGAATTATCAGAGTGAAAAAATTAAGCTCCTCGTAAACAGTTCTTGGCAATGCCCCCTCTTTATATCATCTCATGCCTAACAACCCTTTATCCCAAGCACTTACAAATTTACTCTACTACAGTGGAGCCTCGTAATTTTATATGAGGCAATCCCTTCGCTGGGTTAAACACATTTAGATTTCCTGGTTCCACCTCTTTGTTGTTAATATGTACCGACTAATAGTAACCCGAAATCTCACAGAGGAAAATAACAATAAATCTTTACCATTCGATAGAAAGAGAAGGGTAGATATGCATTAAAAGTCACGGTGCACAATGGCTTCTTTATGGTAAAAATGAACAAAGACTGTGTGAAAGGAACAAAGGAAGGCAAAACCATTCTCATCTGCAGAGACGTTAGTTAACCTGTTCTAGGAAAGTTGTTAAAACATTGTGTAGTTCTCTCCCTCCCCCAGCCTCTCCCCCATTCTCTGCATATGTGTGTGCAAAGAAGAAAAACCCCTAAGTAATTAAGTAATCACTGGTCTGAATGTGTGTGTGTGTGTGTGTGTGTGTGTGTGTATTCATAAATATGCAAAACTATGTCAAAATGTGGTAAATGAAAAGGTTTCATGTTTTCCTTAATAAGAATACACCAAGGCCATGGCACACTTTTGTCAAGTAATTACTCCTGCAACTTAGATCATGTGTCCACACCTAGCTGCAAACGGAACTTAAGGACACTTCTCTCATGCTCCTGGTGGAAATATCAGTGGGTTTCCTTTCCCAAATGGACCTCATGAAACCAGCATATCCAGAAAGAAGAGGCTTGGAGGTTACTTAAAAAACTTATTGCTCCCCTCCCGCCGAAGCAAAGGACAAGGCTATAGGGGGCTTTTGAGTCCCAGCTCATTGAGGCGTCCTCAGACCATGTTTCTGTCAGGAGACAGGGCCCTTCCTCTAGATGTTTTGCAAAATGAAAGCTACAAAACACCACCCACCTTTTTAACAGAGTAAGAGGCTTTCAGACAGTCCCTAATCCCTCTTCCCGTACTAAATGTCTAGTTCAGATTATTTTTTTATTAGATAAAAAATACACACTGATACACAATCTAAAAATACCCAGCCTCAATGGAGGTATTTTAGCCAACAAAATAATGCTGCCTGCCTCATTTGAAAGACTAAGTATCACACTGGGATTTTAAAAAGGGGCATCTTAGCCTTGGCGACTCCCTCCTGCTTCACATTCTCTCTAGATATTAACAAGGAGAATGGAGTTTAAGAACTTGGATGCCTGGTCAACAGACAGAGCAATTAAGTGGATGCTATTCATTTGTTTAGGCCTCGAGTGCAAGAGAATCACATATTTTATTATTAAAAAAATGGCCTGAATATTAAATAATCAGGCCCTCCGCGAAAATGAACGGGATTTGCATCTCTGAAAGAAGGTGAATTGTTAAATGCTCAGATCCCAAGAGGAGGTGAGTGTCATATTAATCCACTATTACAGAGAGGGGGAAGACTTGGGAGAGCACTAATGAACGACTGGAAGAATGTAAGATAAACAGGAAGAGAAGGGGATAGAGAAAGCGGGGGTGGGGGGTGGGCAAGGGGGATGAGCCAGGGTGAGTTGCAGAATGACAGTGAGATGGGAAAGCCAAGTGCACCTTAACACTCGATATTCAGTCTAGATCCTACTTGTGGCAGAGATATTAACACAGTGGCTGAGATACTTTCTGTAAGCTCATTAGCAGGGTGGATAAATTAGAAACCCAGAGACTAAATTTACACTGAAGGGATCTGGAGAGAAGCAGGACTCACTACACGTTTTTTGTAGCTAGAACACTTGAAGGTCAAGGCTATTGCAACTTGTAACATGAGGCAGAATCTGTGACTGCTGCCACCAAGCCACAGTGAAGAGATGGAGACATGTAACTATGGGCAGGTACCATGCGGAAGGAATTGTTCAGGTTTTCCTATCCCTTTCTCTTAAAAGAAAGAAAGAAAGAAAGAAAGAAAGAAAGAAAGAAAGAAAGAAAGAAAGAAAGAAAGAAAAAAAGAAAGAGAGAGAGAGAGAGAGAGAGAGAAAGAAAGAAAGAAAGAAAGAAAGAAAGAAAGAAAGAAAGAAAGAAAGAAAGAAAGAAAGAGGCAATTGTGGAAGTTCATATGAACTTTTTTTTTTCTTCAGGATTCTTAACAGGAGGCAATTTGCAGGGAACATTCTCTGAATCCCTTCCATGCTGTGATTATCTTCTGAGTGCTTAAGAAGACCTTTTAATACTATCCCGCCATGGCAACAAATATATTATCTTAAGGCATAAGAAATCACTAATAATCTTTATACTTAAATATGGAACGCAAAGACATAAACTGATCAATACTTCAACTGCCGTGTATATATGTTGCAGGTTGCAGTTGACCATTTATTTTATTTATCAGTAACAATTGTCCAAAAAAATCTTATCATTGAAAAAAAAGCTAAGGATATTGAAAGGATATTATTTTTTTCCAACATGGTCCTGAATTTTAGTAAAATACATTGCAAGTTCTGCTATGGTCAGCCTTCCTGGGCAGGGGCGACAGTTGGAGTCACCCTAGAAAGTACTTTCTTAGAGCTCCACTCCTTGCAGGGCAATACAAGATGGTCCCCTAAACCTGGAAACAAATCTATGTCTAAAAATGTTGAATTTGCCTTCCTATATTACAAAATTTTTATTAGCTGAATATAAGGTTAATCGGACTTCAAATATAATATCCTACTTATTTATGAGTTTATAAAACACCAAGAAGTGAGTATAAAATAAATAAACAAAACCCTCATGGTATCAAAATACAAATGAGTAACAAAAATAGTACACAATAATAGCAATTGTCATTTTATTAGTAGCAAAAGATGTGCTTGATAAAGTTTAATTGGCTGGTACAACTCTTAGCGTTATTACTAAGTGATTATCAAATTAAAAAAACAGGAACCAGGCAGTAACCCCTGAGGAATGGGTGGATAATGGGACACCATGAATAAGTGGAAAAGCTGTTACTTTAGTTCCAGCCTATCTAATACACGCACAATCCTAAAATCACTGGCCTAGAGTAACTTCAGAGGTCTCCCTATCCATTTCTACAAAGATCTGTGGAAAAATTTGTGGGAAATAAAAAACTGATTCCTGAATTCTTTACATGATCTTTATGATCATTATTATTTCCAGGCTGCTGAAACCATACTTATAAAACTATTTTATGGCAATTTAAATTATTTATGTTTCCCCATCACAAAACTCACCACTTCAGAGTTTGATACAAAGATGCTTAAGCAACACACAGCAGTGCCATTATCATAATAACTTCTGAAATTAAAACCTGTCTAAAACTCTATGGAAAGCTAACATCCAGTTCATTAACCATTCCTGTTAGTTTTCAATAATGCAAAAATGATTAGAAGTTTAATTTGCTAATCACCTGTGCTTTGACTGGCAGAACGCAGATAATCCTCTGCAGAAGTCTAAACTAGCCCTTGCAGAAAATAAAACACGCTAATGCCTTACCAGGTCTAATAAGAGGAATAAAAAAAAATCAATCATGCCTAGGTAAAGCATTGATGGCAGAACAATTAATTCATTCTTAATGCTGTTTAATTACATAGGCACTGATGTACACACATATGAGAAAAACAGATGAATAGTAAGGGGCGGAGTCTCACTTACCGATCATGTGATTTGCCACATGAACCTGGATGTCCCACTCGTTGTAAAAAACCATCTGACACTTGATACACTGGTAGGTCTTCTTCTGAGAAAACAAGGAGGAACGTGATTGCTTAGACACATGTGCATAAATAAACGCTCCCACCCAACACAAAGCAAAGGGAAAGCCCCTGACCACAGAACGGTCTTCCCATGTTGTTGGTTTTGTCTATGCAGCTAATTAAGATTCTGTGGATTTCTCAGACAAAGCACCATGAGCTTCTTATCAATAAATTCAGAGTTGACAGCCGACAGTACAAGTTATTACATTTACAAGGAACAAAAGCACCATGTTATGAAATAATGATAACAAAGTAATATAAGTGCTCTTAAGCTCAAAACTGGAGCCTAATATTAAAATTACTTATAACACATGGCTCAGTTTCAAAAAACCAATGCCTTTAAGTATTATACATGTTTTAATTCTCACTGAAATTATGGCAGTTTTTGCTCCCAGAAATATAGAAGTAAAATGACTAGTAAGTTAATGTTCATAGATAGCATTTTAGACAATGGGGCTGGAGAGGTGGATCAGCAGTTAAGAGTAATTGCTTCTCAGGCAGTGAGCAAAGGTTCAGTTCCTAAAACCTACCTGGATGCTCACAACTCCCTATAATTCTATCTCCAGGGAAGTGGCCACCTTGTCACTTTCATAGGCATGTGGCACCGGGTGCATAGACATACAGGCAGGCAAAACACTAACACACATACCAAAAAACTAAATCATTCTTTTAAGAAGGTAGGTATTTTGGGGCAGTCAGAAGTGTAGGTAATGCTTCTGAGATTCTAATTCCTCTCATTTGAATATGCACTTTCTCTCCTTAGGAAATTATTCGAGATTAAACTCCACAGTCCAGTGAAATCGATGGAGCAGAGTATTTATGAGAGTTTAAGGCACACACACACAAACTCAGACACACTTGATGTCACTTCGACACAGAAACGGGAAAAGAAGTAACGTCTCTCAAATCTCAGATGAAGCATGTGGTGTGACTTTCTGTCTTCAAGACTGATTCTCTCTTGGTGCATGTAGGGTTGAATCAGTGATTAAAGAACTGAGGTGTTCTACAGAACGCACCATCACATACATCTCTTCGCAATACACGGCTGTCTACAATCAAAAACACATCTTGAAAAATGAAATCTACTACAATGAAATAAAGAATGAAGGAATAGTTCACTTATAAATGTGGGAAAATTCCATCTGTAAGAGTGTACACGTAATGTTTGGTAGTAATAATTCCCATAGATTATTATTTCACTTGGTGTCCTATAACGTGTTTTGCTACAGGTATTAATATGAAATAGGAGTCATAAGTTAATGTGAATCATAAATTATAGCGGATTGTGAAAAGCTCAAGTTATTTAGGACATAAAAAAAAGTATGAAAGTAAGTGTAGTTTCACTTGAAATTACAAAAGATGAGTGCCACAAATGTATTTCTTATTTGTTATAATCTACATAGTATTTACCTCTTCAACAAGGGACATTATACCTAGCAAACCCTAAAAGCTCAGGCATGTCTCCAATGCACATATCTAAATAACCCAGTAGTGGCTGTTCATTAGAATACAGTGGACTGAGTGTACCAAATCTAAATCTAGCCAGGGCTTCCAACACCCTGACAATCAAGGAGGACGATTTACTGCACGGAGCTGTTCATGAGACCCTTTGACAGTGACGCATAGAGCAACATGTGCTGTGTAAATAACATTCATCCCTTTTGTAACTATATTTCCCTTTAGAACTAGTTAGAAAATATTTCTTACTCCCTGATGACCTCCATTATATATTGTTTATTAGCATACTTCAAGCATCATTCCTGATATGTGACCTTGCTGAAAAACAAAGAAACATAAACTTAATGGCTAGTCTTTTCTCTTGTTAGCACAGTAAAACACAGAACATGTCGAAAACTGTCTCCAAAAATTATGACTGATAAGGAGGTTGCTCGAATATACTAAGGGCTTTCTTTTTCCTTCTCATCCACTAATAAAGAACAAAACCACTTGAAAAGCCAAAGTAATAAAATGGCAGCACTTATGCCTATCTTCAAAATGAGCTGGCACATCTAAAGACCCTTGTAAGTTTTCCCTTATTGAAAGAAAATGCTTGTGTCACTATTGATAATTCACAGAGCTAATCCTCTACACCCTCACGGTATCTAAAACGTTTTCTCCTGTTTTATATCTACATATGCCCAAATCTGTAGCCAGCTAGAGATTCAAAGGAAGGCACCATAACACCTAAATACTGCAGCTTCACCCAGCTCAGCAACACCCGCCCCAGTTTCTTCAAAACAAAAAAAATGAAATACATAAAAAAACATTTTCATTTCCCAGTTTTTAGAATAGTAAATCGAAATGGCCTATAAAGTAGTCATGCCAATAGATTCTTATCTAACTATCTGAGGGCAGTGCACACCTGCACACCACCCACTAACCTGTAAACCTGATCCTGGGAGAGCTCTGCATAACCGAGATTACCAAGGATTCACCCTAATTCTAGGCCCAAATCCTCCCTTTCCCCACTTTCAACCTTTGGTCCCAAACCTAGGCTGAGGCTATAAAGAGCAGGATGAATCTCCTGTGTAACAGACAGTTTCATTATCCCCATTCTCAGTCTGAGAGCAGGGACACACACCTTGCAACAGACCGTCCAATGGCTTTTCCAACATGGTTATCTTTCTTCAGTCATAGGAATAAACAGATCCCCAGTGCAGCCAGATGCCTGAGGGGTGACCCGGACGCTGCCAAGTGCAAGAGGACTATCACCTCCCTCAGGACAATTGCTTCCATTTATATCAAAGACAACAACAAAAAAGTCACGTGAGATAATTTCTCTTAAAAGCAGGTGAAGTAGAAACAGAACTTCCATTGTTTGGGCCCCACATTGGCCTTGATCAACGCTTAGGTTGTCAATTTACTTGAAATGCTAATTTAGTCACATTTTTAAAAGAGACTTTTTTTTTTCATTAGCCTTTTTAAATGAGCTACTTGGGAGCAGGACTGTCACTTCCTGATTGTTCTCCTTTGTTTTCTGATACTGATAGATGTAATTATCAAGGATACAACTTTCTTCCAGCACCTCATTATTTTTGATTGATTTTGAGAACAATTTAAACGTGCCTCTTTGACATTTTTTGTTTTCAGCTATACTCTGTTCAGGTACTCAGAGACTTTCAGAAAAGAGCATCTCATAAGTTAAAAAAAAAAAAGGTTAAAGATCTCTAATAACGTATAGTATTAAATATTCCTTTTCTGATTACCCCTCTCTGTTTGATCTCTGTCCCATTAGCTTTTAGACTACATTTTGTCTTACCAAATTAAATAAAAGTTATGAATTTTTAAAAATTATGTTTTGGAGTTGTAGAATGCTTTTTCTTAAAATAATATAATAAGTGCATTAAAAAAAAATCAGTGAGTCCATAGTAAACCTCAAAGGTAGAAAGCCAATCTCAGCCGCTATGATGGTCACTATTAAATAAGTCTCTAAGCACGATGTCCCTGTCTCTCTATCCTTTTCCTCTTTTCTTTTTTGACTGCTTTGAAACAGAATCTCACAGATATCTTAGGCTGGCTTCAAACTTGGAATTCTCTTCTTCAGCCTTGAGTGCTAAGATTATAGGTGTGTGTCGGTCCACAAGCTTGGCGATATAAATTTCTTTTTCTCACAATTGGCAGTCAAAGGGTTGGAAACACTAAGCTTTTCCAGGAGGAAATTCAGTTCATGCCTACTTAATGATAGCAGGGTTATGCAAGGGAAGAGAGGAAATGCTGGATTGGAGAAAGCAGCCACCATTGTGCGCTGATTGGAAAATCATTAGTAGCTGAAGACTTTGCAGAGAAAGATTATTCTAGACACTCAAAGAAACTTTTCCAAAATACTAAGTTGAATCTAATAAAACCTTTAGAGGTAACAGCCTAGGTTGAAACCTGAATACAGACAGAGACAGAAGAATAAACAAGGCCCTGAAAAGACCTTTTAGAGAACTGGATTATTGTCTTTACAACATCCAGGTCACAGGAGAGAAAAGGAGACTATTCCCAGGTGGCTCAAAGAGGTTCGTCTATTAAATGTACTTATGGGGTCTGGGTTTGGGATAAAGGGGCCAGGAGTGTTTGAGCAACTGGGGAAATGTGATCACCATTTGGTACTGGATGTTATTGGGGGCTAATGGGCATCTTCCTTGGATGTGATGATAGTATGTAGGAAAGGCCAATGTCCTTTGTGTCAGCAGAATCACACCAACAGTGTAGAGATGAAGTGGTATGCTACTCACAAGTGAACTCTTACAACATCAGAGAAAACAATACACAAACAACACAGATATGGGCAAAGCAGAAAGAGCTACATGCATGGGTGAGTGTCAGAGAAAATACAGGGACAGAGAAATAAATGCAAGTGCCTCAATGTGCTGGGTGTTTTCTCGTGCTGGACACATCCTGATCACCTCCAGGTGTGTTATTTTCCCATATCTATATGAAAGACACACCAAATAGTTTCTGTCTAGAGGTTATAAGTAGCTTTACAAATATTTTTGATGTTTTAATGAAATTTTGAGCATGAATCTAACATATACATTTTTAAGTGTTCGGGAACTACAGTTTGCATTCATTTCTAAAATCAAGTAATGATAAATCCCTGTTTATGTATTGTACTTTCCAGTTTATGGAGAATTACTGTGCACTAAGGTCCTGTGCAATAATGTGGTAGGAGCGGATAAAGGAAGAGTAGTCAACCAGATAAATTTAGGTGACTTGTCCGAAGGCATACAGGGTATGAATACCCTAAAACAAAGCCAGGATTCTATTCAGCCCCTTCTCAGTGCCTTTAAACAGTTTCTACTCTGCAACTAAATCTGAAACCACACATGAGAAGCAAGCTTTCCTTACTGTGGAACATGAAGTATCAGAGATGGTAGAGAAACAGCTCATAGCAAGGCAGGGCCTGTTTCTGCTCCCTTGCTCTCAAGTCCCAGCACAGACCCTTCTGTAAAATCTCAGTGTAGAAGAGGTTCTGATCTCCCAGAGTCTACTGCAGGACTTCATTTTTCTCAATGTTCTGTAGTTTCAACATTGTATTTTAATTACATGTTTATTTTAATACTAAGAACAGTTTCATTCAGTGATGGCAAGAATGCCTTTAATTCCCACAGTTTTCATCTGGTTAAATTAATACAGTTTTTGAGTCTCCACTTACCTCTCCCAGAACCTTCCATGAGCTCAACACTGAAGCCTTTCTACCATCCTCTCCTTTATCAACTGCTCTTGCATACATGTTTCAACAAATTGGCATGAACATCTGAGTTGTCCTGCAGGTGAGCCCCCTCTTAAGTGCTGAGATTGTCATCTCTACCAAAGCATCATTTCAACAACTAGCTTCCACTGTTAAATTATCTCTGCTTTTGGTGTATATTCGTGGGCTTAAATTTACTTAAAATTTGTCAGTGTTCTTAGTGGAAATTGTCCTCACCTTTTAAAACTATTAAACCTACTATTTCATTGCAAATGCTGATAGTCGCTTTTCTGGCAAAGTCTCTATCTGGTGGTTGTTTTCTCTGTCTCTGACTGCCTCTGTCTCTCTCCCCTTTCTCCTTCTTCTCCTCCTCCCCTGACTCCTCACCCTTCTTCTTTTAAGTCAGAGTCACGCTCATTCACAGAATCTGAAGCCTTGATTTGAAGCCCACTTGGAGTGAACGCCTTTTGCTCATTGCTTCTCTGAGGTCATGCCAGGCTGCTGCTCTTGAGCCTCACAGAGGGGCATTTCCTGTGCACGTGCCCTGCTGCAGGGATAGAAGAAACCACACAGGTTCGGTTTTAAGTCCGAAAGCTGCCCCTCTTCCTGCTTCTTTAAGTGTCTAGGGAGAAATTCAAATACGAAGCAGAAATCAACAGCACCGTTTTATTTTCCAGTCTCTTGGCAGGAGGAGGCAGTCATTGCCGTTACTGTTTATTTGTAATTTCTTGTTCATTTATTTATTTGTACACATATGCTTGCCTGGCTTACAAGGAAAGGCCTGACCTCAGAGCCACCAATGCTCTAAGCAAGCACTCCATTACTGAACTACAAGGCAGATGGATCAGGAGTTCAAAGCCAGAGGCTAGAGAGATGGCTCAGTGGCTAAGAACACTCATGTTCTTCCAGAGGACCAAGTTTTGGTTCTCAGCACCCACACAGTGACTAAAAACACTGTAATGCCAGTCTTTTGGCGGTTGGATGCTCACTTTTTGTCCCCGAGGACACCAGGATATACATGGTACATAGGCATCGATTCTACCAATAACACCTATACACATAAAATAAATAAAATGAAGAGTTTTAAACTAGCCTGGATTATACAGCAATGCCATTTTGAAAAACCTTAAAAACAGATAAATGAATAAGTAGCAGGTATGGCTTTGTCTTATAAGGATGAAACCTTGGTATTTCCTTGCAAGAGCTCTACAGACCTGCAGACCCTGCAGACTTGCAGACCTGTAGACCCGCAGACCCTTGCCTGCATCCACAATGTCTTACTTGGCTTCTGCACTGGAAGAATGAAGGCCACATCTACACAGGTTCCTGTGTTTCTCCTTCATTGCCTCTCTCCCATGTTTGGACAATCTCTCCTAGCTGTCTTACAGCATACAGCTCCCTCTAGTCTCAAGCATGGAAGGGGCAGTTGGAAGCACTGTTAGAATCCCAACAATACAATGTTATACAACAAATGCTAAAACTCACTCAGCCCAATTATATCCAGCAATCTTAGTAGTAAAAAACAAACAAACAAACTCTAGAATGTTCTCTCTACAATCAGTGGTTACACCGTGGCTTCGTCATTCAGCTGAGCTACAAGTCACTGAATGACCATGAGTGTTAGGTTACTTCCCTGTCAATTAAAAATAATACAGCTTACATCTTAGAGTTCTAAGTGAAACGAGAATTATACGAACATGCCTAGACCATGCCTACAGCGAGCAAGCCAGTGCTCAGCAGTAACTGCCTTTGTTGCTCTTTACTTGACAGGTTATTATGGGATGTAATGGAAGGATACTAGCAGGCATACAAAGATCCTTACCAAGGGAGTTCCAGAGGTGGACTTCGGGATCATATTAACATTTCTTTCGATTAAAATACACAGATTTAGAGTTTATGCCCAATAAGAGTTCTAAAATCTATTTGTAAAGCTCAGTAAGTAATAGTAAAAAGAATACCACAGTTCCTGACAACTGTGGAGAGACAGAAAGGAAGAGATTTAAAGAACAATCTGTATAAAGATTCAAACTGGGCCCAAGAAGATGGCTTTCTGGGTAAAGGGCTTGCTATGCAAGCATGAGGACTGAAGGTTTGATTGGCAGCACCCGCAGGCACTGCAGCTCACATGTGATTCTAGACGTCTGAAGGTGAAACACAGGTTTCCTGGAAAAACCTAGCTAGTGTGGCTAGATGACTGCGTGCTAGCTCCAGATGAGCGAGTGGCCCCGCCTCCCTTAATATACAAGTGGGAAAGAAACAGAGGAAGACAGTGCCAGCCTCCAAATTCCAAATACACATGAACTCACATACATACACACCTCCACACTTGCGCTTCCACACACATGTGAAAATACATACACACTTATGCAAACTATCCACACAAAACCATGCCAAACAAGCTAGGAGAAACAAAGATATCAAACAAGACAGTTGTTAATGTCTACAGCAATATATATTATCATTCTAAAAACAAATACATTACAAATTACATGCGGTGAGTAACACCTTTACTTGGCAGGGTTTTGTTGTCAAGCAAGTAGATATTGTATGAGGCTAAGTCATGAGCAAACAGCTCAGTACAAATTTAGACATCTTACTAACTTAGCCTAGTCATTTTCAACATGATAGTGAATTAATATGAAGATAAGTCATTCAACGCAGAGGGGCAAGTGGCTGAAATGCAACAGAATCAACTGATGCAGACATAACCCAAGAAAAAATGGAAGCTTTTGTGTTTGATGGTGCAATCGTGTGGCCGGCCTATCACTGTGCACAGTGCCTGGCACATGGTAGGCCTTAACCACCAAGAGGAAATGACACCATCCCAAATTTCAAGGGGTTAGAACACACTTTGGAAAAGGAAACACACAAACATTAAAGTCCTACTCAGATTTTGCCTACTAGTAACATGGCAATACAGTTCAGGACTTTGTTGGTCCACAAGTTAATGGGAACTAAAACAAGTCTGGCAGGAACAGTTTAATATGCCCTGGAGGAGTCAGGAAAAAAAATTAAAACCCAAACCAAACAAAACAAAAAAACCCTGGAGGTGATGCATGATCCAGAATGGAATGATTCTCCAGATCCTAAATCTATCACAAAGTGCCTACCACCTGCAAGGCGCAGTGCTGACTGTCCTGGGCGGCACTGGATAGAATGGGGAGAACTAATCAGGAAAGAAACAGGCTCAAGGATTGCTCGTAGCCAACTGGCGAGGCAGAAAACATGTACAATCACGATGCAGATCACTGCTTTCAGAAACAGAGTTGTGCCTTTTTAAGGCACCAGGGAAAAAAATAATTGTTTGAGCATATTTATTTTTGCCGATAAAAATCCATGTTTCACAAAGATAAAAATTTAAGCTACCACTAATTTCAAAAACCAAAAGGGGGAAAATCAATTTTTCACCTTTTATTGGAATTTTATATATTAGATAAAATAGTTCTAAGATACTTCAATTCCAAAGACATAATAAATAGTTAAATCTCAGGAAATAATTGGGTCTTTAAAAAAATTTTATAAATGTTCACACACACACACACACACACACACACACACACACACACACACACACTTTGGTATAAAATCTGTCATAGAAGAGAGTTGAGGAATTTACTAGGTTTATTAGCACTTTGAGAACTTGGATAACGATCAGCAGTATCAAAAAGATAGCACAAAAACTTACTTCTTGTTAGATCATGATTCCTTTTTATTCTTATGGTAATTCTTACATGCTTTATCCAGACTATTTCTACAATGTTAATCCATGCCCTAATGGGGAAATTCACTCTTTAAGGGAGGACAGGGGGCTTTAATCTGTTCATTTCATATCTATTGCAATATATAGCTAATTATTTAAACATGATAAATAAATACGTACAACTCATATTCTTGCTATAAAATAAAACCTATTGCTTATGCATATTCTTTTAAATTTGGGATTATTTAATCCTTTATATTTTTTGGTAGGGATGATGCTTGAACCCATGACTTTGCCCATGCTATGCTTATGCATTCCCACTGATGCAGATCTCTGGTCCCTCCTGTGCTCTTTAGGCTCCCCCGAGGCTGCTTGATCATTTTCCTTTGTTTCTATTTTTGGTCTATCCCTCCAGCTATTCTTCTGGCAGCTTCATGTCCCACCCACAGAACATGCTCTCCTTTCATCTGGTATTTGCAGTTGTTGACAGCGCTGTGCAGATTACCTGTATGTTGTTACTGTATGTCTTTGAGATAGCTTACTTATTGTCCACACCCACACTCAGGTGTCTACTCTCTCCCCGCTCCACCTCCCTCCCTTCTCCCTTCCTCTCTCTCTCTCTCTCTCTCTCTCTCTCTCTCTCTCTCTCTCTCTCTCTCTCACACACACACACACACACACACACACACACCACAAATGCACAGATTTCTGAGCTTTCTTGTCCACCCCTTCCACTCAAACAGCTTTCCCACGTAGCCATGTCAGATGACCCTTCCCATTTCTTTCAAATTGCTTCTAAAACCACCGGAGTCGAAAAGCCGGTTAACAGTTACACCCACACAGTGCAGTGGATGTTGGCTTCATTATCCCTGTTGTCGGTACTGTTTTCAGAACACAGTGGTGTTTCTGTCCCCTCCCCTATGCTAAAATGTTTTGTGCTGTTCCAGCGTATTAGACACATGAGGGGAAGCTGAGTTTAGCCACCCCCCCAACTGAATTGAAATTGACTAGATTGTTGAAATCTTCCTCATTCGTTTAAAAAATGAACACCCTTTTCCGTGTGTGTGTGTGTGTGTGTGTGTGTGTGTGTGTGTGTGTGTGTGTATTTGCAACAATGAGTGGGAGCATGCATGGGGATGTCAGGAATTACCTTGTCACACTTCCACCTCAGTCACTGAGGCTCAAACCCAGAGTTCAGATAAACCCAGACTTTGGCAACCTGGACAGTCTCTCTGGCCAATTTACTCTGGGAAATCCTCTGTCTCTGTATCCTATGTCTGAAATGACAGCAGGACACCATGTCAACTTGGCATTTCTGTAGGTTCAGGGGATCTAAAACTCTGATGGTATGATATTCATATTTCACAGATATTATTCTTGCAGAGAACCATGGAGTCTCAGAGTAGAAAACAGAAGCCAGCTCATCCTGCTTCAGATTTCCCATCAGAGAGCAGATGTATTTCCTAGATTAAATGACCTTGAACATGACTCACAGAAAGTCACCAAGCCAAGCCGTTCTAGAACACAGCAGCAAGAGCAGACTCACACCTGTTGACACAGTCGCTAAGTCTCCAGAAGAAATACCACTCATTTCATTAATCACTGCCAAGTTGGCTATCCACAGTCTCTCATGGCTCCTGTGGGTTCAGAGGACACTTGTTGCGACTGACTGCTGCTTGAATGTACTGATTTCTCAGTACGCAGTTCGGCATAAAATGTACTCTATAGGTTGAGAATGGCTTATTCAAACTTCTGGGGATGACAAGTATTAGAAAAGCTTGTTTGTTTGTTTTTAATTTTTGAAATACCTAAATGCAGAGAAATTTTGAGGTTACAATTTATGCCTCAACACCCTAAACATAAAATTAATACAAGCTTTGCATACATATTTTATACACCTATCCTAAAGAGTTTTTTTGTACTTTAATGCCCTATATATTTTTTTAGATATTTTCTTAATTTACATTTCAAATGCTATCCCGAAATGCTATTCCCTCCCCCCCCCGCCCTGCTCCCCTGCCCACCCACTCCCACTTCTTGGCCCTGGTGTCCCCCTGTATTGGGGCATATAAAGATTGCAATACCAAGGTAATGCCCTATATTTTAACTATGACCCCACCCGCGATGTCAGATGTCATTCATGGTATCACATTGGTGGTGAGAATAATTGTAGCACATTTCTGACATCTGATTTTTAGATGCTTGAATCACATGATTAAAACATCTATTCACACTCCAGTCATAGATTTCCTGATGCCCAATGGGCAACGCCTGGCAAAACAGGAGACATGTGCTCCAAAGGTTGCAATACCCTCTCGTGTCATCCATGGTTACTTGCACTCACACGCACACACCCACACACAGGCACACTCGATTAAAAACACACTTAAAAAACAAAACAAAACAAAACAAAACAAAACAGATTCATGTTCTACAAAACCCATTTTGTTTCCAGTCTGAATAGCTCTTGAGTTTTGACACCTCCTGACAGATTTTCTGACCTCCCATTTAGGCATTTATCCCTCCATCTTTTCTTCCCATCCTCAGTGTCTCCTTCCCTCTCATCCTTCTCATTTTTAGAAAACAAATAACCTTTACTAAAGAAATGATCACTACCTATAAATCAACTATTTCAGGAAACATGTTTTTATTTTATTTTATTTTATTTTTTATTTTTGGTTTTTCGAGACAGGGTTTCTCTGTCTAGCCCTGGCTGTCCTGGAACTCACTTTGTAGACCAGGCTGGCCTCGAACTCAGAAATCCGCCTGCCTCTGCCTCCCGAGTGCTGGGATTAAAGGCGTGCGCCACCACGCCCGGCGAAACATGTTTTTATTAGAGCTCCCTTTTCCTTCCTTACGAGCCCATGCCAAACTCAATATAAAAATAAGAATTCCAAAGTCATTCTGAGGTAAGCTACATTTTGTTCATAACAGATTTTGTAAGTTAAGTTTATCATTACCACTTGAATTTTTAGATTATGTTTGCTTTAAAGCAACTCTCTCCTAGTCATGTATTAGTAATCTAAATATACGTTTAAAATAAACCAAGGCTATGTATCAAATTTATAAATCCTATAAAAATCAACTATAAAAATGCCACCACTTTTCCCCTTAGCCCCGCCAATGAAAATTCTATACAATGTTAGCAGAAAGCAATGCCAGTGGATTCCAATCACACAATCAAGTTCTTTAATTGCCTTTCAAGTGACTCATTTGTTTTCTGGACTTAGAATGAAAAAAGAATCTAATTTCTGTGTTTGTTTACTATGCTTATCGCAGACAATTTATACTTGTCTTAAATGTTGCTTCCTATGTGTTTTTAAATTCCCTGCCTTTGAGGATGTGTTTTACTCCAGTCCCATCACAGGACACTTCTCCTTTCCTCCCATGGTTATTTTGCCTGTTTGCATGGTCAGGGGTTTACTGCCATTATATCTTTTGTATTTACTGAAACTACCTCTAACCTCAAAGCAAATAAAATAAGATTTTAATTTCTGTGGTTTCTGTTTCTCCCTTGTTCTTTGGTTTTCAGCACTCCTAGATTTGCTTTTAACAATTATGTTTTTCTACTTCATCAACTGTGGAAGAAACAATTTGATGAAATAAGCCATTATTCTAGCCTTATTTAATATTGTCATACTAAATTAATTGAAAAAACTTTACATGAATAAGTTACCTGCATGCATGAATAAACAGGAGTGTGTGTATACACTGGTATCATAATACATAATGTTGTACTATGTATTGTGTGTTTGTGTGTGTATGTGCGTTTGTGCTTTCTATTCACTAAGAATCTTCATGTTTAAGTGTGCCACGATAACCTTAGAAAGCATCTGTACACTCAGAAAGTGAGCAGAAAGCACATTGTATCAGTGAAGAAACCGAGGCTTGGAAGCCTCATAGACATTTTTATCAACTGGTATTTGAACTTTTTTCCCTAATAAAAATCTTCTCTTGCTATACTGGACCCTTAAATTCCCCGCAGTGACCACGTTTGTTCAGCAAAATCCACACAGACTCAGTTGAGGGCTTGCTTAGGCGATGCCATGTTTAGTTCCATAAAATAAATTAGTTGCCATGATATGAGGTGTTTTACAGGACTTATCTGCCTCTTCATCTCTTTCTGAAGTGAATTACATTGGACACTACATACTCATAAGACATCTTATGTTCTATTTATGTGCAGGTATAAGCTATGGTATCAATATTTAGTTCTCAAGAAAATGTTACCAGCTTTTTCAAGGTGCCTATTGTGTAAGAACTCAATATCTAATTTTTAAAAAGTGCCTTAAAAAAGATACAAAGACACACACACACACACACACACACACACACAAGAACACAAGTAGCACAAGTCAGTGCTCTGAGAGAGCCACGAGGATTCTTAGCCAACCCGTGCCTCCGAGATCCATCCCCGACTGCTTTCCCTGTGATGTCTTCCTGACTCACACTGCTCTACCGTCCTTCTCCCTTTATACAAGTGCTTACCTGCCTCAGGACTTGGGATGTGGCAGTTGCCTCAAATCTGTTTGATGTCTAACACAGACATATGAAAAGCGAATCCCTTCCAGGCCCCTTGCTTTGTCCTATCGGTGCTGTCTAAGCACAGAACTGCCCACAATGGCTATTCCTCACCAACAAAATCTGAAGACTCAACATAAGGCACCTCTAGAATGGCATGTGTCCGTGTCTACTGCTTTATATTAATTACCTTATGAGCTTGCCAGGTGCGACATTGAGAATAAAAATGTATAGCTAATTTATATGAATATCTATAGCATATGATTATAATCACAGAATTATACTGGTCCAAGAACTTTATTTGCATAAAGCTTCTCTTTACATTGAGGTTCTCTTTACAAAGAGAACCTCAATGTTATGTACATAGCAAGAATTCAGTTATTATCTTCAAGGCAATGAACTGAAACAAATGTATATTATAGCCAAATGTCTCCCAAAATCAGGAACTCGCTCCCACCTGTTCAAGTAGCACATGAGAGGAAGCCATCTAACTGGGGTACAGCCACACATTAATGCCTTTAGCAGCCTTGGTCAGCTTACGTGCAACAATGAAGGAAGAGCTTCTAGGCTCCCTGAATTTGGCAGGTATGATGTCACCACCAGAATTTTAACCTTTGCTGCGGTGCACAGTGCTTGTTTTACATTTATCTTCTCTGTGTAGTGAAGGGTACTCTATGCTTTTACAGTTCTGCCTTTGTTGTTAAGTACTAAATGCTTATAATGAACATGTTGAATATAGGTAACATATAAAAAGCATACACTAAATCTCTGGCTCTGCCTTAGGTTCCTAAGGGGTCTTCCCCTCGATCCTCTTGCCCTCCAAATGGACATTTCCCATAAGTCCAATGGGTTTCTATGTTCAAATCTGTGCATGTTCATATCTCCACGTTTACTTCCTGCTTGTGATAAAGATCTAGATCTTCTGGTTGTGTTCTCATTTTCTTTTTTGATGGTTTGTGATATCCTACCAACTCTTGGCTCTTTTTAAACATATTTTTAAAGCTGATATTTGTTTCAGTTATATTTATGACAATATGTTATCAGCATGCATCTCTGAGTTCCCTTCAGTTATTTCTTTAATCAAGATGAACATACCAATCATTTAATTTGCGGTTCACATTACATTATTTTTTTTAAAAAATTTCCCTAATAGAAGTTTATAAAAATATTTCTCTAGTTTTTCAAAAGATTTATGCCTTTATCTTTCAAATCTGTATGTACATAAACCACCTGGAACTAAGTTTTTATATATGAGCAAGAATTTGTTTTTTTCCCAAATACTTAGAGTATTTAATACTTAATCTGTTTCCTCGCTGATAAATAAAGATAGCTACACGCTGTCCTGAGTTTTCAGCTATGTATCTCATTGGGGCATCTTATTTGCGGGTCTACTAATTACTAAAGACTGGTTATAAATTGACAAAGTACTCCACTGATGACGGTTTATCCCAAAAGTATCTTTGCTGTTCTGAGTGGGCTGGCTTACTTGTAGCCCAGGATGGCCCCAGCTCCCAAATCTCCTCCTATGGTGTCCACACTAAGTTCCTGACTGTGCACCACAGCGCCCAGTGCACACTTCTGGGTCTTTCCTTCTTTCATAGGTCTTTTGGAATTGCTTGTCAAGTTCCAAAAATTAAAAACATGAATGTAAAACAAATAGACAAACAAATAAACTTTGCTGAGATACCCAATGCAAGAATCACTGCGCCAGTTTTGGGTAAGGGAATGTCTCATGCAAGGGAATGTCTCATGCAAGGGAATGTCTCATGCAAGGGAATGTCTCATGATGCGGTGTGCCAATCCATGAACAAACTGTACTTCGTCATTTATCTAAGCCTTTAAAAACATCTCTGAGAACCATTTAATCCTTTTCTATATAAATGTTTTATGTACTTTATAAGTTTGTTTCTGAGTATACACGGTTTGTGCCTATTATAAACAAAATTATTTGCAATTCATATTGTGGTGGTCTTTGCTTTGTGACTTGGTGAACAAACCGCACAGAGCTGGAGGAGGTTTTCCTGTGTCAGCAGCTGAGGTTGTATGGAGGCTGCGGACTCAGCTTGGCAGTACATGGCCTGCACGCGCGCGCACACACACACACCATACACCCTGTATGTGACAGTTAACTGGTTTTGTGAATTATTCATTTCATGAAAACTTTCTATTATTTTACCCTAGTTGCTAATGGTGACACTGTAATAGTCTTCATTCGGTAGAGGAAAGTCTTGTCTCTTTCCTAGTTCAGCATTTTAAAACACGAGATGAACATGCAATCTTCTTTCTTCTTTAATTTGCTAATGTGGTAAATTAGTCAAATTTACATCATCTAAAACCCATCTTGAGTTTTTGTGGTAAACCCAGTTTATAATAACAAACCCTTATTTTTGGCATACAGGGGATTTCATTTTATTGATATTTTGCTTAAAACTTTAGGATGAGAATCTTAACTTAAGCTTACTCTGAATTTCCTTTTTCAGCCATGTTGGTCTGGTTCTGATACGAAGATTATAACAGCGAGTGATCGGCCTTTTCAGACTCTGCCAAACCTGTGGGTCTATGTCTGCATTTAGGAGAATTCACTCAAAAAGCCACCTGGGTCTGGTACTGTCTTGTGGGATGATTTTCAAGAATTTATTAAACCTTCTAATGTTGGTGGGATTTTTCCCTCCGATCTCTTCCTCTCCCTCTCTCTGCCTCTCTCTGGCCAGCAAGGACTAGCGGGCCAGCAAGGGTGTCCTGGAGTGCAGGGAAATGGAGCTCACACAGGAAACAGAAGAAAGGCTGGCATCAGGGATGGCTAGGAAAAGACCCAATCCTCTCCAAGAGAAGAGTACAGCAGCCCCAGTCGGACCTGAGAAAGAGTCAGCAGGACCAAGAACTGCTGATCTTATGTACAGTTAAGCACTAGTGTAGCTCAGTCTGAAAGGGGAGATTTCTACGGAATGATAGTTGGGAAAACAAGAGTGATTAAGACCAGAAGTTCAAAACATTCAGATTCTTTTTATTTCTCCGTTTTATTTTTTAAATGTGCATCTGTCTGTATGTGGACATGTCCGTGGAAGCCAGGTCCCCTGCTTGGAAGTGGTTTTGTGAGATGCCTGGTGTGAATGCTAGAAATTGAACCTAAGTCTTCTGCGAAACCAGCAAATGTTCTTAACCACCGTGTTGTCTCTCCAGCTCCAGAGTCAAGTGGATTTATAGGTGAGAACAATTTAAAGGTCAAAACAAAGTAACATCTCAAGGAACCCACTATTCAGTCTCCTTATTAAGTACCTGACAGAGGGTCAGCTAGATGGCTCAGTGGTTAAGGGTGTTTGCTGCCAAGCCAGACAATCTGAGTTCAAGCCTCGGAACCTAGATGGTGGGAGGAAAGAGCCAACTCCTGCAAATTGTGCAGAAGACATGCCACGTGTATGCATTCTGCACACATACAAATAAAAAATGATTGTATGAATGTATGTATGAATGTATGTATGTATGTAATAAAAAATAAGAGTTTGGAAGAGTTCTCACACATAAAATGTTAAATTTCTAGAAATTCAAAGTTAATATAACAAAATACTGTATCCAGGCCACATGGTAGGTAACATGATCCAGAATGCATCTTTGTATTTTTCAACAAAATTCTTGAACACTTAATCATTTCCATCTTGACTCGATTGCAGCAAAAATATTAAAGTCTCCTCCTAGATAGAGCCCCGAGGCTACATACAGGGATTCAAAGTTTTTTTTTCAGTCTTGAACCAAAGGCCAACTGCTGCAAACTCATGGTTGCACACAAAAACATTCCTAACTTTAAACATCTGGAACTGAAAGCCAACCCCTACATGCAAGGTTGTACACAAATACATTCCTAACTTTGAACATCTGGAACTGAAAGCCAACTGTTACATGCAAAGTTGTACACAAATACATTCCAAACTTTGAACTTCTCAGAGCACAATGAATGCAAACACATTGAAAATGTGAGCAAAACATTCAGAAATGGAGGGAGGCACAGACAACCAGAGCACCGGAGTTACATGTTGGGCTACGTCAATAGGCGCTGGTTTGGGGACTGGGAACAAAGACTAGAGCGTGACCTGGTCAAGAGCATCTAGGCTCCACACCCAGACACTTCTGCCAAGGCCGTTAGCTCTTTCTGTAGATACCAAACAATTATTACACATAACAGAGAATCTGGAAGGCAGATTGCACTTGGCAAAGCAATTTAATGTATTCCAAGAACGTCTTGAGTCTTATGAATTTATTTTCTCATATACATTTCCTACTTAAGTTTTAAATGTGGCTTATTCAGAGAGAGTGTAACCATTCATCTTTTGCTCCTTGTACATCAGCTCCATAAAACTTAGCAACAACAACCTGAAATCAAAAAGAACTACTTTTTTCTCAACCTTCGATTTTTCAGCCTAATATGTTAATTCATATGATACATAAACAATATAAATCTAGAAACTGATTACCTTCGAACATTTTCTTATGTATGTACTGTTTCTTTTCAATACAAGAAGTATGTTGATGGAATTTTGGCTCTCTGCCACTTGAAGCAGGCCTTTATATTTAACATGAGTTTTTAACAGAAACTTCAAAACTTTTTAGCTTATTTTAGCATTCTGACATTACATCTGACTCTAAAACATTAAAGTACATTTTGTCAAAACAATCAGTATTTCTATGAATTAATATATGCATTTGATGTATGCTCAAATATTTCTGTCAGTGGTTCTCAATTTTCCTAGTGCTGTGACCCTTTAATACAGTTCCCCAAGTTGTGGTGACCCCCAACCATAAAATTAGTTTGTTGCTACTTCATAAGTATAATTTTGCTACTGTTATGAATCATAATAAAAATATTTGATATACAGGATATCTGAAAAGGAACCTCCAGAGGGGTCACAGTCCACAGGTGGAGAACCACTATGCCACATACATGAGACAGCTTGATGTGGAGACAGAGGAAGGACCTGAGGAGACAAGGAGATGCTGCAGTGACAAAGATTCATGGGAAAGATGATGGGTTCAAGTTTGACATCCATGGGTGTCCAGCAGACAACTCAGACTGAGTCCAAGACTCAGGGGAAGGATTTGAGTTGAAGATACTGCTGTTCTTAAAAGTAGGCTTCATTAGAGAGCTGAGGAGATAGTTTGGTGGGTCAAGTACTGTCTGTACAAGCACAAGGACCTGAGTTTGGATTCCCAGAACCCACATAAAAAAATGTGCATGCTGGTGCACACCAATAACATAGCCTGGAGGTGAATGGGAGTAGCTGGGTCTCCAGATTAGCTGGCCTGTCAGCCTAGCTAATTGGGCCTAGCTAGGCTCGGGCAGGGATAGCATCTCAAAAGAAAAGAGAGGAGAATTCACCTGGTGTCTTCCTCTTATCTCCACACATAAACAGGGCAGTGTGAACACCTGCGTGCACATGTCAACACAAACACATATAATACATGCACACACACACACACACACACACAAACAAACATATTAATTAATACTATCTTCACTGAGATAGAAGACTGATACAAAAGAATGCACTCACACCCAGCGAGTATTGACAGAAATATCCAGGCAATAACCAAAACTATAGTCAAACTTTAGCATTACTGTCAGTTCCAAGAGGTGCACCCTGCCATCTGGAGGTACAATTTGGAGAGCCATCAGTGTAGTGTGGTAGTTGTAGAAGAGGGAGTGGCTGAGGCCACAGGAAAGGAGCATGCAGAGGCAGACCAGTGCAAATAAGGACTTCAAAAGGAGCAGGCTACTACAGGAGGTGAGCCAGGAAGGGACCCAGGGGCTTCTGAAAAATGCAAGAGCTACCTGTGACAAGTACTTAGTAGCAATGATAACTAAAGCCCCAGAGGAGAGCACAGAGAAGTCAGCAGACCAGAGATATGCTCAGGACCCTTTTCAATGAGGAGAAATGACTGATGGCAGAAGAGAGCTTGGCGATACTCAGACCCGGTGACAAGTTCCTGGGCTTGGAAGGTACCCAGAACAAAGTGCCTGGAACTGCAAAGAGGAGACTCTTGGGTGACATGATAGCACATGTCTGTAAATTTTGTGCTCAGCGTGGAGGAAGGAGGACTGGCAGCTCCAGGGCAGTTAGTCGGCCTCATAGTAAGTTCAAGGCTGGGGTGAGACCCCACCTCAACGAGAAGCAAACACAATCATCCTGACTCCAAATCTGGAGTTGGAGTACAGATCTGATCCTCTGGCCTGCCACTTACTAGCTATGTGGTATTAGCTTATTTCAATTTATATGAGCCTGGTTGTCTCCAAAATGTGGTGGCTGAATCAGATATCCTCCATTGCCCCTTCCAATGATAATGAAGTCCCTTGCAGAATAATTTCAATATACTGGTTGAGATAGTATGAGTTGAAATGATGTGTGGAGAAACCTACAAACCATCCTGAAAAACAAAACAAAACAAAACACAACAAAAAAACAGAGGCAGAAAAACCCTGCGGACATGTTCTCCCGACATCTATTGAAGAACTTTAAGGTCATGCAACACCCTTCTGAGGTACTGATGGGAGTTCTGGGCCATCATCAATGAACACAGAGAGCTCATATTTTTTCACACTGTAAATGTCAGGAACTCTCTGCAAGGCACCTGTGTGTAGTTAAAGCTGGATGGCCAATACCTTTCCTCTCTGATAGGTTCTCCCAAACCTGAACACGGTAGGTGGTAGGTAATGTGCAAATTTACATCACAGTCAACCCTTGAGGAGCATCAAGGGTGAGGCTCTCCTCAAATACTGAATCGCAAAGTCTACTGAAAATTTTCAATTAATAATCATGGGAAAAAACTTCAAGAAAATATGTGTTGTAAAGTCAGAAGATATCAAGCAAGGGAAATGGGTTCAAATTCACTTCCAGATACCTCCACCATGTGACAGCTGTTAGCCTTCCTTGATTGTCACATATCTTGACTTGCATCCATTTGGAGGATTGAATAGTACCACAACTCTAGATTTATGTATAAATTTAAATCTGTTCAAATATATAATCTAGTACCAATCAAATGCACATATGCACATATGCATATATCTCTGACATAAGCAGGTAAGTGTGAATGTCTACTGGCATCCCTATGTGATCATAAGGGATGGTTCAGTAAATCTGAACTCTCAAAACAAGAATCTGTGTCTGGGCTCTCTTGTCTCCTGTCATCTTCCCCTCTCCTTTGAAGCCTCAGAGAGAAAAGATGGGAATAGCTCCCTTAGGGCTTGGCAGCAGAGGCCTTCAGAAAACCCAAGGCCTCTAACACAAGAGTCATGGAACTTACATTTTATTTGTTATAAAATTCACCCCCAAATGATACACCTTTGTGCTTTTGGTAAAGACATATAGTAACTTCTCTTTTACCTGGTGTGACCCTCCCCAAGTTACACATCATTTATACTAGAAAATCACAAATTCAATATAACTGACCACAGATGTAAACAAATACTTATTACATAATATATTATATAATATCATTTCTTCCCAATAACATTATGTTAGTGGTAGAATTATTTAGCTAGAAATCTTTATGTGTGTCTGGGCGATTTTTCTATAATTCCAAATAATATGTATATTCCTAATTTGAGAAAGTATTAATTACATACAACTTTATAACTGAAATAGAATAATAAATTCTAAAATAGCAATAGTAATAACAATAATCATATTGGAAAAAACATTCAGATTGTTATGAAAAATATTCATAAACTGAACCCTAATATCTTGTCAAATAAGGCCATCTCTGCAAGAAGTTTTTTAAGTACAGTTTCAAAAGGAGGTAAGTGACTGCATAAAAAGTTGTTGTGACCATTGATAGCTAAGTACTTAAAACCATCATGTGGATGTAAGAGTTTTAAAGATATTCTGGTGATTTATGAAAGTTCAAACTACAAGTAAACGTTCTATCATTACTATTTTAGGAATACTTAAAGGCAGGCCTGGTTTAAGAATAAGCTTTCTGAGTGAGGATTTACCTCAGTGATCCAGCTCCAGCCTCGGATGCACAAGGCTCTAGAAAAACAATAAGAGTCCAAGAGCATTTTTCCAGACAAGCAATTCTAACAGAATTAATATGTCCATACTCTTCATATGTCTGCTTTCATTTTGTAAGCATTCCATTTCAAGTAGAACAAATAAATAGTGCAATTTATAAGTATCAGAGGTATAAGCCATGAACGCCTCAGGAAAAAGACAGGCATGGACATTTTCAGAAGCAAACTAAGAAGCAAGCGGTCTGGTCCGGTCTTGATTGTCAACACAGAAAACTACAGTTACACACACACACACACACACACACACACACACACACACACAAATGCAGTCATTCTAACCCATGTTTGCATGCTGCTCAAGTAAACCACAGACACTCAAACTCCTACAAAAAGGAGACAAGCAATTGATTCTCTGCTTAAGTGTTTTAAGAATGCTTATTTTGCAACTTTAAAAACAATCTTAAATTTGTGTGTGGGTTGTACACATATGCGTGGGTGCAAGAGCCTGTGCATATTTGTGTGGAGATCAGAGGTCAACATCAGGTATCTTCCTCCATCTTTTACCACCCTATACTTTGAGACAGGGTCTCTCAGTGAAGCTGACTGTTCTAGCTAGGCTCGCTGGTGAGTCAACTCAGGACCTTTCTAGCTCCATCATCTCCCAGCTGGTGCACCTGGCATCCAGGGGGTTCTGAGGATCTTAACTGAGGTTCTTATGCTTGTTCTGCAAGCTCCTCACCCAAGCCCTGCAGCTCCTTATTTTGTAACATTTAAAAACATAAAACAGCTTAGGAACAAAGTCTAGACATTTGAAGATGGACCATCTTGTAATTGAGATTCTAGATTGTAGAGAGAATCTCTTACAAGCAACACCTGCCAATAAAAAAAGCTGATGGCCAATGAGCTGAGGCAAAAAATAGGAGGTGGGACAGAGGCAGGAAGAAAGAGGATTCTGGGAAATAGTGAAAGTATAAAATGGAGAACGTGGAAAAGACAGACTGAGGAGAAGGTTGTAAACCAGCAGGCAGATGAACTGAGGGAGATGAAAAGGAGATGTGAAAAAAGAGGACCAGGACTGAACGAGCCAATCAGAAGACACTGATTGGGTTAAATAAGTCATGAGCTGTTCAAGGTATGAACCGAAGCTCATGGCTACCACATTTAACGAAACTCATAAAAAAGTGGAAAGAAAATCAGAAACAGGTCTTAGAAGAAAAATAAAAAGTATTCTAGAGGGCGATTTGAGGAAACACTGAGAGATCTGCCTGGGACGATGTGAGGAGACAGACACATGGTACCCGAGCACAGGTAGGTAACCAGCCATGGGGCAGAGTGTAGTGGCTGGGATATTTTAGTTATAATCTAGTTAAAGAAGAGCATAGTTGCATGGCCAAGGTACTTACAAATATATTTTGAGTCTGAGTCGTATATCTGGGAGGCTGAGAGAAAGAACAGGGACTAACTTCTACACTAGATTTATTGAACTTCTGCTAATGTAGCTATTTCTATTGCCTTAAGCCAATGATACTCTGGCTAATAGTATCATTAGCCATATCCTACAATTGCATATTGTCTTCTGGGTAGTGGGGAAAATCCTTTGCACAACAGGAGATTTTCAAAGTGCCCATGTTAAGAAGAATGGATTAAGAAATGCAGTTCGCTTTCAGACTCAAACTTGACATTGCAGTTTAAGAAATATCATTGTCTAAGGAGATATCAAAATATATCTCCAATGTACTTCCAGGCTGATTTTTATACTGGTGGAGGGAAGAAGATAGAAAGGGAAGAAGAGAGGTGACAGGAAGGACAGAGGGGACAAGTTTGCCCTGGTCTGGTAAACTGCACAAGCACACAAACACATTCATCATGCTATCTCTTTAATGTCCCTACAAGCACACAAACACACCTATTTAGCATGCTGTCTCTTTAATGTTAATACAAGCTTAAACATTTCTAAAGTGAAGTTTTGAGAGAAAAACAAATTTCATAGGTTTCTACGTATTACTTGTTTCAGAGACTGCTGGGTAGTATATGACACCTGAGCCAGGAACCACTATCCAAACTATGGTCTTCCAGCTGTCTCCATCAGTCTAAAAGCATTTCATTTATTTAAATGGAAGGATAGTGCAGATTTACTCGGGCAGGGAAGACAGAAGAACAGCTTCAAAGTTTGGGAGTCTGCCTGTTACACAGATGCCACCTTGGGTAAGGATGGGCTCTGTGCTGCCTGTTCCCTTCTCCCCTACTGGCTGCCTGATGGCTATCTGTGGGGAGATGCCAGGAGCCCTCCGAAAGTCTGAGTGCAAAGACAAGATAAGAAACTTACAGGAACCCCACCTGCAAGGGACAAGGATCTCCCTGGGGTTTTCATTTGGATGAGTCTCCAGATAGGAGCAGGTAGGGAAGTGGAGGTGATAAAGCCAACAGGAATAATATTCCACAGAGCCCTCCTCTGTGAAGGAGGAATGACAGTTTATAAAACTACAATTGCATTGTTAATGAATGTACTTCTTCTACATATTGTGCCAAAGGAAACATGGAGATGCAGGACTCTGGAACTGAGG